>CM045562.1:23313642-23818192 GCA_024721245.1 Mitragyna speciosa | reverse complement strand
AACATAATTAAAGATGACTTTTTATGTATGTTACGTATTTAAACTCTTCCATGATCAAGATAAAGGAAAAATTTTGTTTTGCGATTTCGTAAGCAAGAAAAATATTTAGAACTTTCACTTGTGCAACAAAGTTCATTATTTAAGAATGAAAACTACACTGATTTCTTCTTAAAGATTAAACAATATAGTATAAGAACTACTGTTCTGCGACACCACACATCAAGTCATTCCGATTGTGAATGATGATTCAAAAGCATTAAACTATTGCAAACTAACCATTAGAGTGTTCACCGTACATATCAAGGAATCAGTACTACTGTTCTGCAACACCACACATCAAGTCATTCCGATTATGAATGATTATTCAAAAGCATTAAACTATTGCAAACTAACCATTAGAGTGTTCACCGTACATATCAAGGAATCAGTTGAAATGTGCAATTTTACTAGTGATAATTATAGCTCATAGTCTTCTTTCTTTTCACCTGAGGAACAGTACAAAGGAACTGCATTCTATTTGATCACTAAACAGCACTACATACAACCCACAGTTATTAACTTGCAATCAGGAAGCATTTCCACATTTCTTTACTAGAAGTATTTACTAAAAGTATTTGATTTAATTTAATTATTTTGACAAGAATGTAAATCCAAGGAATGGAAGGAACAAAAAAGCATAATTCGTACCAACACTCAAGGACATTAGTGCCTTTTTTAGACCGCCAGACAAACCAACTCCACCAAAAGCAGCCATAGAATCATCAATCGAGTCCCCAGCTTCCAGAACTAAAGAAGCAAACTCAGTTTCCTTTTTCTGTGGTCGTTGAAAACGCAACTCCATTGTAAAATCAGTGTCATTGCATATTCTCAATAAAGGGGAAACAATGATTGACAAACCATCCTGCAAATACCAGGAGAAAAACAAGAAGAATATGAATATGTTTACGAACAAGCGCAAGTTTAAGCCACTGGCATCATGGTCTAGCAAAATACCTCAGTCCTTTGTGAAACCTCAACCACGATAAATGGACCTGGGAAAGTCTTTGATTCTGATAAACAATAAGGAAGAGAGAAAGGTAAGCCAATTTGTACTATCTTGTACCAAAATCAAAATTTCTGAAACCAGTTAATACTGAATCTTAATCAACCAATCCTCCCCCAAAAAAATAAAGAAAAAATAAAAAGTTCCATAAAAACAGTGCAGAGACCACCCATAAGATACCTAGCATCATGTGATTCAAGGCAATTAGAGATACAAGATTAGCATCACTACTCAAACCTAGCAACAATTAGGCTGACCACAAAATGGCACATGCTTTACAGGTTAACCATTCCAACTTAGAAGAAATAATAATAATGAGTTCTCTCCACTGGCAATTCCATAAAAGATCAAGTAATGTTGCTGCAATACTGAAACACTCCTAATTTTCCACAACCTACAGTGACGTTATTGCATTGAAGTTTGTTTCAAAGGTTATACAAGCATAAACCTATCAAAACACGCTGGTTTTAGTTGCTGCTTCTTTTTGTTTTTCAACATTCAATGAGAAAGCACAACTCTTCCAATGCAATATGAATAAATTTCAGAGCAGAATTCCATTTTCCCTAATTTAAGGGAGAAAAAAAAGGATTGGAAAATGGAAATGAAAGGTATTGCTCAAGATTCCAACCAATTAAACTCTCCATACCAGCCTCTTCTACATATGGCACGTGCCGAGACATACATGAGTTGAAGATGAAAACCTCGAGCTGTCAAATAGAGAGCTTATTTGAAGTTTAGACCAACTTTTAAATTTAGACCAACTATGCATAAAAACAAACGAGTATCATCCTAAGATTGCATCTCTATTCCGAGGATGCCGAATTTGGTTCAAAATGATTCCCTATTTCCCAGAACCAAAATCTTCCATGACGTTTCATACATCCACTACTGCAAAGTCTTCTCCTCTTGATTTCTAGACTTCTAATCCAGCTAAATCATCAGCAGTGCATAAGTGGTGCAGCAAGACATTGCCATCTAGGTTCGTTTTTATCATCTTACCAGCGATAGCATTGGCAAATATGTTCCACATCAACAGATGGCTAGCATCTTCCTAAAACATCAGTCGACCTCCTCTTCCTGTCTGTACTGTCAACAGCCAGCTAAACTTAATGCACACTTCCACAATGGCTTTAAGCACGGGATTCCAGAGTTCTTTCAAAGCAAACAATGCACTCAGTTAAAAAATCCTATATAATGCAGTATTCTCACCGGTTAAACATTTTCAACCTCAAAGATGCATTCTACTATCAGCAGTTACAAGGTTTTAATCAGTGTGTCAATTTTATATTCCATTTCCTCAAATAATTGTCCATGCTGCAGTAATTTACTATATTATACAGCAAACAGAAGAGGGTTGATTCACCTTGTGATAATACCAAACGCGTTCTCCAAGCGAATGCCCTAGCTTCTGAAAGTGAAAGATGAATTTGAGAAGTAGCTAAGGTTCCTTTGTCTGCTAGCTGGATCGAAAAGAATGATGCTTCAGGAGGTCGATTTGCTAAAGCTAAGTACCTGCAAAGCAGTTCTTTGAAGTTGACAAAAATTTAATCTGATAGTGTAGCATTTGACTGGAAAAGACCACCCAAAAGTTAAGAATGCAGATGAATAACACTTCCTCAAAAGCTAGCTGAAATACATTATGTTGTATAGCACCAAGCTAAGTGCACAGACTAACACATTAGT
Organism: Mitragyna speciosa; assembly: GCA_024721245.1. Lineage (NCBI taxonomy): Eukaryota > Viridiplantae > Streptophyta > Magnoliopsida > Gentianales > Rubiaceae > Mitragyna > Mitragyna speciosa. The sequence continues at coordinate 23,815,467 of CM045562.1, read as the reverse complement.
AGCAAATAAAGCCCGTAAAAATGGGCATAGAAAAATTGACCTCAGAATAATGGCATCTCAATATTACTTTAAGTTTGCATCTCCTTGTTCATAAATTACCAACAGCTGATGAATAGGGCACTAATCTTGTTTGTATAGCAAGGGATAATTTTTTTGCCAATTTCAAAGTTTACAAATAAGTGAACTCAGATGCGTGTGACTCTCATATTCCTATGTTGAAGCCTCTAGCTGCCAAACAAAGCCCAGCCCCAAAGATTTTAGAATGAACCATTGGAAGAGTCAAACTAAAATATGAAATAAAGATGGCCATATTTCTCTTGCTGCAAAAATTCATTGCATGGTTCACACTTTGTCTGATTTCTCATATAGTTCTGATCATGAAAACAAATTGTAGCTTGGATATTAATTACAAGGACCTTGACCCTTAATAAGTCTAACTACTTGCACCAACAAAATTATAGGACTGACCTTATACTACTTGTCAACCAATACAATACTCAGGGACTACTACTAGAAATTTTCTGACCAAACATCTAAATGACAAATTTAATTAAACCCAATAAATTTAATTTTAACAGATATACCCACTTCTGAGCCATGGCTTTATATGGGAAATTTATTCAAACTATGGCCCTCTTATTAAATATACCAACTAGATAGAATTCCCAATTGCAGAGAGAAAAGTTGAGTAGAAGTACCTAAGAAAAACAGTACTGGATTGTCTTCCACCAATTAATACATGCTGGCTATCAAAGAACTGACATAGAAGGGTTAAGCCTGACTTGTTTTCAACCTGCATTTAGGTAGCACCAACGTAACATATTTGACAGAACCAGCCTCAAAATTGGATGCGGAAAAATTCCATAACATGGCGGTGCAGTTCTATCAGCAAGTAACATAAAACTATCATAATTCCTAAGACAAAATGGACTGCATGCAAATAGCTGAAAATGAAGAATGACAATTTATCCATATGGATAGTGTCAAACCAATACACACTTTTTTTAACCCAAATTAATCCTCATACTTCGAGCACTTGCAGAATCATTTACAATACCTTCTGGGTTTGAAGTGTCCTTGGCTTTGTGGTTATAACGTGATAACCAGGAAAATATCCATCGATGAGATGCAAGTTGTATTCAAAGGCAATTTTCCCATTATTTCACATGTGAATTGTTATTCTACTCATAAAACTGAGAAAAAATCAACGCAGTGTGGCAATATTTTAGGAAGATCATTATTCATTCAAAGCAGAAACAACCAAAAGAAATTGTTAGATGTCAGCGCATTTACTTCTTGTTCTTGTATTCTGGTGGACTAAGTTGCATCACAGAAAGGTGGGGGCAATAAATATCATGGTTTAGGATGAAAACCCACCAAAAACAACAAACTCGTCAAAGAAAAATTTGTGACTACTGACACCATTAAATAACCACAACCAATTAGGCGAGGAATGAAGAATATGAAAAGGCTTTAAAGAATAGTTCTTGCTGTAACTTGATAATAAAGAAATTCCAAAAGAACTTTCAGTTTACTTAATATTTTATCCCAAAAACTAAGGCACGGTACACAAACTAACAGCACCATTTCAGTTTTAGTTCCAGAGGCGATGACCAACTCTGAAAAATTATGGTTTGCAAAAATATTCCATTTGATGGCATAAGAAAGGTATATGAATTATGCTTGGAACAACCTCACACCATGTCCACTTTTAAAAATCCCGTTTCCGACTTAACCACCAACAGAAATTAGTTCAACCTTTCTTTCTAGCAATGAAAACTCTCGCTATATTGTGAAAATAAGCGTGATCAGCTGACAAAATTTCTTTTGCTTTGCTGCTTTGCCTAGGATAATTTCTGCACCTTATCTTTCCTTGAAAAAGTAGTTATTCTTGGAATGAATGACTTTCATCCAGATATTTACAGAATTTAGTTCCTGCACAACCAGACTATTCTAAACAGCCAAAAGAGACATGCACGCACACAAATATTAGCCAAAGACATGCCACTCTGAAAAAGAAAAATCACTGCACAATGATACAAAGGCAGATCCTTTCTTGTACTTATTTGATTACAAAGCTAGTAAATATATCATCAAGAATTTAGCTACGGAAAGAGTCCAGACCTTGCAGCAATTGGCCAAAATCGCAGAACTTCTAATAGCAAAAGGACCAGCCAGCTTCAATTTTCCAATCACGAATAGAAGGATGTCCAGTGAAAGCTCAGTTACTAATATATTTAACTGCCATAGCCACAAGTTAATCATTAAAGGAAATTACCCCCCCCCCCCCCCCCCCCCCCAAAAAAAAAGGATATTAAAAGAAGAATCAAAAACTTCACCTCTTTAATTCTAGCATAGAAATGACCAGGCATCCCAGACACAACATTTTCCGAACCCTGAATGAGAAACCGGTATCGGTAGAAAATGCAAATTTCAAGCGGATTGACTAGTTCCCTCCTGCAATAAACGTCCTGTTTATAAAATAAATGTGTAGATATGAGGAAAGGTTAAAAAAAAAGAAAACAATAAAATATTTACCATAGGTTTCTCTGGGCATCAAAGTAATGCAGCATAATCTCTAGCTTGCTCATAAACCTGGCTTTAGCATTTGACATCTGTACAATGATATCAGTGGAACTTATAGATCCTTGGAGGAGTGGGAATTTTTCCATTGTATCTGAAAGTTCGTGAAACATTGTCAGTGTAGCCTTATCTACTACAATAGCAACACCCCCCAACTTTTTGGCATTCCTCAACTCACTATTGTCATCTATGCGTGAACTATCTTCAACAGCAGTTCCAGGTGCTCTCAGTGAACAGCTTTCTAGATACAAATTATTATTGGATGGAAGTGGGTCAGAGAACACTTTCAATTTAAAGGGATTCCCGGGCTTGCTGACAAACTCCAAAACCCCATCAATGAAAGCTATTGACCGGTCATTCTTATTGTTCACAAGGTAAAATGTGTTTTTCATTGGAAGGCAGTAAGAGTCCCACTCAGAATTGCCATCATAAGAGTCAGGTCCATAAGGAAGTATACTCCAAATTGCCCATGCACCATTACTAGAGCCCGAAACATCAACAAAATCAGATCTTGGCTGACCGTTCAATCTCAATGGCTCACCTAAGGCATCTTTAGCATACAACGAAATCAAGGAAAAAGATTGAACTCGTGGATTCCATCTTCCTGCATTCTGATGCTTTACCTACACACACATATAGGCAACAATGAAACATGATTTACAGAAACTGCTTGAAAAACTACGAATGCTAAACACCAATGAGTCATTTCAATGGGAATAGGGAAGGAATAAACCTAAAACAACCATGATAAATGTCCTGAGAACCAGAAAACCTGCAAGCTGGTGCACCCCTTACCCCCTATTCATCCTCTTTCTAGATGGAACAAGCATTTGAGACAATATGAGGTCTCCAAGTGAACCAATATCAAAGGCCCGTTATTTGATAAGTTTGCTAACTTTTACGATGACCATACCATTGAATAGCAAAAGAATGATTGAACAAAGAAAGCACTGCTGTAATGAATCAATATCCAAGGCCCATTAATTGATAGGTTTGCTAACTTCTAGGATGAAATACCTTTGAATAGCAAAAGAATGTTTGAAATAAGTTTTAGTATATAGATCTAAGTTCTGTAGCGAAGATTAGCTTTTTAAAAAGCTTCAGAAAAAGATGAGAATACTTTTCAACTCAAAGTGAAGGAGGAGAAGTATCCATTGCTCCATAGTAGCACGTCAATATCTAAAGATCAGAGATTTTCCTGAAAGCCAGAAAAGATACTGAGAAGTACAATTCCATGTAAATTCAGAGACCCACAAGAGAAGACCAAACATTCGGCTGTGCTGATACTGTGCCAAGTCCACAACTGCTATAGACTTTCCCTTAGGTGCTCTTCCAACACAAAAAAATATGTTTGCAAAAGTGAACAAAATACAAAACTTAAAGGTCTTCTTTTAACAACTACACATCTAAGTGACATAAAATCCAAGCACTTATGCCAAGAGAGGTATATTATATCACATACAAACCTAGAGAGGAAGTAGTAAAATCCATCATATACCAACTCAGAGGCAGCTAATGAATTCTCACAATGTAGACAGGGTACCTGCAATCATGATTTTTGCATGTGCTCACTAAAGCAACCTATAAATTTCTGAATTTCATCAAAGGCTGCCAGCCAGACAGGTGGCTACTGCGAGAATAAAAGAAGCATGGACCAAACAACAATATTTTGGATTCAGATATGGTATGTATAGTAGTAATAAAAGCTAATTATTGGATCAGTTCTCATTTCTACCCAGCACCCACCCACAGTGGAAACCAGACAGAATGAAGTTCTATAATTCAACTTGATACCAAATAGCAATTAATATGAAATTTATGCACTGAATGATACACATAGTGGCAAATCTCCTACCCTGAAAAAAGCCCTCTCTCCTACAAGTGAATAATGGATTGTTCCAACCAAGTTATATCCACTTTCTGCATCCTCAACTGTAATATACATATGTTGATAGACATCTTCAATTGCGACAATTGATCCTGTATGCATGATAAAAATCCATTATAGCCAATACCCATCAACAACACTAGAAAGAGACGTCTTTCATCAGCTAAAAATAAATACCATCAGGAATTTTTTCATGCAGACTTCCATCAGAATCTTGATTCAGGGACCAGCGTCTTTGTGTGAATTTACTAGTTTTCTCTTCACGGTAGACCCCGGACAAAGATTCAACAGCAGCGAGTATTATCTGATGCATGTGGTACAAACTAACATAAGTGAGCAATCATGACCAATATAGACATCATATAGCTGAAAAAAAGGCATACTTCTAATCAACCTTAGACACGTTATCGGAACTTACGCTCCAAAACCTCCAAAAGAGAGAAATATCTAATCACGAAGAGTTCTCCCTAAGTCACATTAATATGTGACCATTTTCTTTTTGCCTGCTAAGTACCCCTCATATGGAAGTTATATTTCCATGGTTCCCAGTGAATATATCTTCATTGTCAAGGTGTCGCATGTTTTGGGACTAAGGAAGGAAGACACTAAACTCTTCTCAAATAACGATAAAATAGAGCAACACATGTACAAAGGATAAGGAACTCATTCCTCCATTGTATTATGTAATTCAACATGGGGTATTTAGAAGCATAAGCATTATTTTCTATAGACATCTTTTGGTTGATATGTCAATTGATCAGTGATCTTTTACAGTAATTCCCACTTTATGACAATTCTTTTCAAGAATAAAGCCATTTTAATATGCTTCAAGGCTCTAGCAATAGTAATTAGAAAAGGCATCCATTTTAAATTAGTCATATCAGTAGTCATATTGCCATTCTTATGTAAAATTAACATACGAGATTCCTCACCTGTAACTCAGTCAAAGAGAGATTAATATCAAAACCTGAAATACAACCCCCTCCAGCCCAAAGCTGATTGAGGTACAGAAGACCACTGGCATCTCTTTTTATAGGACACTCAACAGCAATGACTGCGCATAACCCTTTCAATATGTAGTTTTGAGGACTGGAATGTAAGTTTGTGGATCCTGTAAGATCCCTACATGAATCCTTCAAATTATCAGCATAAGGTTCATTTTAAGGAAGAGAACTAGACATCAAACTCGAATCCTGAAGGACAACTTGCCTTGTATTCCCATGCTCAGCAATAATTGAAGGATCTTCCGGCACAATAGATGATGACAAATCATTATGTGTACCAGAAGAAAAATGAGGAATCTGAATTTCCTTATCTTGCTGTTCTGCAGTTTCTTGAAGGAACTGTGAAAGAATGGAAAACTTGACAATTTCAAAAGAAACTTTTCTTAGCATATTTAGCACTTCAATGCTCAAATGAACTTTAGCCTCAAACAGAAGTTCCTGAAGTATTCCTGCATATAAGTAAACATATCAATAGAATGTCCCCATCAATCAGGTCACATAAAGCCACAAGGAAATATGATACCAAATTCATCTCTAGCAACAAGTGCAAGGGTAAACTCTGAAACATTTATGCTAAATGCTTCCACTTGGTCCCATTTAGTTTGCCGAAGTTGCTGGAAATCTTGTGCAGGCTTGTTATCAGGGGCCACAGTAGTCTCGCCGTATTGAGCAACCATGCCTCTGTCAGGAGATGGCACAGAACACCAAATATCTCCTATTAGATAACAGTAGAGACTCAAGCATTGAACAAGCATCAATGCTGCTTCTGTTTGAAGGAAAATAGATCCCCCCTGCCATGTATGATTACATAAAACTTTATGTACCTTCATAGGTATGTGTCAATAGGTACCAAAGAAATAAATGGAAGATTAAAAAGGTTAATATGAACAAGCAAAATACTTCAGTAACATGAATCAGCACCTGAGATTGGCAACAGATTGTCTGAAATTGTTCTCCGACAAGGAAAGATGAATTCAGTGTATCAGATTTATGTTTTTTGACTAACATGTTCTTTATTGCACAATCAGTCAAATATATTTCGCCCAGAGAAATATTTGCGCAAAGCCAATGACGAGAATGATCCCTGAATCCTTCAGTTTTCATTTCCACACTGAAATTCTCCAACATGCATGAATTATCTGATGAAGTGGAAGGATCAGCTCCATTTCTCCGATCAGCTAAAGATAAGGATTTCTCAGAAGTCCTCAAACATGAAGCGAATTTGCAGTAAGACAATGATGCTTCAAATAGGCCACCATTTAAAGAAAGTGGCAGATCTCTAAATTCAGATTGATCAAACCTCTCTGCAATCTCAGTCAGATATCTGACTAACACAGAACGAATTCCAGACAAGTCTATAACAAGTTCTGCAATTCCGTCTTCAAAAGAAAATCTTCCACATGTCAGCTGAACAGATATGTGGATACCACAATCAAGCACACTGCTACTGGCCAGCCATCTTCCAGTTATTGCATCAGCTTTTATCATGTGGTCCTCAGCATTATGGCGTTTCCTGGAATTATGGAGGACTATATCCATAGACTTCAATTCGCAAATGTTTCTAAAACAAAAGGTAGAGTTCATAGGAATAGATTGTATCTGATTTTCTCCATTCAAAAATGTTTCCTCACTTTCAGAACAGGCAATTGCCCCCTCTTGCCTTGGTAGTTCTCGACAACTTAGATCATGATTTGCACTAAAGAAGGTTAGTGCAAGCAACATATCATAATATAAACTGGAAAACACCTGACAGAAAAGTAAGGGAAAAGTAAGAGAAGCAAAAAGCCTTTTGCAGATAAGAATCAGAGAAAAGTTGCAGCACACATTGACAACTTACAGCATTGACCAACAAAACAACAATAGCCGCAAGCTGATTCTAATCAACCAATAATCAAATTCACGATTTTGCATTTTTTTTGGGTTCCACCAAACAGGTTTTTGAACCTTTGAATGAAGAAAAAAATTTGCACCGAAACACCTAAAGCCATTTCAAGGAAATTATTAGCAACTTCGATCGTTTGAACAAACATAACATACCCTCCCTTCCCCCAACAACCCCCCCCCCCCCCCAAAAAAAAAAAAGAAAAAAGAGAGATCGCCTATGTCACAAATCCATTATGATTACAATACTAGTCTGACAGGATCTGCTACAACACTTGTTAGTGTCTCCGTGTTGACTAATCAGGTATTTTACTCCATAATATTGAAACAGAAAAACATAATTGAAATATTCAGACATATATATGAACACCAAGGAGTATAACCATATAAAGAGACCCAAATGAAGCACTAAAATTGTAAGACGAAGTAAAGATGGAAATCACCTCGACCAAAACAGATAATTCATCCAGAAACACTACAGCAGTGAATCCAGTAGCTATCCAACGCGAAGCTATAGATAAAGCAACTAATGTCAAACCCAGTGAATGAAAATCCTTCCTGCCACAAATACATTAAACATTTTACCATCAGGAAAAGGGGGAGGATGCTTACAATTGCCAACATTAGCAAATCAGCATTCTGCCCCAAAAAAAAAAAAAAGGAGAGAACTCAGACATTGACACAGAACAAATCAGCATTCTACAAATTAAGAAGAAGAAGAAGAAGAAGAAGAGGTGAGAGTGGGTTAGAACAAAATAGTTCATAAAATCCACACCGACATGTTCAAGGACAACTCAAATACAGTTGGCTTCTAACCAAGGTGAATGGAAAGAAAGATATAAAATTAAAGAGATTCTGATATATAAAAAATAAAAAAAGTAAATGAAGAATTCTTGTCAGCATAATTTTTTAAAAATTAACCATTTTAATACCATTCTCAGGGAAACCCTGAACGTGCACCGAAATCTGTAAATCCAGACTTTACAAGCACAAACATGTTAAGTCTCAATTTATAGGCTTAATGCACCGGCCCAAAGATGAGATACAAAGTCAATAAAATCCAATCCTTTCATCAGTAGTCCACAAACATGAACAAATGAGGTCAAGAAGAAACTGACATTGTTGGAAGCTGACTAACCAGCATTCATTCATTTTGTCTTCTTTTGATTGAACTAAGTCATTAGCAGATTTGTTGGATCAACTATGTATTTTTCATCCTCCAATAACTTCCATGCAATTCATAACCAAGGGTAGAAGAGCTCATAACCAAGGGTAGAAGAGCTTGAGGCCTTGTTTTCAGTGAGGAAAGTATAGGACAAAAATTATCGAAAAGAAAGAAAAAAAATAAGACATACCACCACATATAAAATTTTCTTTTACCACCTATCAGAACAATTTAGGCAAGAAGAAATTAAGTCAAAAAGAATAGGACTGAAACACAAGTACTTAAGATTGATTATCTGAGAAATGGACAAATAAACACATGTTAATGTGAGCAAAATCATTTTCAACCAGTATATTTCTCAGGTAATTTGATTGAAAAGGTTACTAAAACCAGGCATTATCAGCAGGATAGGATACAGAAAGGAAGTGGAAATGAACAAAAGAGAAGAATGACCAATACCTCCACGATGATGCCTGAAAAGTTGTTGGACTTAACATGAAAATTTGATAGAGTGGATTACCAGATAATTCACCAAGGTAGGCTTTCAGTCCATTGAATTTCAGACAAGCATCGAGTAAAACATGCCCTTGACAGCTGTAATTTTCTTTTATTGGTTTAAAAATGTCAATAGTTTGAGGCTCCTCTAACATAAGGCCACTTGATAGCTCATCAAAAACGGGTCTGGACACACTTGATGTTGCAGAATCAGATGGCAAATTTGGTGAAACAACAAGTTCAAGGTCTTCAAGATCAAATGAAAGTTTTAATTCATCCTTCTTGCTTTTAGGATATAAATCTGCATTTCCAATAAGAAACCTCTCTTTTTTCAATGATAACCTAATTCTGGGGCCAGCAATCATCAGTCCAACTTGAACATTTTTTTGTGGAATCATTTTCAGCACTGTTGTTCCAATTCTGCAGGAATCAGTCTTGTATTTACTACTTGAATCAATAATTGGTACATCTTCACATGATGCTGAAGGATATCGAACACCATTCTTTCCCCTTTTTTGACCTACCATCCAAAAAGCCTGCTGAATCTGTCCATAGAGTATGGCTAATGACAAAACTGATAAGTTGCTGAGTACAAAGTTTAATCTTCCCACCACCATTACGACTTCACAAAGCCCAGATGTGGGACTCTTAGCACTTTGATCAATCAAAAAGCATTTCCTCTCAAAGAGGATGGCTGGAGCTTCTGGAACTTTACACTCGTTTCCTTCAAAGTTAGAGCCAGCATTTTTCCAATTGAACCACAGTTTTCCCACAAAAAATTCCAGAAGTGGGATAGAAGCCTCTTCAGTATCATTACCATGTGTTCTGATATTGTCAACAATTTCTGCAGGTTCACACCATAAAATATCCACCAACTCAGTGATTTTCTTATTCTGGCGTCCTCTTAACCTGTTATTACCACGATCTGACCTATCTTCTGTAAGAGATGAAGCAACAACCTTTATACATCCGGAGGCAAACATCAAATGCTGGTCAAAGATATTCTGAAGGTATCTGAAGAAAAGAGCATCAAATGAAATGAGAAATGAAGCTAAACCATCATTGGAGGACCTAAGGTCTGAGGATGGTTGCCCACTTATAGAAGGCAGAACTTCCTTTTCTGGAGAAAATGAAATTGAGAATTCTCCCACATTTAGACAGAAAAGGCTTTTTGGGAAAGAATCATCAGAACCACTCTTGATGCGTTCATCAAGTTTTGACTGATTAGACCAATGGCCAAGAACTCTTAGTAAATAGAGCAGTCGTAAAACTGAGTGTAACACATGGCGAGTCATCGCCCAAACGAGGGCTAGAAGTTGATAAATCTTCCACAAAAGTTTCTTGACTTGTGGTACTTCACAATTATGCTTCATCACTTGAGCACTTTCTGTCGCTCGGTAACGAGTTATTTGTCGTGCTTGTGCAATGGTTTCAGCAGGGAGCTTCTCCTCGCATTCAGTAATTACATCCCAATGGTGCTTAACAGATCTTGAATATGTTTTATCAGTCAACATCTTAATAGCAGCTTTCTTAGTTATATCACCAACAGGATATCCTACTTGTAAAAGGATTTGTTCATACACGTGTAAATAATATAACCAGAGTTTTACAGAGCTGACAACTTTATACCATGAAAGCCTAGGAGTAGGAATCAAAGAACTAATTCTGCTTGCTGCTATTCTCCACAGTTGTCTACCAGTTCTAGCATACTGGGACTCTTTGTTTAAGAACAAACATAGTAATGATATAAGAGAAAGAGCTGATGGAGTAAAGGAAAATTTTAGTGCTGGAAGATAGAGACTAGAATTCGTGAACTGAAGATTTTCCAATTTAAACGAAACAAAAATATCTGTTGGAGAAACAACACAACTGATGCCATTTTCACTCTGCAAACCAATCTCAATATGTCTAATGTCAAGGTCAAAAGAGCACTTTTGAGAAGGCATAACAAATGAACTAATGACACCTCCAAGAAAACATGTATGTTGAATACAGTTGGACTCTGCACCAACTTCCTTAATCTCCAACAAGCATGATAGTGAATTATAAGACCTAGGAGGTAGCAGAAGAACATGGATTTCATCCATCTGCAACCGGCAATGTGAAAGAAAGCTAGTCAGTAAATTATTTCTCCAACTTCCGGCAGTAATCTCGGAGATCATTGCAATGGCGTCATGCAAAGCACTTCCCTGAAAAATGAGGAAACTCATTTACACATTGAAATAGAAAAAGATATTTATGTGCATATCAAAGAAAGTTTAGAATGTGATGGATTCGAATTCATCAGAGTATATTATTAAAATTACAGAGAAAAAGAGAGAGGCGACATTGTAGATTTCATTGATGATCCAACTCCGACAACAGGAAGTCCTACATTGATGGGATAAATGATATGCTTAAAAAGTTAAAAGCATTTGTCCAAGAAACTTCATCAAAATGAGTATTTAAAATAGTTACTATACTGCTGCTCATCCAGAGAAGGTTAGTGTTTTCCAAAAAACAAACTAAGAACTCTTCAATGTTCTTCTGAATTCCCAAAAAGTCTGAAGCTCCTCCTTTGTGATCTTGCCATCCGTCCATTGATATTTACTTACTCGTCAAATACTTAAACGAACATACGCATCAAGTAAAGAGCGGCATAAGAAAGAAAGTGCGCACATATAACAAAAAAATAATGGTACTAAACTTAGCAACAATAACAACTTAAACACTGCTTAAAAACAATTCCTTAATTGTAGCACGTGCAGAGACTTGAAAACAGACAGACAAAACCCAAAACAAATTCATACGCCGAACAATCACAGAAATTATTACCGCCGAATTTTGTTACAACACAGTACAAGGACAAAGCATGCCCAAACAAAATTACGAAACACAAGTACCTCAGGATCAATCTCAGCAATTATTTTCTTCTTATCCTCCACCGAAGTATCCCTCGGCTTCCTCCTCCGTCTCACCCCTCCTCCTTCCTCCTCCTCCTCCTCTTCCTCCCTGCAAACCAAACACAATCCTTAATTTCCAAGCACAAAAAGACAAAAAGAAAGGCATGAATAAATCCAAAAAAAAAAAAAAAAGGACAGCGCTATAGAGATAAATATAGCGTACGCTAGTGATAGAGTGATGCGGAGGCCGTGGACTCGGAGAAAGAAGGCGGGGAAAGACCAGTAAGAAACTCGGAGGCTTAATTCTTGAACGGTAACTTCTTTGAAACGATAGCGACTGGAATCGTCGAGTGATTGATTGAGAGCGGAAGTGTTGAAGTTGAGGTTCTTGACCGTACCGTTAGAACGGAGAAACCCTAGCTTGAGTTGGAGGTCCGGTTCGTCCCTCAACCACGGCCGTAACAGAGACGCGAGTCTCCGTTGAATTAAGTCGTTGAAAAACATTTATTTATTTTGTGGTTCTTTTTTCTTCTCAAGAAATTGATCAAGATTTCTCCATCGATGAAAAACTGGAATCGTTCCAGAATAGGTAATTACTTTGTTGTAATTTTAGGATGGTGAAGAAGACGGAGATGAACGTGCGAAAGATTTTCGCGGGTTTTCAGCAAGAAAAGGGGCATGTAAGAGTGAAGAAGAAGGATTGGAATGATTCCGTTAGTTGGGAGACGAGGCTACCTACGAAAAAACGACGCCGCTTCTTCGGTTTTTTTTTTTTTTTTTTTTTCCCCTTCGGCTTTCTTTGTTTATTCCTTGGTGTCTTTCTTGGATTTGTTGGGGCTTAATGAGGGAAATGGATATATTTCCCCATTTATAGAATTCGCAAACCGACACGAGGGCAACGGAATTGGAATTGAGCGTAAAAACGACGCCGGTTCTTTTGCTTTCCTTCTCAGTGTCTTTCTTGAATTTATCGGGGGCTAATTTGGGGATTGCATAGGTTTCCTTTTGTAGAGTTCTTAAACTGACACCACACAAAAAGATAAGGAATTTGTAATTGCATCAATACCCCTGAAATCTATTTATATTCTGTCTAGCCTTTTGAGTTTTTAAGTTTTTAACAGGCACAAATTAAATGCCCCCTTTTTAAATTAAAGGCCCTTCTCAAATGGCAAAGAGAAATAAAAATGAAAATAGTAACACTGAAAATGTTCTACTAAAAGAAATGAAGTGAAGAATAGTCATTAAGATCAGGTTTCTGTATACGAGTTTTCTTATAAAATCTTAGAATCTTTGTAGGAAACTAAATAAACAAAACTATTTTCTACACAAAAAAATAACTCTTAAATGGCTTGTACTACTTTTGTTTAATAATTTTTATTTACTTGTCATCAACCACTATCAAATTAAAAAAAAATTATAAAATTATATCAGTATCCTACTTATATATATGTACATATATATATATATATATATACATATATATTATTTTAATTATATTTGGTTGATTGAGAAATTAGATATCTTCACTTTATAGAATTGTAATAAAAATAAAAAAATTAATTTAGAATTGCCTCAATACTTCTAAATTTGGTTGAGTTTGGAGTTGCTAATCATATTAAGTTGTGTCTAACACGAGAGAACCGTAGGCTTTGTTTGTTTAATAGTATTTTTTAGAAATATATTTTTTAGAAACTTTATACAGGTTTTTTAATCACTTTTTTATCTCACATACACATTTATTAAGAAGAAACTTAAAAACAATTGCAGTAATATTTTTTAAATAATATCCCAAAAAACATCCGTTCATATTTAAGTTTCTCAAGATTGGGAATGCATAATTACCTGAGAAGAAGAAACACATAAAGGACCACCGTTGTATAGCAGTTATTTAACTATTTATAGACAAACAAACTCATAGAAACATGCACACACCCCAAAAAAAAAAAAAGGATGAGGGATCACCATGGATGTTTTTTTTTTTTTTTTGTGTTTTTAAGAAAACATTACTGTAACAGTTTTAAAGATTCTTCTTGATAAATGTGTTTCTCAAATAAAAAATTAGTTAAAAAATGCGTATGGTGTTTTTAAAAAATATGTTTCTGAAAAACAAATTCAAACAAATGGACCCATAGTCTTTTCTTGTTATTGAAGTTTTTAAATCTATAACATATATTCTTTTTGGCCCTTAAAATAAATCTAAATTTTTTGTTGTTTGTCTTTGTTTTTCTCAAATTTTCATTTTTTTATTTCCCCTAATTCTTCCCCAAGAGTCTTATGAATATCCTTAACACATTCACAAGATTTATAATTGATCTAATGATTTTCAGTTGGATAAAAATTGTAATGAATAATTCTCATATGATTTAAACTGATATACTTTTAGGGCAAATTAAAGGTGGTCTGGTGAGCCTTCGCATGTACCAATGGTATAACAGCATTCAGTCATTTTGTTCTATTTACTATGGACTTAACAAGATCATGACAAATGTTAAAAAGAGAGGCAATGCGTCTCTTAATTCCCTATTTAGTCAAATTTTATTATGACTTAATTAAGCTAGATTTAATAACGTTACAACAATTATGCAATTTTCAGGTGAAACTTGAAGATTTTGGCAACAATTAGTCCATACATTGAATCAATTGCCAAATTCAGAATATATGTCAAAAGATAATATAGAAAATATGAACTTTAATTTTAAAAAGACCTCGTTGAAGAACAATCCGTAATTGTCAACAAATGCTAATTGTATAAGCATTAAGACAGCTTCTCAGTGGAAGAAAGAATACCCTTTTTGGCTTCATGTAGAAAAATTATGAAACACAATAAAAAAGCTAAATGAGCAAAATAAAATTTAATTTAGTTTGAAGAAGAAATAAAGCTTGTTAACTTATCCATCTGTCAATTCATACATCTACAGTTAAGTTATTTTGCTTGCAAAATGAATACATACTAATAAGCAAAATCCAATATCATTGTAGACTAAGAACAAATACTTTGAACTAATGATTCTATTGACAGCTTTATACCTTCCAAAATGACAACATTCCTAAATAAGAGTTGACACACTGAAATGAGAAAGGAACATTCAAGAGAGCTAAATACAAAAGTATTAAAGGGTCAGTTATCAGTTGTATTGCATGCAGCTATTTCTTTTCTCCTTAATTTTTCTTTTGTCTTTTGTCGTTTTATTTATTTATTTATTTATTTTGATAAATCCAAATATCTATCCACTTCCGAGTGATGGTGACACGAGGAGCTTGATGCCTGGACAATGTTAAAAAGATTTCGTCTGAAACCATTCATTTTCCACCAATACCGCTCTTGATAGTAGAACAATAATCCCAATGAAGTTAGTCAAATGCTATGCTAATTTTCTTTTCTATATTTTTTCACTGTACTCTTTGGCTATCAAGTTCGGAAAAATAGAGAGCACAAATAGAACCGCCTTTTCAGATAGCAGACCATGTTTTTCCGCGAAAATAACCACCACAGTAGTTGGATGTTTCAATTCCGTTGACAAACTGAACTTTGCTTTAATCGTAAGTCGTCAATCTGTCCAATGGAAAAGTCTCTGGTCCCCAAGATCTTCATGGCCATACCTTGTCTTTGCCTTTCTCTCTCTCTTTCCGTATAGTTAGCTTCCTTTTTTGTTCATCTTCTTTCGGTCGATTTTCTTAGAAGTCAATTTTCCTATTTGTTCTTCAACTCTTTAGATTGAGATTTATATTGATATCTCAATTCCATCAGTACGTATTTTTGTTGATTCTTTAACCATATAACAAAATGAAAAGCTCAAATGGGGGCCAACTGGTAATGGAAAGCAAAAACCAACAGAGACAAAATTTAGGTGGCATGTTGCAGCAGTCTAATCCCAATGAAGAAAAGAATACTCTACCCGCATCAGCAATACATCTGATGCTACCCCAGCAAGTCACGACAAAAATCCTCGACTGAGCTTCGAAATCAACACCTCTTCCCAGGACACGCCTTCTTGGGACCAATTGTCTCCATATTCAGCGCCCTCATGGGATCAATTTGCATCTCCGGTTCCAACGGAACAATCCTCTCCTTTGTCAAGGTCCCCGTGGTCCTCTCAGTTTCACGTTGATATGGTACATGATAATTATTCTTATACCGGTCTAATGGGATCCCTTTTTCGTGAAGAAGGTCACATTTATTCATTAGCGGCAACCCGGGACTTATTGTACACGGGATCAGATAGCAAGAACATAAGGGTGTGGAAGAATCAAAAGGAATTGTCAGGATTCAAATCGAACAGTGGATTGGTTAAAGCAATTATTATTGCTGGTGAGAGAATATTTACGGGCCATCAAGACGGAAAAATAAGAGTGTGGAAAGTATCCGCCAAGGATCCTAGCATTCACAAACGCATTGGAACACTACCAACCGCGAGAGCTTGCATAAAAAAATCAATCAAACCAAGCAATTACGTTGAGGTGAGGAGAAACCGTAACATGGTTTGGATCAAGCATTTTGATGCCATATCATCTCTCAGCTTAAGTGAAGATAAGAGTTTTTTGTATTCAGCATCGTGGGATAAAACCATTAAAGTTTGGAGAATATCAGATTCAAAATGTTTGGAATCTATAATCGCCCATGACGATGCAGTAAACGCTGTCGTTGCAGGATTTGATGGATTAGTCTTCTCTGGATCAGCTGATGGAAGTGTAAAAGTTTGGCGGAGAGAGTTGCAAGGAAAGGGAACAAAACATTTCTTTTCACAAACTTTGTTAAAGCAAGAATGTGCAGTAACAGCATTGGCCGTTGATCCTTCGGGTACTGTTCTCTATTGTGGTTCGTCAGACGGACTAGTGAATTTCTGGGACCGTGAAAAGCTTAGTCACGGGGGGATTTTGAGGGGTCATAAGTTGGCTGTTTTATGCTTAGCTACAGCAGGGAACTTAGTACTTAGTGGATCAGCTGACACGAATATCTGTGTTTGGAAGAGAGAGGGGCTTGATCATTTTTGCTTATCGGTGTTGAGTGGCCATTCTGGTCCGGTGAAATGCTTGGCTGTTGAAGAGGAAACGGGAAAAACGGTCGGTGATGGACATTGTGTTCTGTATAGTGGCAGCCTGGATAAGTCGGTGAAGATATGGAGGATCTCCCCGAACTCTGTGAATATGCAATAGCAACAATCACCTCAAGAACAGGGGAAGGGTTGGCACCAACTCAGGACCTTTCCATCGATTCATAACTTCTTTCTCCTCGAGAAGTATGGTAGAGCAAGTCAAAGGAGATATTGCTAGGAATATCCTAGCTAGGAGATACATAACCTTCATTTTTTTTTTTTTTACTCTCTGATTTTGGAACAGATCATAGTTTTTCACTTGCATATTCAAGTATAGGAGACAACATAAAATTTTTTTTTTTTTTCTGATTTTGGAACAGATCATAGTTTTTTACTTGCATATTCAAGTATGCATTTGGTTTGGAAGTTTGGAACCTTCATTGTTTTGTAATCATTCACATGTAAATATCGAAGTTGATAATGGTTCTATTCTATCATTTGCAATACAAAGTTACACAGAAAGGCCTAATGTCTTAGTCTGATTTTTGAACTAAGCAAGCAAGCTACAAAGTATAAATTTGGCTTGCATATAGATATTAATGCTTGCAATGACTGCGCCAGATAATGCCTTTTTTTTTTTTTTTCCTTTCCAAGCCTGATTTTTTTTTTCCCTCTTATTATTGTTATAACTGTTCAGAGATGGAGTAGAATACTCGTGGCATCTAAAAGAGCACTGAGTCTTTTTCCAAAAAAAGAAAAAAATCCCGAGAAATGGATCAAATATCCTTTTCCTTTCCACATGATTGAGGAGTTTCATTAACAAGCAAATAGCCATGTTTGTGAACATCAACGGTTTCACAAACCTGCACGCATCATGTCTCACGAGTGTGAAAAGAAAATGTGAGAAGTTATGGGCATCATCTAAAGTCCTCTCCATCTTCTTAGTGTTTGACTCTATGATGCATGTACGAAATTTTTGTAGATTGGGCTCGGGATGATATCTTGTCAGCTCAGCTATGCATGAACCATATATCAAAGGCGAAAACCGAAAACAAGTCAAACAAGTTGAAGGTTTTTGCATACTAGTGCTGAGGGTGCACAGAAAAAGTGTAATCTTATTAAAAAATATAATCTAAATTCATGAAACTCCACATTATTAATTATGATTATTTATTGCGTTTTCTAATATGCAAGGGATAGTTTTTTTGGTAGTTATCATGTTTAAGAATAGTATATTGATAATATGCATTCAGAAAGTTAATGAATGGATTAGATTTGAAAAAAAAAATTAAGAAGGGGGAGATGCATAGAAATGGTGTTTTATGCAGCGTAAGATAAAGTAATTTCACAATGGGTTGGGTTAATTAGTTGAGAAATGCCCCCCCCCCCCCGGGGGGGGGGGGGAATAGTTAAGAAATCTTGAAACATTTACCTAAATTAAAACCGATTAAAAATAAAATTGCACAAGAATTGAAATTTTCGATTGTGGGCTTGGTCAACTTGAGCATGATTTTGATTATGAACATCAGCATCAACTGTTTGAAGAGGCATAGCTAAGATCAAATTAGATACGCTGAGATCATCATGAAAATGCATGTATTTTCATGTGTACGGTGAATTCGCACTTTGCAGGTGACCTAACTTATTCGGCTGTCTTCGAAAGCAAGAGAATTTGTTAGGTAATTATGGATTAGTTACGGTTCAAAGTTGGACATTGAAGTATTTGATCCTCGTACTCCTTTTTTCAACTTTGGAAGAGAAACTTTCAGCACCGTTCCTCTGAGCAGTCAGGGACGTTGGTTGGTGAGAATTTTGGTTTAATACTTGCATGATGGAAACACTAAAGAGTATTTGTTTGGATTGAAAATATTTTACTTAGAATTCAAGAGTAACATTAAATCGACAAGTGTCTACTTTTATAACTTCAATTATCAAATTAATTTTCCTCAAAAAAAATACCAAACTAATTTTTTTTTTTAATTTTTATCAATTAATTTTTTCATAATATTGGGCTCCACAATAGTATGATTATAGTTATGTTTATTTTATAATTATATTATTTTGAAGATTAATTATAAATAAAACAATCTCTAGTTAACTCTATTTACTTGTTAAATATTTATTACAATTGTTATTAGTCTATTTAACTCATATCAATAATAAAAAATAAAAAATATCAAAAAAAAATTATTTTTCAAAAGATAATCACACTGTCAACCAAACACCAGAAAATTATGAAAAAAAAATGACATTTTCCATATAGAATGTTTTGTTAGAAATAATTTTTGTAGGAAAATATCTTACGTACAACCAAACAAACCCTAAATGCATTCAAACTTCGAGTTTAGAAGTGATACATTAGGTTCAACAATATACGAATTCAGCAGAGTAGGTTTCGGGATCTCTCTTTCAACTTCAAGGAAGAAGTAAAGATAAATAAAAAGAACTCATGAGTTTAAAAGAGAATTAAAATTGTACAATAAAAATAATCAAATATAGGATAATTATGCTTTTAAAACTTACACAATGACAATACAAGCATGATAAGCACGCAGTTCTTAACCTTAATTACTCATCTTGTATCAAAAGCTTTTTATTAAAGAAACAACGTATTAAAAGATTTGTTTTGTACTTTTATTTCACTTCAATTTTTATTTGAAAAATACTCTATTTTGTTATTCAAGCGGACTAAGCAGCGCTCGTGACCAGGTTCCAGGGAAAAACATTCCAGCGCATCCGCCGGCTGCCGCAGATGAAAACAAAAGCAGAAACGGTAAAATTTCCGATACATTTTATAATTGGAAAAGCATGTAGTACTAGTTAAAAGCAACTCAAAACCCCAGGACCATGGTCCTGTCTAAAAGCAACAATTTCGATGCCAATCACGAGGTAAAAGGACAATTCCACTTCATCCCACCGCAACCGTTAGGCTTCTGTCTCACCACTCACCACCATTTCTCGCCATTTGCCCATCTGCTCTACCTCCGCTCTCTCTCTCTCAGAGACATGCAGTAGAGTTTCCATGGACAAAACCCAAGATTATATTAGATTAGAGGAATGTCATATTACATAGCTTAAATTTTGTAAAATCATAAATAATTATCCACGAATCTTAGAAATATTTGCTTTTCAATCCTCGCTGTTTAACTCTACATCACTATAATATTTTTGTCATGATTAAAATACTATATTAAAAAATCATGAATTTATTTTGGATTGAATATTATATTAAAAGTTTCGGATATTTTTAAATTGTAATAATAATATTTTTTTATCAAACTTATACTATTACAATAGTAGAGAAGGATTGATATTAATAAGATTCGAATTACAATAGTAGAGAAAAATTGATATTAATAAGATTCGAATTCTAACTCCTGAGATGGAGTGATAGAGTTCTAACTATTACAATGAAGGAGAAGAATTTATATTTATAGGATTCGAACCTCAACTTTTGATTTGAGATGGAATCATAAAATTCTAATTATTACAATGGTAAAAAAAATTGATATTGATGGGATTCGAACCCATTTCTAGAGTGGTCGTCTTCACAGTAAGATTTTTCTGAAAATCCAACTAAAATATTCAATTACAGTAAACACATTCGAAGAGGAAAAAAAAAAAAAGAAAAAAAAGAAAAAGGATGCCGTTAGTGTCTCGCTCCGCACACATGACACAACAAACAACAGTGGGGAAGGGGGAAGTGCCTTGCCCACACCCACCACTAGTGGTTCTCTTCTTTTGCCGTCTTTTTCCCCACTCTCCAAACCACCACAGGCCCAATTCATTGCTTTCCCGATGCAACTTTCCTCCTTCGCAAACAAACATCCTTTCTCTCGTTTTGTATTTTCCCTTCAACATTTCATCTTGTCTTCGATTCTGATTCCTTTCCTCTACTCCGTTTGCTCTCTGATTCCTCCTTCAGCTTCACTCTATCCGCTTCTTTTGCAAATCCCTTTTTAACTTATTAAGCTTCAAACCAAGGTAAGTATTTTTTTCTTTATGCTTCAATAAACTGTTATTTTAAGTTTCATCAGTTGCTGATATTTTTCTTTACTTTTTATTTATTTATTTATTTGGTTTTGGTTCTGCGAATATGTTACTATTAGCTAGAATTTGATAAAAAGTTGGTGATTTTGAGGGGAAAATGTCGCCGGAAGTGGCGAATATTGTGGTGGAGGATGGGGTGGAGTATGCTTTTGCCATGGAGTATCACGGCCCGCCTATTACCCGTGAGCTTCCGCGGGCCGTGCCAATCAATGTCGATCGGATTCCGGTGGCCGCCGTGGTTTCCCAGGGGCCTTTGCCTGATAAGTTGTCCTTACCAGTTGTGCAACCAATATTAGCTAATAATATATCTAAAAAGTTTTCGAAAGAGTTGAAATTTCTAGGTCCTGAATCAAATGTTTCTCCAACTTCTGTTATTGCGTTTGAGCCGCCTAACGGTGCTGTTACTAGAGATGAATCTATGAGCAAAGAACTAGCATCAGGGTCTGAGATTACTGTTTCTCCTAGCTCAGTAAATGCACTTGAGGAGAGAGGTCCTAGTAACGGTGGCTGCGATTTATCTGGAGAGTTGAATAGTTCTCGTGATATGCTTCATTCGTCTGGTGATTATGAGTCAGGAGAATTGTCTGGTATGGTTGATAGGTCGACTGGGTTGGGATCGTCCTCCGTAAGCCATGATCACTCCCACGAGTTATTGAATGGGGTAGGGAGTTCTGGCCCCTTGGGGTTCTCCGATAGCTTTGAGAAATCAAGGGAATTATCAGGAAGCTCGAGTAAATTGAGGATTTCTAGTGGCTTTAAAGGGAGTTTGGATTATAGTAATGATATGAACCAGCCTGATTGGGCCTCAAATGACTCTGTGTTGAGTATGGATTACCCGTCTTCTCGGGTTTCTTCTCTTAAGGTGGGGGATAGCTGTGATGAACCTGGTTGTGATGTAAAACGAGCCCCAGTTGTGACTTTTTGCGATATTGAGTCAGAGGATGAGGATAGTAATGAAAACTTTAGTCATGCTGGTCCCGAGGTGGTTCGTGCAAAGAAGGAACCTTCCATCAAGGTGAGGAAAGGGGCATGTTATCGATGCTTGAAAGGGAATAGATTCACTGAAAAGGAGGTGTGTATAGTTTGTGATGCAAAGTATTGCAGTAGTTGTGTTCTTAGAGCAATGGGGTCTATGCCAGAGGGAAGAAAATGTGTTACTTGCATTGGTTTTTCGATTGATGAGTTAAAACGACGTAACTTGGGAAAATGCTCTAGAATGCTAAAGCGGTTGTTGAATGAGTTGGAGATTCGTGAGATTATGAAATCTGAGAAACTTTGTGAAGTAAATCAGCTGCCGCCAGAGTATATTTGTGTGAATGGAAGACCTCTTTGTCATGAGGAGCTGATTGTATTGCAAAGCTGCCCAAATCCCCCAAAGAAGCTGAAACCAGGAAATTATTGGTACGACAAAGTATCTGGTCTTTGGGGAAAGGTGATGAAAAATTTTAAGGCATTTCAGTCTAGATAGTATTTTTTTCTAATGTTTGGCAACTTTAATAAGTGTTCTGCTTATTTTAACAGGAAGGGCAGAAACCTTCTCAAATTATTAGTCCCCATTTGAATGTAGGGGGTCCTATCAAGGTGGATGCTAGCAATGGAAACACACAGGTTTACATTAATGGTCGTGAAATCACAAAAGTTGAACTACGTATGTTGCAGGTAGTTTACTGATATTCATGCCAAAATCGGTTTTGAGAAATTTTCACTGAAATGGCGTTTGACCATCCAGTCTCTATTACTACAGTTAGCAGGTGTCCAATGTGCTGGCAACCCACATTTTTGGGTGAATGAAGATGGTTCGTACCAAGAAGAAGGGCAGAAAAATACCAAAGGATATATCTGGAGCAAGGTGCGTTGAATAGGAAAAGATGCGCTTGGGCTTTTGAAGCTTTTCTCCCATTTCTTTTCTAACTTGTCATATATTCCTTTACTTTGAAACGTATCTGTCCAGAACCTACAAGAATTTGGGGTACTTCACTTTTTCCCTTTTTTTTTTTTTTAAATTTTGCTCAATTTTCTTTTGGGTCCTCTTTATTCAGGCTGGAACAAAGCTGGTGTGTGCTGTTCTCTCCCTTCCGGTTCCTTCAAAATCTCCTTATGCTGCTGGAGATCAGGTCAATAACATCGTCAGTCCAACAGCACCTGACTACCTTGAGCAGAGAGCACTTCAGAAATTTCTTTTAATAGGATATAGCGGATCTGGAACAAGCACCATATTTAAGCAGGTGATTTTGCTATCTGCTGAACTTGTTCCATAAATGTTATACCACATATTTTTTTTCAGTAGGTCTCTTATTTGCTTAGGTAAGCCTTTCGTGCATATTCCTTCCTATGTTTATCCTTGTACTGTTTTCTATTGTTGAAGGGATTATGTGGCATTGACAACCTCCTTCTCTCTTCTTGTTTGGTAATAGTGGTTGCTTGTCATCCTGCTCTTGACAATTTGAGTAAAAACTTTTCTTCTTGTGTGCACAAAATAGAGTATCAATTCACCCTTCTCTTTCTTACTATCTTGTAATAAGAGAGATGTTTTTTGAGTGTCGAGGACTCTTTTTGATTTGGCAATTGAGAAATTTATGTAATTATATGTCCTTATCAAGAATTCGGACCTAAATTTTGCTTTTTGGAGGCACAAAGAACTCACGGGCTACATAGAACATGAAATAACATGTATTTTGTTTAATGTGATCATGGTTTAATTACATTCTTCGGGTATATATTTCTTTTGGTAAGGGAGAAAGAAAAGAAAATGAAACATGTTCATGTATTAGAAACATTATATCATGCCCAGACAATTATGATTATTCAGCTGTGGAGTTTCTAAAAATATCCAGAACTTATGTACTAGTTGTCTTTCTGGAGATATTGTCTCCTGTTATATCATGCAGGTTAAAACTTTTTCATAGAAGTGCTCTCTTTTTTCAGTAGACACAACCTATCGCTGTTTCCTTTAGCTTCTCTAAGCTATTATCTGTCAGCTGTGCAAAATATGTACATATACATAACCACTTTTTCTCTTGTATATTTTTTTCGCATGTGCTTAACTTTTATTTGTTTTTTCCCTTCAAACTGGCTCTTTCTTATGCTCTTGGACAATGGACATGCCTAAAAAATTGTTATTTTACTAGGCCAAAATACTTTACAAAGACATGCCTTTCTCAGACGAGGAACGTGAAAATATAAAATTGTTGATCCAGAGCAATGTGTTTAGATACCTTGGTTTACTTCTTGAGGGCCGGGAGCGTTTTGAAGAGGAAAGCTTTGAATGATTTAAGGATAAATAAGCCTTCCAATGAGGATGAGCTCAAAGGTATGATATATTTGCTTTTTTTTTTGAGTTACTTTGACTTGACTGTATCTTCATGGACCCTGAAGTTGTTATTTGCAGCCGGAAATCACTCATGCATCTCAGTGCATACCTTAAGAGAGGGAATGCGTGATACTTGACCTGTCAAATACATGAAGAAAAAGGAAAAAAGAGAGAAATGATTGCCTGGTTCCCTTTTATATGGCTACACTTATTTGAAAATTGGGTTTTGAGTATCTATTATTGAGATGTTCTTTCATTTGCCTCCCTGATCAATTTATTCTGAAGTTAATAAGTAGATAATCTTTCTTTGTGGTGTTAGCTATACATCAAAAAGGATCTTCTGCAAGTTTGTACTCCTTATTATAGCTGAACTTCGTTCAAGCTTAGGCTTAAATAAGTTTGACTGTAGAACTCGTGATTTGTTAGAGTTAAAAATAAAAAATCTAATGATTTACAACTTGTAATCTGGTTGAGTTTATTAAACTTTGATCATACCTTGAACCTTTTGCGGCATGGAAACTTGTAATTGTGTATCATTTTTTGAGATGATAATTCAATTATTTTGAGTTTTTTTACTGTTTTTTATTTGTTTTAAGTTAATGGTAGTGTTTTCAGTTGCCATTTGGTTGACCAATTGTTTCTATAATAAACACTACCATTGCTGGTTTAATTGTAGTCCATCTAGACCACTAACCATGTCAGACTTTCGTCTATGGGATGTCCCAAAGTGATGTTACCTCGTCTTACATTGTCTTTTTTGTGATTCACAATGTTGAGATAAGGATAGTAAGCCTAGGTATGGAAGGAAATTGGTGATTATTCAAATAGAAATTCAGCTCTTGACTTGATTGAAAGAGGGAGTGTTAATATACAGACCATGTTAAACATTTCTAGTACCTTCACTTTTCAGGCGGTTTTATTGGTTTTGAAGTACGCTTGTATTGGACCCTGCACTTTTTATAACCCAATTTAATGCTACTGATTTTCAGTATGACTAGTATCTTAAGTTGTAATTGCTGGCTAATGACAGGAAGTACTGGTGGTGAAGGGGAACGAAATATCTATTCCATTTGTCCAAGGCTGAAAGCTTTCTCTGATTGGCTTCTCAAAGTCATGGTGTCAGGTAACTTGGAAGCAATTTTCCCTGCTTCTATTCGGGAATATGCCCCTCTAATTGAGGAAATGTGGAGCAGTACAGCCATCCAGGCCACCTACAAGCGCAGAATTGAATTGGAAATACTACCTAGTGTTGCTAGTTATTTCTTAGAGCGGGTAAGATAGTACCTTATCTTGGAATTGCTACCTAGTGTTGCTAGTTATTTCTGGATGTCTCTTTTCACACGTTAGTTGAATTCTTCTTTCCTTCTGCTTCAGATGGTTGACATACTGAGGTTGGATTATGAACCAACTGATGTGGATATTCTCTATGCTGAGGGCGTTACTTCATGCAATGGGCTTGCTTGTGTCGATTTTTTATTTCCAGAGCCAGCATATGAAGAAACTCTGAAAATGGCGATCGGCTTGATTCTCTGCTCAGGTAACTCAAATTCTTAATTCCTTTTAGTTGGAAGTTGCTATAAGTGATTCCTCAAGCTTCAGCTTCTTTATCCTCATACTTATCTCTAGTAAATTTCTCTTGCATTTCATGCAGTTGTAGAAAACTCGTCAAATTACTTTTGCCAATTACCTCTTGTTCCAGCATGTTGCAACTCACGACTCTTCTGACATCTGATATCTGTGTGAATTTAAGTAGCAGGATTTAGGATGAGACTGTGAACTACTGCTGACATTTTGACAGTTTGGCATCTTTAGCATTATAAGCAGCAAAGAATTAACTGTCATATGATAAATTTATCAATGCAATGTTTGCACGTAATATGTTATGGACCTATGGCTGATATTGTATTGAAGTCCCGTTTCATTACTAATTCTGAAATCAATTGTATTACATGGCACTGATATTTATTGCTGGTGATGGTGCCAAAAGTACCGGAGTTTATGATAATCCACAACTATACAGTCTAAATCAGAAAGCTCAGTACCATTTCTGCTAATGCTTCACTCCGCATTAAGGATGCCTGCTGCACTGTTTTTGGGCTTATTAGTATTTCTCCATTCTGGTTTGAAAACAATCATTTTCCTTTTTTTATAGGTTTCAGCTGATCAGAGTGCAGGCAAGAGGATTTGGAGAAAACTGCAAGTGGCTTGAGATGCTTGACGATGTTCGAATTGTCATATTCTCTGTTGCCTTGAGTGACTATGACCAATTTGTCATTGATGAAGATGGAAACTTGGCAAACAAGATGATAATGAGCAGAATGTTCTTTGAGAGCATTGTTACACATCCAACTTTTGATCAGATGGACTTCCTTCTATTGCTTAATAAATTTGATTTGTTCGAGGAAAAGATAGAACGGTTTCCTTTAACCAAGTGTGAATGGTTTGATGATTTTGATCCAGTTAGGAGTCGTCATCGTGCCAACAGTTCTACTACCAGTGTCAACAATACACCCTCTTTGGGACAGCTGGCTTTCCATTATGTTGCGGTCAAATTCAAGAGGCTATTTTCTTCTCTCACTGATCGAAAATTGTATGTTTCATTGGCGAATGGTTTGGAACCAAGTAGTGTAGATCAAGCACTCAGGTATGCTAGGGAGATTGTTAAATGGGATGAAGAAAGACCCAATTTTAGCGCAAGCGAGTATTCTGTTTATAGCACCGAGGCAAGTTCCTTCTCTCATTGAAACCAGGACAGCGATTTAGATGGTTTTTGCAGATAAGATTGTCAATGTACATTACCACTGTACAGAAACGACTTGTGAATCAACAAGGTAATCAGAGTATTTGTGGCCGGCATGTGTGATGGGATTTTGTGGCGTGATGTGTGGCTACCGCTGGAACATAATTACTTTGGACTGGTTCACATCAAGTTAAAAGACCAACACTTGTAACCATGCTTTAACATGTTCCCTTAGGTAGTCTGATTTGAATCTGGTATACATTGAATCAAGAGTAGCAAAAGAAGTATAGTTCTTTTTGTAAAAAATATGGGTATGTAAGTCGTGCAGATTGATTATGACACTTGTAAATGAGATTTCTGCCTGTGTTCTTTGTACCACTTTCGGTCCAGCATTTACGGAAAACTTGCCAAAAGTAAAAAGAAAAGGAGGATGGTATTAAATGCCAACATATATTAATACCATTTCTTCCAATTTTTTGCACTTAAAAAGACATTTAGGGTGTAAGAACTACGGGTGGCAAAAATAGTGGAAAATTAAAAAATCGCAATACTCGATTCATTTCGAACCGAAAAAATGAGGGTAACTAAATTGAATTATAAAAGCGATTAGATTAATTGAACTTTATTTACAAAAGCGGTTTCGGTTTCGAGTATTAATTTTTAAAAATCACAATTAACCGAACCGGTTTACATTTATGTCTTAGAGGTTAATATTTATGAATATTATAGAGAAATAAGAAATATTAAATCATTTCATTTTTAAGTCTTAGTTAATTCAAAAACTTAAATATCATATTAGATTGTCTTCTAATTTAATTTTTTAATTGTATTTTATTTTTTCTTTGTATACTCTAATTATCATATATATTCTTGATAGTAAATAAAAAAAATACTTTCATACAACTTATATACTAAATATGGAAATAACACAAATATTTTTTACTCATACTGTGAAAAATTTTGATTTCTAACTTTTTTTAATTTTAAAAAGAGCGGATGAAAAAGTTTGAAATTGTATAAGTAGCTTTTTTTTTTTGTTTGAAAAATTATTTATGTTGTAATATTTTTTATCTATTTTGTCAAATTAATTTAATATCATACGGTTCTGGTTACTCGCAGTATCCGATCCTCTTTAATCGGGTAATCACTAAGCGATTAACCGACCAATGAGAGTCGGATACGATTAGCAAATTAGGCGAACCGTTATAAGGGATTCCAGTTAAGATATTAAGTGGATAGAAGAACCGCATTCGTGTTTGATGGACTAGTTTAAACTAGTATGGAAATATCAGATATGCAATGAAATAAAAAAAAAAAAAAGGCGGTGGTTGAGGGAGGGGGGGGGGGGGGGGACACGAGCAAAGAACAAACAGCAGGTCTCCGCTGTCTGTGTACGGTACATACACCTGGAATTTAAATTTTTAGCACCCTAGTATTTTTAGTTCGGTCCAAGATCGAAGCTCACTTGACTTCCGTCAAAGTAAACAAAGGCAAAGTTCTATCTGTTACAACGTTGTGTTCAGCGTCTCCAGAAAAAAACACACATTTTCTCTTCCCTTCCGACTTCGGAGGCTTTCTCATGCAATCCACCTTGTATACAGTTTCCAGCAACTCTACAACCTTCCACTTTTCGTGGGCTTCTCTCCATTCCAGGCTTCCTTCGACCAAATCACCCAGACCCGTTAGCCCCAAAACCCTTTTTAAACCCTTGACTCTGTCAAACTCTCTTAAAACATCATTCGACTTTCAGAAAGACTTTGACTTTAAAGAAGAAAACAAGAACCTTAAAAATCAAGAACAAGAACAACCCGAAATTTGTTATCGCCTTCCAATTGTTATTCGCAATTCGGACAGTGTTTTGAGGTACTTTTGGGATGGGAGTGGATTGAAATTGTTATCTCTTGATGGGAATTCTTTTTCTTTATGGGATTCTTGTCTTAATTTCGAAGATACGGCTCGGAAGTTGGTTAGGATTTGCAGTTCTGCTTTGAGAAATTTCTTCCTTCCAAAGGAAGTGAGTGGGAATTATTTGGAGTATGTTAAATGGAAGTTCTTGCACAGAGTTTTCAGCTCTGCTCTTCAAGTTCTCGCTACCCAGGTTTTATTTCAGCTTAATTTCATTGAGTTCTGTACTAGACTTGCATGATTTTTTTCAAAGATAGTTTTTGTTGCAATATCCTGCATACAACTTTAATATGCTACTTTATTTCCGGATGTAATGAAAGAAACCTGATAGGCTTTATTGGAAACGTATATAGGCAATGTTCCGGGCAATTGGAATAGGCTACAAACGTTCGCTTCCATCAGCTGCTGCTTTGAATTGGGTGTTGAAGGATGGACTTGGACGGCTGAGTAGGTGCATCTACACTGCTAGCCTAGCATCTGCATTTGACACCAATCTGAAGGTATACATTGTTATTCATGAAAATATTGGTATCTGTATCTGGAAAATTATGAGAATTTATAACAACATCAAAACCAGTTGAAAATAGCGTTGGGTGAGGTGATGAAAGGTTGTTTATGCTATCTGTTTCCCTTTTTCCATTGACAAGCATGCCACTGTATGCTAAGGATATTTGTACTGTATGTCATCTAGAATCCAATTCTGCGGTTTAACTTACAACTTGACATTTTTTTCTTTCCAAATGAAGAGAGTCCGGTTCTCAACGTCTGTTCTCTTCAGTTTGAGCATTGGAGTTGAGTTGTTGACTCCTGTATTCCCCAGTTACTTCCTGCTGCTTGCTTCTGTTGCCAACATTGCGAAGCAAATAAGTCTGGCATGCTATTTGGCCACAGGTGTAAGTATCTGTATGACATTTTCTAACGTTAGCATACTAGCTTTTTTGTGTTTTGGGATTTTAGCCAACTAATCATTCTTCATTAACTTTTCCGGCATGATAATGGCCAAGTTTTCAATTTTGGAAAATGTTTACAAACTCAAATAACTGGCATAAAGCTATCCAAGTTATGAATTATGATTATTTCATTTGCATTTCGTGTATTTATAAAACTTATAAATTTAACTATTTGAAGTCAGAGATGGAAAACCAAAAACCGTCTTTTTCATGTTTGTGGTAACTGTTGCAAGAATGGGTTTGATACCCTTCTAAAGGAAATTTTCACTGTTATTGCATTGTTACCAGACTGCCGTCCATAGAAGCTTTGCAGTTGCAGATAACCTTGGTGAAGTTTCTGCAAAGGCACAGGTCAGTTATAAGTTTACAGTTTGTCATGGTTTATTCTTCTTATTTTTTTATGTGATGAAATCTGATTTTTAATTCTGTTCCAGATTCAAACAGTTTGCTTTGATAACCTGGGCCTTGTGCTAGCTGCAGTCTTGAACATCATGCTGAGAAATAACCAAAGGTTTTGCTACTGAACTTTCATATCTTCTGTTAGTACTGCATTATATCTTTGCGTGTTCCTCAACCTTTTCATGTACTCCAAGAACCTAATTTGTTATAGAGCTGGCGAGATGTGTAGTTGTATAAGTTGTTTAAATGTCCTTTCAGAGACATTAGTCTTCACTCAAACTTGTGTCATTGAGGTGATTGGTGAGGTCATTGGCCAGCTGGCTAATCTGTGGGTTAATCGGCTCAAGCAGTCCATTGGTATTCCACAAAATACTCAAGTGAAACTACCATGGAGCATAACAGAGCATGCCAGGAAAACCACTTCCATTCCTTCAAAAGGACCCAACCTGATAGCAATTTAGCTACATGAATAGTAACTATCCAATCAACCTCACTGATTAACCCCCATTGCATTTATCAAAATCCCAAATGGTTGACAAAACAGAGACATAAATTTATATGCCATAATGCAAAATGATGGGATTTGTTGAGAAATTTCAGTTGTCATGACTAATGAACATATGAATGTATTCAAAGCATATATAGTATATGTTTGAGGAAAAGACTAAAGAAGTTACCCCCCATACTTCAAAATATCAATAATTTGGTAATGATTTTGGCGTTAGTAAGTTTTATAGCCCCCAATTTTGGTTTTCAAAATTTGAGGTTAATGGTAAATATGCCTCAATTTTAGCTGTAAAATTTAGGGCTAATAGTTAAATATCCCTCAAATTTTTTTTTTTGTAAAATTTAGGAATTTAAAAAACATGACTGATATTGTTTTCACCAGTTTAATTAATAAATCTTCATATCTGTCACAAGTGGATGCTTTTCTTTGTTTCCTGAATTTCCTTTCTACTTCCCCCCCAAAAAAAAAAAAAAAAAAAAAAAGAGGGAACAATTTCCACCTCTGGGTTGGAGTTGAACCAAGTAATGAACTTCACTCAGCAACCTTAGAAATGGTTTATTTAGTCAAGAAATTGGTTGGGAAGATAGCATTTGGGGGGGCAAAAGGGATGGAGAAAAACAGAGATTGAAGTTAATAGATGGAGATATGATTGTAGATTACAGAAGGAAAGAAAGAGGAGGTAGATTTTAGTGGTCAGGTGGATGGAAATTGAGGGGGAAAAGGGAGGAATGTGGATGACCTATTTCTGGTTTGAAGCCCTGGAGTAGGATACTAGGAAACTGTGGGCAGAGGTGTTAAGGAATTTAGTTCTTGGTACTGATGAAGGTTATCACCTCTACCTTTTAAATCATGACAGGCAAAAGGTCCAGACCTTGATTGCACAATGTTTGACTGATTATTCCTGGGTTTATCTCGTTAGGTACTTAATATATATAATTTTGTTTATCTCAAAATCTTGCACAAAAATATATAACATATGAAACTTTCTGCAAAATTTTGTAGTTACCTTCTGGGTTCATTTACAACTTACATAGTTACTGGTACCAGACAAGTAGCATTATGATTATAAGATTTGTTATGTACCTCACTTCGGAATTATGGGAAAGATTGCAGGCAGCTCTACCATTTGTGGTTTACCCCATCTTCTCAGCAATTGACCTTTTAGGGATTTATCAAGGGCTGAAGCATGTCCATCTGCAAACATTGACCAAGGTTGGTACTTATTTTGCTGCTATGGTATTTGATTCATCAGTTTTGCATGAAATATTCGAACCTTCGAGCAGACAAGTTGTCATGAAATGTATGCTGTTGTTGAGGTTATGTGGGTTGTGTTGATTATTCTTCTCTTGTTTAGATACTTGCACTGATATACAGTATGGTATTTGGTTGTTTCTCTGTGGATGACTTGTAGTTTGTAGGCCAGTACTAGTATTCTTACGGCCTAGCCAACCAGCTACATTCAAGTAACCAACTCCAATTTGTCCAATTCCCAAAGAATTACCTTAGTCATTTTGCAAGAGTACCTGTGTTGGCACTCGACCCTGCTAGTTTGCCGGTTGATTATTCATTGAATCTAATTCCTTTCTAAAAACTATTGTTTCCTGCCTTAAATTGTCCTGTCCTACTGGCCAACATAGGGATATCATTATATTCTCTCTGTTATGCTTGTTTGAGATACAAAGGCTATCTGAATATAGGGTTCCTTTGGCTTCTTCGTCTGTTCTCATGTTTTATTAATAAGGAAGATTATTTAGTTTTCATTTGCCTGTGTTGTTGCTGTTCAGCTTCTTATTTTCCAATTCACTTGTCCAGGATAGGCTTGAGGTTATAATGAATACATGGATTCAGCAAGGATATATTCCATCGCCTGCTGAAGTTAGTAAAGAGGAAGATATCAATTTTTTGCAGAGAAAAGGTGAGGATTTCAACCTGCATTTGTCCACATTGAATCCTCAGTTGTGATTTGTGTTGCTTCCAAATAAATATAGATTCTTAGTGAGCTTTCTATTAGGCAGGGAACCTTGGCCAATTAGAATTGGTTGCTTAAATATGAGAAGTCAACTACCTGAGCTAGCATTGCTGACAATGCAAGCTTTAAAGAATGAGGATTTCTACTTCATATGCTTGGAGAGATTCAGCAATGCGCTGCCAATAATTGGTCAAGTATGCCTCAGGATGAAGCTTGAGATTTTTTCATTTAGATCTTGGACTTTGTTCTAATGCTGCTATTTCCTGTGCTTTTTGGTTAATAAAGAAATTGCAGCATGAAATTGTTCTTTGTATACGGGAAGGGGCATGCTCTTCAGATGTTATGACAGGTTTATTGCAGGTAGTCAGGACTTTTCTCTTGCCTGTTTCATTTTGTTCCACTTATTTTCTCGTAGTTGGTCTTTTCTCTTGTCTATTTCTTTTTGTTCACCTTAAGTTCTGCTCATTTGGCCAATTATTATGCTTCTTTGTTAAACTTCTAAGGGGTCCACTCAACATTTAAAATTAAGATTTTAGTGGCAGCTACTAGGTCTAGGTGCTTCTTTCCTGACATTTGTTAGTTGTGAATCTTCTGGTATATGTAGGCATGTTACATCCGCAACGGTCTTCTGACTAGCAGGGTCCGGTGGGAGAGTGGAGTAGAACCTTCTAACTGCTCCTATCCAGTTGTTGAAGAATGGTTCAAATTGATGGAAGACAGCAATCAGTTTGCACAGCTGAATGTGAAACTGTTGAATGAAGAGATGTTGGCCTTGGGGTGGGCATGTAAAAACATTCTATTGACTGCACAGGAGCAAGCCCGGTATAGCTTTATAGCTGACTGAAACAGTAGACATTTTATTCTCCTGGACGGGTGTGGCTTTGAGAAAGGGGAGGGAAGGACGGTGACAGAAGTGCAAAGTCGAACAGAATTCAAAGGTGAAAAGCGATATAAAGAACTGATTACCACAGGAAAAGAAAAGCTGTACTCTGTTGCTAGTATTATGTTTATCTCAGTGTTTTGCATCTTGTATTGCCAGAATGGGAAGAAGTTGTTTAATTCCAATCTAGATCAATGAAGCTTTACGGTGATATTCTTGTTCCAAGAAAGGCATTCAATTTTAGCGGCTTTTGTTAGCATTGAAATTGTTTATGAAATTGTTTCGTAATTTTGTAGGGTAATTACAAGTACCCTCTCTGTTTTTGTGGTCGCATGAACTTTCATTTGGTTTAGATTATTCTCTTATGATTAAGTTGCACACTTAAGTTGTTAACTCAAATGATGCCAATATCTTGGCTTGGCTATTGTGGAATGCCAATATCACAAGTGATGCCAATGATTTTAATTTCAACAGCTAATCCATTTCATCAATCAAAACATTACTATATCACATGGTACAAGGCAAAACAGATATTCTTGAAGCGAGTTCTTGAACATCATCTGTATATTATGATATTGAACATTTGAATACCCCCGACCGGTCAAAGACACAAGCATCCCTCACCATTAGCCTCTTATCCAGCACAAACTCCTGCCAACATTTCCAACTTTCTTCGTTGTGTGTGTCCATAGGACATTTAATGGGCTACCTTTTCGATCCCTCCGACACACATTGCCCCCGAATCGCACCGTCTGCTTTTCGTAAGGTATTCCCTGCCAATGCCCAGTGAGATGTCCGGAAAGAAAGAAGAGAAACATAACAGATTTAATCCATTATTAGATGAGGCAGCCCAGGAAAAATAAAAGTTAATGGCTGATTGCTTAAATTACCAGAATGAATGAACCAGTTGCCTAAGATGGTAGCGTGAACCAAAAAGCTTTTGCTCTTTGATATGCGTGAACTTTCTTCATCATTTACAGTTTGGCTACTGGCATTGGTAGATTATGGAGTAGGCATCACCCCAGATATTTCCAAGTTTTCTTCTGCAGACATATCAAGTTAACCAACAAGATTATCACTTAAATTAATCAGAATAAGAAAAGTATGATTATAGATAAATGCAAACTTTAACACTAATTTTGCCTGTGACTTATGATGAGGGCAAGATCTTCACTTTTAATCCTCCTCGGTATTAAACGACGTCAACCAACTCACATCTTAATGCAACCTTTCAAGATTTGCGTTAGCACATCCAGTTTCATTCTCAGCGTGATTACGATACGCACAGAAAAGGAAAGAAAGAAGAAACGCAGTCGTTTGGAGAAAAATAACCACGAAGCGACGTCGTAAAGAAAAGTTAGAAAAAGAGGAATAAAAGCTGAACCAACGGACACACGTGGAAGCCTAGGAATGGTCAGCCAGTTAGTTAGTTCAGCAGTTAGTTAGAAAAGAGGGAAGAGGGGTTATGGATTGATCTGATTGTAATTCTCTCTCTAAAGTCTAATCTCTATCATCAATACAATTCACCATTCATCTTTCCAATTTAAGAAAAGTATTCCCATTCTTTATTTTTCCTGAATTGGAATTTCTTGAGATTTTTCCTGCCTCGCATCAGATTATGGTATTTTAAAAAAAAAAAAATTCTTTCCTTTATTCATCCAGCATGTTGTGGGTACCTTTGCTTTTCATTTTTCGTAGCTTTGTTTTTTATTGGGTTAGTTCATTACTTTTTATAGCCACCAAAAAAAAATATATATATTAAATTTATTGCTTTTATCTCAAACTCCAAGTGTTGGCCTGCTGTAGTGATAAATGTACAGATTTGATAGTGATTATTATTATACTAAGAAGTTTATTAAAGCTATTTTTTCAAAGCCTGTCTTGATTATGATGATCGTGATGGTTAATTCAAAGAAATCTTCAGCCTAGTTGACTTCTGTATCCTCATCGACTCAAGTTTGCCAACGAATAAAGTTCCTTTTAGGGGCTTGCTTGCTAATCCAATAAAGGCTTACAAAGATTGTCAAAATGTTGCTCCATAAGCCCTCAGCACTACTTTCGTGCTAACTTTTGGAGAATTATACAGACAATGAGTCTGAAACATGATGAAAGTTTCCATATGTTGTGGAACAAATTTCTCAGCAAGGAAAAGCAATGTTTGATCATCATAATAGCGTCCGAAAAGATTGAGAAGCAGGTGTCTTCTTTGATAGTACCAACTTTGTGGGGATGATCCATCCATCCTCTCCTGGATGGCATTGTCTATAAAATCTCGAGTCTGAAAAAAGTTTTCAAGCCAACAAGAAAAATGATAAAGCGATACAAAACAATAGAATAGTGCAGTGATTCGAGACTACACATATACAATATTTCATGGCAAACATAACAGTATGGGGGTGGCCCAACAACAATAATTACTAAAACACAAGGAAAAAGGAAACGTTTAATGGTCTTGAATCATCAGATCCCATAAAGCTTTTATCCTCTTTTTCTTCCGTGTTTTGCTATCTGTCCTTTTTATGACAAAAGAGCAATAAGTTGCATGATTCAAGTAGATTTGCATCTAACATTATTTTGCAGTCTATTGGAAGACTGACCTAGTTACAAATAGACCAACAAAAGATCCAGTTGGGCACAAGTCTTTTGAGTATTATTCATTTTTAGAAGTTCATTCAAGTCCAATTCAGGGGCAGTTTGACATTTAAACCCGTAAAATTTATGAGGTGACAAGCTTGGTCAACAACCCTATGGTTTTTGAACAACTTCTCATCCTGCTCCAACGAAATTGAAAATTGATATTGAACAAGTGAAAATACATCTGGTACAGAGACACATTTGTTTCTCTTGCATCCCTATGAAGTGTTCATTCACGTCTAACAATCTTCCAAATAAGAGGAACCAACTCTGTCACTTAAGTAAAACCAAAGGAACCTAGTGTTTCCCTTTTTTTTTTTTTTTTTTTTTGGTTGGTGCCATTTAGATTTTGTTATGTCTCTTCTCAAATAAAAAAATAAAAAAAAAAACACAAAGTGTTATTGAGATCATACAAATCAAATGAAGCAAATACAGGACAATTCAAAGGGGCCAAGAAAATTATATATCTGAACATGGCAAAGATTGTAGAATAGCCAACCAAGTAATATAACCTCAATAATATACAACAGAGCAGTTTGATCACGAGCCAAATGTCAGTTGGTAATATTGTGCGCCTTCTATATCTGCTTCAGATCATAATCACTACTTTAGATGATACAAATTTCTAAAGCCAAATCTACAAGAAACTCAACAAGGCGAAAAATAACAGTTTAACCAACAAAAACCATGAATGAACAAAATGCACAGGCTTGCAGCAAAGAGGCAAAGGGGGGCAAAGAATCCAGCAGGGACCTCTCAATTCTTTTACTTGCACCTGAATACATCAGTCTTCAAGATCAGGCCCACCTTTAGGCATCAAATCTTTACAGCTCTCCAACTGCAAGGCAAAGATGACCAAAAACAATTTCTTGCAGTTTTCAGCCCTGTGCCTCTGCATCTTCTACAACAGTTGGAAGGCTACCTTCTTTGATAAACGTGGGGTTGAGAAACTTAGCCACAAAAGCCCACAACTTATAAACATCGTCAAAATTAGTGAGAAAACCAAGAGAAGCAGTGACAACCTCAACTCTGATGAATCCACTTCTACCATCGTGCCTGCCATTCTCCATTGGCTTGCAGAGTGTAGTATCTTCCAGGTTGAAAGTACCACGTTGCTGCTTGGGGCTATCTAATATCCGAATATGACTAAGAATACCCACACCAACAGAGATACCATGTGACTCTGCCAACTTCTGTACAACTTCTGGATTGATTAGACCCCTGTTCCGATCTTTCACATTGAAGGCAACAGCTGCACCTCTTTCATATTTGATTTTTGGCCCATAAATGTGGACAAGTGGTACATTATCCTCCCCATTTGGCCCAGGTAATCTTAGTTGAAGCAATGAAGTGACCAGCCAATTGATTAGAAACCGCAGTCTAAGAGTGGTCTTATTGAGTCCCAACATATTTATGTGATTGAGATGCCTGCATATTATCTCAGGTTCTCTTCTATCCGAGTCTTGGCCATCGCCATACTCCCCATCACTAATGTACTCCTCATCATCCAGGCTAGCTGCAGATAATTCTCCTGGCTCCAGAGGATGGCTGAGACGTGATTTGTGGGCTTCTTCCATGCTAAAGGATACTCTTCTTCCCCTGCTTCCAGGCTGCTCAATCTCTTCAATGCCAAAAAATCTGCCACCAGCATATCTATTTCCTTCTCTCCTTTCCAGTAATCTGAATTCACCTTCTGTCTCCCTCCTTATAGCACTCTCTTTTGGTTCGGAACACAGTGCAGCAGCCGAACCATTCTCAAGAATTCGCGACTGAGAAAGAGAATCTAAATTTTTAAGATTAGATCCCTTGACAGCAGAATTCAACATCGGGTCAGGTTCGAAGGTTTCAGGTTCTTCTTCAATTTCCTGAATATGGTAATCATCTGGAGCTTTTCTACTTTCCCTAACAACAGCATTTCTGTCACTTGACTGCTCTTGTTTATAATTCTCCTTTACATGGTCGAATTCCTGAGACACAGATCGAACAGCAGCATCAAATGACAGCATATGGTCCTCATTGTGCCCTGGTGTTGCCTCTTTTTCATACATAGGGCTGTTCAGTGTCTTTGCTGGTTTTGGTGAAAGCCTCTTATTGTTCTTCCTGCCTGCAAACCAAAATGGCTGGTGCCGGAGAGGCCACCTTTTGTTTATTCAATTGACCAGCACTATCAGAACCCAAAGGACTCTGACCCAGATCAATCCACAGGGAATTATCAGAGGATTCATCTTCACTAAAGACTGGACTTTTCATTACCTCCCCAATAGAAATACTCTCAGTTTCTTCAAATATGGTGCTGGTGCCATCCCTGTCAGAACTATTATCATGTTCCATCTCAGTCTCAAATACATCCCTTACCTGGGCCGAAGTGAATGCACCTGAAAAAGCAGGCAACTGAGATCCTGGACGAGTTTCAGTTTTAATTTCACCATTTTCACCAACTTCATCATCGTCAATCAATCCAGGGAAAACCATCAATTGAATCACTCATATATAGAGGAAAAACTGGGGTAATTTTGACAATGCCAGATCCAGCATGTCCAGACTGATTTTGAAGGCTTCCCATAACAGATTTCTTGATCAGAAGGCATCCAAATCCAGTTGGATCATACCCAAAGACCCTGTAAAAGGATGTAATGATGAAATCAGGCCGGAAGAGAGACAGTCCAAGAGAATCCATGTCTTTTGGACCCAATGCTCCAGCATCAAGTAAGACATGCCAGTTATTCTGCTGAGCCAGTGCCATCCACTGGTAAGAGTACTTTGCGCCAGTAACTCTGGACTGGACAGGGAAGACAAATAGACCAACTGCCGAATCTTTCTTTCTCCTCTTTTTGTTAGAAATTTGCTTTCTTAGATCAGTCGAGCAGAGTTTAAGGGTTGGCCATTTAAACCAAGCACTATGAACTTTAGCACCTTTCTCTCTGGCACTTTGAGCCATCCAATTCACTGACTGACTTTCATGATCAAACATCGTCAACAACCTTTTGTTTGTATGAAAAGGATAGGATTCAGCAAGCAACTTAAAAGCCGACCCTCGACTAACAGTAAAAACAAGGCCGTACTCATGCTCAGGAATGTTCAAGTAATCCATTATTCTGGTCTTTATATCATGTTCAACCGTATCTTTCTCAGCACCCCCATACAGAGCATGATTGCTCAAATTAGCAGTAATCTCAGACAGGCTAAACGTAGACGACTCCCAATAATGCACAGTTTGAAGGAATGAAAATAACCCAAATCCACAGTAATCAAGACATACCTTGGGAACAGAGCCAGAAAGGTGAGAGTATTCATCGGACCTCAGCTCATCAATCCTCTCTGAAGACTGATACTTGGGATACATGGTGATAAACTTAGAATATGCTTCCTCGAGTTCCAGAATGGACTCCTCAGATTCAAAAGTACGCTCAGCAGCAAGAGCAGTTGCTTTAAGAAACTCCTTCTGAGCATGTAGCCTTGCAAGTGACCGCGATCGGCCCAAGCCCTCATCCTGATTAGCCATGGACTCCGAGTCCATATCCTGAGATTTAACGAGAGAACCATCTTCAGATGCTTCCTCAAGAGCCTCTCTAAGTTTGTGTTCTTGCAATTTCCTCAAAATTGATGGATTTCTTTTAATTTCCTCAGTTGAGTGACTAGACCCATCTTTTCTTCTGCTCTTCTTATCCAAGATTAGAGCAGCACAGTGAGATATTGGCTTCCATAGTGAAAGATGCATCAAAGCTTTTTTTTTTTTTTTTTTTTTTTGAGTCTTGGAAGAAAACCCGGAAAAGAGTTATCAAATGAAAGAGTCACCAGAAGAAAAGGAAATGTTTAGCCCATCAAACAGCTAACCACAGTCAAGGAGGCTCAAGTTCAAACCTAATTTCAAGAAAAAGCAAAAGTTATCAAGCTAAAAGCTTCCAGGAATCGAAACGTTTGCTTTCCAAAATCAAATTCCCGGTCTTAAGGAGGGAAAGAAGCAGAGCATTTGCTTTAGCTAATAATTCAAATACTGGGGGAAAAATGAGAAAAGCATCAGATCAAGAAACCCTAGATTTGAACTCCCTTGAATATTCTCAGAAAATATAATTGGAACCCGTGATATATTAGGAAAGAGGATCAATGATACCGACAGAATTAGGGTTTAGTGAGTGAATCCAGTGAAGATAGTAGACTATTTTACCAATACTGACTTTTCCAGGAATGGAAAAGAAAAGATGAGGAAAGGAAAGAAAATAGAAGAACAAAAGCAAGGATTCAAAACCCAAAGATTCAAAGATTCAGTCTTTACGGAAAACCCACATCTAAAAAGGGTCAAAGAATTAAAATCAAATTAAAACAAGCCTAAGAGTAGAGGAAAACAGAGAGCCCAGAACCTAAAATCCAGATCCCACAAGAAATGGTAAAGAAAAGACACCAGAAAAGACACTGGTAATGAATGTTGCAGAAAAACAGTGCTACTAATTCTGCACAGCACAGCAGAACAAGACAATTTAAGAAGAAAATACCATCCCTTACAGCTTAAGGTTGCTTGTACCACCTGAAAGCAGCTCCAAGCTATTTCTCTCTTCTTATCTTTCTCTCTCTTTCTTTCTTTCTTTTCTGCAAGCCAATTAAAAGCAGACCCTCCTTTTCATCAGCCAACAAATGCACATTTACTTCAGCTGTGATTTGTGAATCCAAAAACATGCCACTATTGATTACCTCCCTCCACTGTGCACCTATCTCTCTCTGTCATTGACCCTATGTGGCTCCTCCTAATATGCATCATTGCACAATACAACAACACACTAACCTCAGTTTCAAAAAAAAAACAACACACTAACCTCTCTCCCTTATTGTTAAAAAGAGACACATGACATTGACTTTTACAAACCACCAAATGCTGTTCTGTTACTGTAGAACAAATTTGTTTTACTAATTAATTGAAATTTCTTGGAGCAATAAATAAGTTTTTTGTGCTAGAATGGACCTACTGGGACCCTCTCCTCCTCTCACAGTGAACGCTGAAAGTAAAACACCAATCAGCTGGCTCTACTTAGCTCTACTTAGCTTGTAAAAGCTGTTTTGTGTCTAGCTAGCAGCCCAACCTCCAAGGTCCAACTACTGTACTACTGTTCTATTTTTTTTTTTTTTTTTTTGGCCCCTACTACTGTTCTATTTTTGAAATTTCCATTTTCATTAAAAGAAATTAAATGGTAAAGAAAGAAGATACAGAGAA
This sequence comes from Mitragyna speciosa, assembly GCA_024721245.1. Lineage (NCBI taxonomy): Eukaryota > Viridiplantae > Streptophyta > Magnoliopsida > Gentianales > Rubiaceae > Mitragyna > Mitragyna speciosa. The sequence continues at coordinate 23,773,988 of CM045562.1, read as the reverse complement.
GATAAATGAAAGTTGACTATACTTTTTTCGCCAATATTCCAAGTTTGATAAATTAAGGATCTAAGTTTTTAGCTATGTAATGCTCCATTCAATATCCTGCCAAGAAAAAAGAAATCTACTCATCAAGCATTTCTTTCTTTTTTGGACCCACCAAGTAAACGCTTCTCACAACTTGACTTTTCCCAATAAAAAATGTGGTTTTTCCCCCATTGATAATTCTTGTGATCTTGTTAAGATGTAGAAAAGAATTCTTCATGAATATTGGAAAGATGATCCATTTTTAATAAGCAATCAGAAATCTGACTAGGAAAAATAGACAAGTTAAATAAACCAAAGTCAACTGCACAAATTTATTGGGATATAGAGCCTTGTTTGGTTATTTGCATAATGCAAATATGTTGCACAATTCACCTGTTTGTATTCTTACCGAGAAAACAAGGTTCCAGGACCACCAGAAAAAGGGAAGCAATAATTGATTCAATGCAATAAATACATTATTGGTATAAAACACTTCAAAATGACTTTAGGTACCCTTATTTCTTTTTACTTTCCTTTTGCGCAATGATTGTGAATTTAATGATTTATCAAAATCCTTCGGTAACAACTTTGTTGGCATTTATGTGTGCATGTCATTATGTCTTTTTTTTTTTTTTTGGGCTAAGAAATGTCAATATACCATTAGGTAGTATGATAGTAAATAATCATGGCTCAGTTATGAGATGATCTATTGCCACTAAGCTTCGGACATTCAAAGTTCCAAATTGTTCATAGTTCTAGTGAAGGTCTCGTGAGATATGTAGTAATTGCCACATTGCTTTTCTAACGTTGTTTCTTGTACGTAATTGGTGATCGTTACCACCTTGGCCTTACGAGGAATCAAGAGCCTGTGCAGCTATAATTCCAGAGTAACACTACTGGCTTCCACGGAGAAAAAGAAAAAGAACCAATATCCCATATTATATAAGCTACTGCAAAACAGTATTGGTGATGAAATATTGATCAGCTACATCTCATGATTATTGAATAACCAATAGCAAGGTCAGCAAATGGGCTGTATCTAAACTATTAGACAAAGAGATACAAAGAAAATGTAAAGATAAAAGAACGAAATATCTCAAAAAAAAAATTTAAAAAATTTGTCAAACTAATTTTCTTCATCCTAATTATGCATTTGTTCACTACAATCCTATTAGTAAGTTTTTTTTTTTTTGAAGAAAATCCTATTAGTAAGTTACAAGTGGTTATTGTGAAAGTGAAGGTGCGTGGATCCGGCAGTACAACAATCTCCTCGTATTGTCAATTGGTCCTAACTAGAGAGTCCCCCACCAAATCTCCACATTTAACTAGGTCAATTATCAGAATAAATACTAGATAAAGAACATACGGTTGAGCATATAACCAAACTGGTCCCATAAAGCCAGCAATGCAGAGACTTTTTCTTTTCTTGTTGTTATAGAATTGAAATTAATCATTTTATCTAGGAATGATCAAATTAATCATTTTATGCATATTCAAATTAATTGACCCTTCATTAGAAAATCTTGTTCAATACAATAGAGGAACTACTTTTCCCCCAAGTTCCCATCCACTTCCTTTGGATTCCTTGTCCTGAATAGGGGAACTATGGCACAGACCCCCAAAATTGCTTGAGGAGAGAGTTAAAAGAAAGGGCGATTTGACCAGAGTTTTTGACTTTTTGATTGTTGAGACTTATTATTGACTTTGACCTAGTCAATTAATAGGAGGTGATTTCAGGTAATATGTTTTCATTCTGTAGCATTGGTATGCAAGGGAAAACACTTTTGTTATTTTTGTTTATGTTCTTGAATCTTATTTAATTTTATTTAGACTTGGTCACATTTTAGTATCCGATAGTGAAGATTGAACAAGTTGGGCCCTTGGCCACATAAATTGGGATAAGCATATTTGCTATAGTCGTTGAAAAGTTATTTATGAAAATTCCTGTTCAACCATTTTATACTATACTTGTACTAGATTTGAATCTGCAAATGGATTAAAACTGAATGAGAGTAGGTTCTTCAATTCAACTAACTTAGTCAGCACTAATTACTAGGACATGTAGGTATGGACCGAGTACACAAAAACAGACATCTTTAATACTGCGACCTCAGATCTTCTTCCCATGTTGTCCTTATTATGGTTTCTTGGATGCATGCAATGGTGAATACGTTTTTTACCCCAGTGGAATCATGAAATATATGGATGTTAAGTTGAGTTCCCAAATCAATTTGGTAAAAAAATATAGTTGTGGAGGCCTTAAAAGCCAAGTCAGTAAGATGGAAAATTGGTGTGCATTTTAAAAACTAAAGAATCTACCATGCATCAAAAAGTTTATATGCTAATTGAGTGCATGCCTCATTATTATTTCATGTACAACCAAGATAAATCAGGTACATTCTGCATTTTTAGTTAATGGTTTTTTTTTCTTGGTTTTAATCTGCAATTATAAGTTCTAACTATAGGGTTCCAATCTGTAATTGAGTAATTATTAATCTATATTGTTTGCCTTCTAAAATGATATCGTTCACCTTTCTAAAGTTAATAGTTTTGGTTGTTTACCTTTCTCTTCGGAGTTGGGAGGTGAAGTCATAATGTTTCTTTCGATTTATAAGAAAAAGAAGTTCTCTCAATTATCTGGCCCAACACTTTGCTTTTCCTACTTGAACAAGCAACCAAGGCTATATTTATTTTTTCCCATTTATGTTAGTCAAATTTTCTCTGCTTTACTTATTGGATGGAACTTTTAATTTTAGCACATCATATCTTAAAAAATAAAAAATAAATAAAAAAAAGGGGTAGAGAGAAAAGGAAGTCCGTGACATATTGGATCAGTAAATGATGATGCTGTTCAAAGCACAAGTATGACTTTACTTTTGTAAAGTATATATAAGTTGGCAATTGTAGCTAGTGACATGCAGATGGTGGCCTCTTTTTGGAAGCATGCCTTTTGCTTTGTTGCGTCTTTTATAACTTTACTTTTCCTTCACTGTGTCAATTCAAGTTCGATTTTTAAGTTCTCAGCTTTCCTATTTTGCTGAGCATTCAGTTTCAAATATTATGGGTTTTCCTTTCTTTTATGTGTCTTTGTTTATATTTCCTCAGATATAATCATGCCAGCAATGAGGGAAGCTGAGCTTCTGGACCAAGGAGTCCACAAAACTATTTCGTGGAACGAGTACATCTAAGTATTTCTCCAAACAAGGAGAATCTTCCTGAACCGCGATACTTAGGTGCTTAACAATAGTTCTGACTCCAATCACCTCTCTCTCTCTCTCTCTCTCTCTCTCTCTCTCTCTCTCTCTCTCGTGTGTGAAAACTTGGTAGTTTTGCTATGTCTAAATGAAAACAGAACAGGATGGGCTTTCTGACTATGCAACAGTGTGGATTGTATGAGTTTGGACACTGGGCTAACAATAATTAGAAAATCACACTTTGTCATGGTATGAAATGGGATGAATGGGCCTAATTTACTGCACGATCCGCAATGACAGATAATATTAGAATATACAACAATACTTCCTTCAACTTTCTCTGAGTACCATCTCAGCCAAGCCCATGGACCATCTCAACCAAACCTCGCGGGAGATACTATATAGCAATCCAACAAGCAAATACAACAGTGGGTTTGGACATTGGTGGGTTCAGTCCATCAGCTCATCACAAATGTATTTCCTTTTTTATTATTATACAAAATTCCCATGCCATAGCTCAAAGACATTTTGTGCATGTGCATGCATGTGGAAAATTACACGAAATGATCAATTCGACTACTCAAAATTGATCATAAATACGATTGACATCTTGGATTCGAAGCTGAATTTGTAAATTTTTAAAACGTGAGTTTGAAGAACTCGTCACATTTATACGAAAAAATTATAAAATCATTTTCAAAATAATCTCTAACACTCCATCTCTTGTAATAATCCTTCAACTTAAGGTGGAAATAAAGCCACACTTGATTGGATTGCATGGCATTATAATTCCCAAGCCTACTTTGAGACCACTGTTCCACTTTTAACTTTTTATGAATCTATAGAATGGGACTTCCTTCCTAGATATGTCAAACGCCATACCAAACACACCTAAGTTCTTATTGGAACATTCTTTTAATTATGATATCCGGCATCAAATCATTTTCCTAACCATAATAATCTCTAGTACTAAAACTCTCTCTGACTTCACGCGGTCAAGTTGCTTGTACCAGAAGAAATCTGCTTAATTTCCATGCAGGTTGAGGCAGCAACCTCTATGTTGATGACCTACTTCTTGAAATTTCACAGTCAGCAAGTCTTCTTATTTAATTACTCCAGAAAGGGTCGTACCAAATGCAACTCCATTATAAGCCTTACAAGTTTCCTAACCAGCCTGGTTTCTTTTTTGTCTAATTAAGTGACATAAATACAGCTAATGGATATATGAATCTTTGGCATGGTGTTCTAGTGGTATTGGTCTCATCGACTCAGAGGATAACTGATCAAGTTATGGCTCTGAAGTATTCTTTCGTTGCATCTTTCTTTCTCTTTCTGATCATTAACCTAAATTCCTTCGGAATTTGCAAAGATGACGATTTAGAATATGGAGCTTCATACATTTTTGGAGATTCTTTAGTTGATGCGGGGAACAATAACTATTTACCAACTTTGTCAAGAGCTAACATTCCACCCAATGGAATTGATTTCCATTCATCAGGAGGGAGTCCTACAGGAAGGTATACAAATGGAAGAACCATTGGAGACATTGTCGGTAAGCTTAATTTAGTTTTGTGCTTTAAATCAATTGACAAGTGCCATTTTCACTTGAACAAGGTCCTAATTCTCTGGCATCAAATGTTTTGTGATATCTTAGGAGAGGAATTGGGCCAACCACACTATGCAACACCATTTTTGGCCCCTAATTGCACCGGAAAAACTGTATTACACGGAGTTAATTACGCTTCTGGGGGCGGTGGAATCATGAATGCCACTGGACGAATTTTTGTACGAAACTAACCTTCCATTGTTTTGTTCGTTTTTGCCTTTTGAGACGACCCAAATAAAATAAGTCAGGGTCTTTTAGTATCTTTTCTTTTAATTTTCTTTGTTACTAATACAAAATTTGTGAATTGAACGTCCTTTTCTTTAATTTTTGCTGATGGTGGATGATTTGTGATGATATAAAACAGGTAAACCGGCTTTCAATGGACATCCAGGTTGATTACTTTAACATAACTAGGAAACAAATAGATAAATTACTGGGTCCAGCACAGGCAAAAGATTATATTTCGAAAAAATCGATTTTCTCGATCACAATCGGGTCCAACGATTTTCTCAACAATTATCTACTTCCTGTCATTTCAATGGGTGCAAGAATATCACAAAGCCCAAATGCCTTCGTAGATGACCTCATCAACCATCTAAGAGGCCAGCTCACGGTAAGCAATAAGCTCACCATCATCATTGCCTAAATTTGTTCACGTACACAATTGATTTTATGCAGTTGTACTATTGTATATACCACTGGTTTCTTAAATTAACTATGTTGGGTGACAGAGGCTTTACAAACTGGATGCTAGAAAATTCATTGTTGGAAATGTCGGACCGCTTGGTTGTATCCCATATCAAAAGACAATTAATCAGTTAAATGCAGATGAATGTGTGGAATTACCTAACAAACTTGCACTTCAATATAATGCTCGACTCAAGGATTTGCTTGCTGAACTTAATGATAACCTCCACGGAGCCACATTCGTACATGCAAACGTTTATGATCTTGTGATGGAACTCCTGACCAACTATAAAGAATATGGTTAGTACTCCAACAATTAATTTTCATTGGATCTTCTGATATTAATTTATCATTGTTTCTTTCTTTAATCAAACTTTGAACTGTATTACAGGATTTACAACTGCAAGTGCAGCATGCTGTGGAAACGGAGGTCAATTCGCGGGGATAATTCCATGCGGACCAACATCGAGTATGTGTTCAGATCGTGACAAGCATGTATTTTGGGATCCTTACCACCCAAGTGAAGCTGCAAACCTTATAATTGCCAAGCAATTGCTTGATGGAGATCCTAAATATGTATCTCCTATCAATCTTCGACAACTTCGAGATCTCTAGAGAATTGACAGAATTGTTCTTGTGCTGTGTTTCCTCGAAATACAACATTCTCCTTCATTTGAAGAATTCCTCAGTTTAATTCATCTAATAGTTTTCATGTTTTAATACGACCATATGAAGAAATTTGTTTGTAATAACTTTCCAAACCATTCTATACCCGTAAACGCCAACGTCAAGGACAAAAATTATAGAACTTCTAAAGCTTTTTGTTGTGTGCCACGGTTAGTTGAGCTGGTGAATCGTGAAAATAATTTATTTAAGTACTTTGTTACTATATATACTTGTTATCATCATTGTCAATTACAGCTCTAGACGCTACAAATTCAAAAGCAAAATTACTTCGGAATATACACAAACTGAAAAGAAATACCATGTCACGTTTTATTAATTAAAATAAAAAATAGTTTCTGTCATATTTATTGGGACAATGATGGAAAATACAAGGAGAACGTAAGAAAAGCAGCATCCAAATTAATTACTTCTCAGAATATCTTAAAACTAGCACATTTCACTGTAACCAACCGACAGTATGAAATAGCTTGCTTCTTCCTAATGCTATCTGTAATTGTCGGTCAGCTACTACTGCTACTGGCCTACTACTAGTGTGTTGGCCTAAGCTGTGTACTATCTGAACGGTGCACTATATGGCATGGCTGTTCAGGGACATTATACGTAAAATGGATCAAATCACAAGAGGCATAGAATACAGTCATCAGACTTCGAGTAAAACCAGAAGAAAAAACTGGTAGGGCTTCGACTAACAATAATGTTAGTATCAATTAAGATCTAATACATCCAGGGCCCAAAACAATTCAAGAAACGAGAAATGCATAATAATATTACACAAACAATTCAATATACTTCTTATTATACTTATTTCTTAACAATTTTGGTCATTGAAGAGCTTGATTGAATTTCAAACAAGATTTGAAAATTCTTAAACACCCCTGAATCTTGATCGAGATTTCATCTGTACAAGAGGCAAAGCTAACTTCTTTTTCGTTATTTTTTATTCCTTTGGGTGAGGAAGGGAATCAAGAGAGATAACAATATTCGAATAGAAAGAAGACAAAAAAAGAAAAGGAAGTCCTAAAAGCAGTGGAGCTTTGATCAGTGTACGTACTTTCTAGCTATAATTGGCAACCAATGAACAACCAAAAATACCGTACTCTCGCACCACTTCTGTGAAGATCGATAAGGCAATGGAAAACGACATCATATTGGAGCTGTTTTTATAAACCACAGCAAACCAAACTGAACAAGGCAACATTGGCATGCAGTCATTATTCAGCAGCATTAATACAGGAAAGCAATTGGCTGCATGATGAACCGTAGCACACACTGTCGCACACACTGACAGCAGAGAGTGCGCGTGCCGGTGTGAATCACCACATATCTCTGACATCAGAGCCCTGTTGCTGCTTCCTCAGGCAACAGCAACAGGCACCTAAAATCTTGTCCATTGGATCATAAATTACCGCCAATTTTGTTTTGATCAACGGAGGGTCAAGATGCACTGGAGTACGGTAGTTACCGTGGGGAGGAGAACATGTGCACTAAACTGGACAAGGGAGCGAAAAATCCGGCAAGAATAAGTGTACGGAAGATAGACGGAGAATCAGAAGAGAGGAAGCAATTAAACGACCGGTCCCTCTCAGTCTCACTCCCGCGTCAGGGATCAGAAGGGTGCAATCCCATAGTAGCGCTCCCACGCAAATCCGACATTCATGATATTGTCCGTGCTAATTCACTGCTAGTGTAGCAGTTCACGTCCCTTCAATCTTTTTCTTCATCTTACACGCTGCCCTGAAATAGGTGCAGTAAGCATGTTTTCTGTGGGTGTCCGTTGCATTCCTGTGTTATCGTCCTCGTCCCGCTCAGGGATTTCAACTTTGGTCTGACCCGTTCCTCTTATGGAAAATTTTGGTCCATCTTGAGTTCTTTCTGCGAGCTAAAAAATCATCAAGGCAGAGAGATGAGACCGCTCATTGTAATTTCAATGATTTATGCTGTTGATTATTCACTAATAGAGTGAAAAACGCAATACAAACTAGCCACTTCAGATATAGAAATGTTATGGCATCTAAAAGTAATATTTGAGGGAAACAGTAGATCTTTTAATTAAACTTACAAGTTTCATATAAAAGTTATCATTTTTGTTAATATTTACAGTAATAAATAGTCATTCTATCATCATTTATGCCTAGGTACCAAAGTAAGGAAATTATATACTACCATGCCATGACACTCAATCATCAGACCTGATCACCTAAGGTTGATGATTTTATCATCAAGCTGATAATTGATTCACCGTGAGTTAATAATTGTGAGTAAATATCATGGCCTTGTGCATGCAAACGTGGGAGAAATACTTATGTGTACCGGGTTCACGGAATAGTACCGTGGACTCCTTAATCTGAAAGCTATCAACTCATTCATATGGTGTGAAAAAATACTTACATAGACTTGGTCCACAGGTGAGTCCATAAACTCTGTAGTCCAAAATCATCCACGCCAGCCATGGTCCACACATGGCCTACACTATCGCCCACCAGAGGCTCTTCTCATGACTGATGTGGATGATTCTTGATCATAAGGTTCACGGGTTCCATCAGTAGACCAGGTCGATGTTAAGTATTTTCTTGGTGGGGTGACAACTTCTGAATCAAAAGATCCACGGCACTCTTCCGTTGATTTGGTCCACTAAGTATTTCCCATAACGTGGTAGCAAAATAACAGAATTAGGGATGTGCTGCTTTATCTTCCAATTGGTGATTACTGATTAGTACTTTATGAGGAGGCAGTAAACCGTAACTACTACTAGGCATTGCTTAAGGAGTCCAGAGCTATTTGGTGCTAGAAAGATTAACAAGAGCATGCTTATTAATTAAGTACTTGGAGTTGGGCCCCTAATATAATCCACCTCATTGGAGTTTTATTCACACTAAAAATTCAGTTGCGTATATCGAATCTGGAATATAGCTCTTGCAAAGACCCATGCAGTATAAACTAAACCTGGGATGTATATCTTGATGTTGTATGGGCTATAAAATAAAATTTTTAGAAAAACAATAGAGTTAACCGGATAATGATACAGTGGCACACTGAGCCATGACTGTATCTACGAATATAGCCCAACAGGAGCCGAACCCAGACAAACAAGCCTTGTTTTCGAGCCGACTGAAAAATGGTTTATAGCCTCCAACTTTAAGAGCAAATCTGAAAAAGCTGCTTTCTGTTGGCAAATAAGCTAACTCAGAACTCAGAATTGTCAAAAAAAAAAAAAAAAAAAAGACGGAATCCCAAATCTCTCTCACGCAACACACACAGAAACACATCCATAAAAACCCCATCATCATTCGTGCTCCCTTAAACCTCCAAACACCTTCATTTCTTTCTTCTCTCTTTTCACAACACAAAGAAGACAATAGAACATCATAAAACAGATAAATAAAGAGAAAAAAATGCCTTCGGAGAGTAGCAGCAGTGGCGACCGGCGAGGTGCAAAGGCAAACCACCACCAAGTGGGAGCACCCCTGGCCACATCAGAGCCCGAACAACTCCCATGCCCACGCTGCGACTCCACCAATACCAAGTTCTGCTACTACAACAACTACAACTTCTCTCAGCCCCGTCACTTTTGCAAGTCCTGCCGCCGCTACTGGACCCATGGTGGCACCCTCCGCGACATCCCTGTTGGCGGTGGCAGCCACAGAAACGCTAAACGTTCTCGCGTTATCAGTGTTTCCTCCGCAACCTCCATGTACGAGTACCGGCCCACGCCGATCACCACGTCATCATCACTTCTGGCCCCACTCGCGGTTGATCACGGTGGTTCCGTACCGTTCGGAAGTGATGCTAAAAGTGGAATGAACGTGTGTGGGAGTTTTACTTCATTGTTGAACACTCAAGGGCCTGGGTTCTTTACTCTGGGTGGATTTGGGCTTGGCCTTAGTGCTGCGGTGGAGGATGTGGGATTTGGGCTTGGGAGAGCTGTTTGGCCCTTTCCTGGTCTTGGGCTCGGGGATGGGAGTGCTACTGGGGCTGGCGGACCGAGTGTGCTTGGAAACGCGTGGCAACTTCAGAGTGGAGAGGCTGGGCTTATGGGTGGGGATCGTTTCACTTTGTCTGATGTTGCTATATCTACAACCGGCCATGGCCTAAAATAATGTGTTTTATCAACTGTTTGCTCTCAGCGATGGTATAGATGTGTTTTGGTAGTTAAGCAATCAAGATTTGAATGTTTGTATTCTCATTCTGGAAGAAAAGAACTACAGGAAAAAAAGGGTCAAAAAGCGTAGCATGGTAGACAGTTGATGCTAGTTCATGTTTCTACAACTCTGCCTAAATCATGTAATTTTCGTAGGTACGCTGATTTAAGGAAGTTTTTGAGACCTTTGGATCTAGTTTCCGCAAATTTTTCTTTGTAGAATGGTCAAATATTATATGGGATCTGCCTCATCTGTCACATTTCTAAAATCTTATTAATAGTGTTATTTTCTTCTTTTTAAGGCATGGCAAACCACTTACCAACAATCGCAGAGTGAATTGAAGACGAGCAAAATACTACCCCCTTGCTTTAAAAGCCGGACAAACAGACAAATAGGCAAATATTTGGTAGCTTATGAGAAATTAAATACTCAAGCTTTGCATTAACATTTCAATGCCTTAAGAAGCTTACACAGACACACCTCAAAGAAGCTCGAACAGCCACATAAATAGTACATAGATATTGATTGTAAAGAAAGACAACGAGAAAATTCGCACTCAAAAAGCTAGAAACTGGAAAGCAGCCTTAGCAATAACGAAAATTATTTAAGGACCTTAATTAACCCAAATATTCTTGACTTCTCATCTCCAAGAAACTGGATAAGGTTGTTTTAAGCATGTTTCTTTGCAATCTCGAGCAGACATTGGCACAATTCATCGGGCTTGGTGAACATGGGCATGTGGTCAGCACCCTTGATCTCTTTGACCTCCTTAACAGGGTTGTTTTCAATCAACCACCTCTGGAAATCTGGTGGTATGGTCTTATCATCCCCGGCTATCACATAAACTCGGGGAATCGATCCAAACCCCTGGTCCGTGAAATTTTCCATCCTCGATAAATCTTCCATAAATAGTGATCCTGGTCTTGCCAATAGCTTCCCCAGTGCATGATCCTGTTACCCGAAAAGAAAATTTCAAGATATACATTTCCAGAATAGAGCAGTACAAAAATGTTTGGAAAAAATAACGTTGCTTGCCTCTTTAGGGGCCAGATGGTAGAGAGTAGTTGAAATGAATTCAGGGCCGATGTCCATTGCTGTTATGGGAGGGTCACCGTAAACGAAAAACTTGGTATCCTTCCATGCGTCTAGTGGGGTCTTTGCAGAGTACTTTTCAAGAAATCAGATAGATTAGTGGAATTAATAGTCCACACGACATTTTGGAAAATGTTGCAAATTCGTATTCAATTTGTCATTCTTTATTACTAATTGAGAAAGAAAAATGAATGACTAATATATGCACGTCATAGACAAGGATCTTTCAATCTGTCCACTCATTGATTTTTGACATTAGTCGGAGAATTTTGATAATGCTGACGTTTGATAAGAACGACAACGTGAGATATATTTAATCATAAAGTATATTTTTTTAAAAAAAAATTAAAGACAGGTGTCCAAAGGACAGATTAAGGTCATATTAATAAATGTAATCGGATTGGAAATTCAGGACAGAATATCAAACCTGTTCCAAAACGTAAGATGGTCGGTTTTTGGTGTCAGGCATGATTGCATTCAAGAAAATAGCAAGTGAGATTTTGTCCGGGTACTTCTCCATGCCAAGAGCTGCGGCCGTGCCCCCACCACTATGGCCTATCAATATCACCTTCTCATCATCTGGAACTGAGGCCAAAACCTCCAACAATGGCTTTGTATAGTCGATCATTGACTGAACTTGTTCCAGTTTGGTTTCATTCTTTCCGGAAGCGGCTAAATCAACGGGGGTGAAACGGTGACCAGCAGCTTCAATGCGCGGTTTCAGCTTGTAATACACCCACGCACCGTGGCTTACACCATGGACTGCAACGAAATGCTTTTGCTTTTGCTGCTTGGTGGCTTCCATCTTGCACTTGCTAGCTTTCTGAAGCTTATGCCGACCTCCAATTCTAGCAGAGGTTATATAGCAATGGAGAGTGGGATGTTTCAACATTGTTAAAGACATTATGCCCACAGTAAGTATTTGACACTAACGTTGTGCAAAAATATAGTTAAAAAAAAAATGGTTACATCACCTGCACCCTGAATCATTATGTGGTTCTACAGTACAAGTCCAATAATTTGCATTCATAGTTTGTAGGAAAATATTGTTTATTGTCACCACGAGGCCCTCGAGTTGTTCATAAATTTCTTTTCCTTTCTTCGACGCTGCCCTTAGACTGCATTGTGAATTTATTTTGTCGGGTCATGGCCAACTTGTGCTGTTCTTGTTAGTCCTCTTTGCAACCAAATTTTGAGATGTTTTAATTTCAGGAACTAATAGATATGACTTTGGACTGTCATTGGCTGGACCAGTCCAAGCTCGACCCGAAAAGCTCCATGAGCCTAATTTTTCATCGAGCCTATTTGAGTTTGGAAGGCCCAAAATAATTTTGAACCAAATTTAGACCTCATTTGGCTCAGGTCAGTCATAGGCCTGGCTCAAAAAAAAAAAAAAAAACATATATATATAATTCAAGCTTAAACTTTATCTTCTTTTTGGTTTTAGTAAATTTTTGTGTTGGTATGATAGTGGTTGATTCTTATGTGTAATAATTTACTCTTTTTTCTTTTTAACTTTTCTTCCTAAAATCTTTTGGCATGACAACTCATTGATTAATTTTTTTAACACTTCACTCTTGGATTGTCTCTACTATTTTTCTTCTTCTTTTGAACTTTGAAATGAATAATTAGTAGTAGTATTAGTTTTGGACTCTAAGTTCATAAGCTTAGGCTCACAGTCAAAATGTTTTATGAGTTGAGTATGAACTTTACATTTATGAACTGGAAACTCATAGCTCGAAGTGCGAAAATACTGCTAATCATATGAGCAGAGCTTAGACTTGTTAAATCTCAACTCATAAATCCTAATTGACAAGCCTGGATAACTTATTATATGACAGTCAATATACATTAGTGTTAGTTATTTATGCTCAAATTTATAATAATAAATCTGAATCAAGCTCATGAATTGTGATTATTAAAACGTAGATTAGATATCATTTTAATTAGTTTTTTTGGGTGATTGGAGGTCCAAGGCCCATTACAATTATAGTATTATTTCATCCGTGTATTATAAAGAAGGACAATAATAATAACTCATTGTTATTATAATCATTAGAAGAATAGTAAGTTTTTATAGAAAAAAATTCAAGTTTCATAAAAAATTCATCAGTTCTCTTCAACAATATATTGTTTTTAATAGTTTTTTTGCTATTGCAACATTTTCTTAGAAAGAATCGTTTATGTCTATGGAGTTGTATAAGACATCTGGCTCTTATAATTTTTTCATATTTATAGAAATAAGGAGACATACTTCAAATGGATATAGTATAGGCTTGTTCTCAATAGTTTCTGATTTTTACAAAAATTAAAAATCAATTGCTCTTGATTTTAGCTTAAAAATTCAAAAACATAGTACAAAAAAAGTAATTGAGAACGTCACAAAATAAATTTTTAAAAAATCAAAAGCGAAAATCAGATTGAAAAAGCTATTAAAAACGGCCCTATGTCTTAGGTTCCAAAAATTTAGGTCAGGCTAATTGTTGTAAACGTCTATCCTAATTATTTGTTAACATTTCCAGCAGACAAGGCATAATTTTTATCTGCGAGAATGTTTGCAATCCACAGGGATAAGTAGTCATTTTACAGTTTTTTTTTTTTTTGTGAAGAAAGTCATTTTACAGTTTTAATTGTGAGTTTACTCTTCTTGATTTTGTCTCAATTCTTAGCGGATAATGAGAGAAGGAGATGGTTTAAAAAAAAAAAAAAGAAGCAGGTAACAAAAACACGCTTTTGTCTTGGGGAGAAAAAGAAGTTATGCGGGCTCTTATGGATTGGGATAAAGAAGATAAGGACACAAGTGTTGCTGAGTCTATAAGTGTAGATCTGATCAAGGATTGGCCTCGTCAAATAGATCTCATTTATTACCATAGAATAGAGTCCGGCAGCTCTCAATCTTTTATTTTTTTATCAAGTGTTGTTATATTACATGTTTGTTGGTTCACACAAGTAGGATGAGACTCCTAATGATGTACTAAGTGAAGCCTTAAATTGTTTATCATACACAATTTAGAGGTATGACTCCCCGAATTATCTAAATCCCTCCCTTCCCCAAAAACCCCTTATCTACTGTAAGTCCTGAGATTTGATCCCAAAACCAGAGTAGACCTTAAGGGTCTCCCCTAACGACTGGGGCCGTTAGCCTAGTGGCTAACTCTCAATCTTAGTAGTTTGAAAATGATCCAAAGAGGGCTTAGAGAATGTTGGGAAAAAAAAAATTTTGTTTGAGGGCTGAAATGCGAATGTTGGGATGTATTTTAAAGTACTAAAAGGATAAATATTTAGAAGACGATTATTTTATATTGGCGAAATACTAGTGGCTGTATCTTCGAAATTAATTAACTCATAATCAGAGGACAGGAGATTCAACTTTTCTTTCTGAATATACAAACTTTGACAGTGTCAAAGATTGCTGAAATAAACTTATAATCTAAACATCTTTGACAGTGTCCACAAGCAAGTTAGGTGGTAATCAAATAAACAATAAAACAAAACCTTTTTTTGTTTTGTTTTTTTTTTTTTTGGCATCAGTTTTAGTATGTTAGGAAGTAGAAACAAAGAGGCAAAAAAAAAATTAAATTATTAAATGTTTTAAAAACTGCACGAGCATCACGAGGACAAAGAAAAGTACTGCCTTAGCTAAATAAGACCCTCACAAAAAAAAAAAAAAAGAAGGTATTTCTCTGTCAATGAGTATGATATGGGGAAGTCTATTCTATTTGCTCTTTTCTTCTATCTCGATCATTTTTCACCTTTACTTTTCTTTCCCAGTGCACAATTTCAGAGAGAGAGAGAGAGTAGTTGTTTATAGTCTGATTGGACCATTTGTGGTGCATTCGCAAAACGATAAAAAACAATAGGATGATTCTAAGGAGCTTGCGCTTCTCGTGGCTGCAAACTGATTTTCTTCTACCAGTATATTAAACATCCATCAGCATTCCCAACTAAGTACCAAATCACAAAGACAGACAATGGATTACATTACCATTGTGCTAGGTTTGCTATTCGCCTTGACTTTGTTACAGGGCCTGACTATTCTATCAAGAAGAAGCAAAAAGCTTCCTCCAGGGCCAACCCCATTGCCCATTATCGGTAACCTCCATTTGCTAGGTGATCAACCCCACAAGTCCTTAGCCAAACTTGCCAAAACTCATGGCCCCCTCATGAGTCTAAAACTAGGCCAAATTACCACTATTGTAGTTACGTCCTCAGGAATGGCCAAAGAAGTTCTCCAGAAGCAAGATTTAGCCTTCTCCAGCAGATCAATTCCTGATGCACTCCATGCCCACGATCAATATAAGTATTCCGTGGTGTGGTTACCAGTTGCATCTCGTTGGAGAAGCCTGCGTAAAATCTTAAACTCTAATATGTTCTCGGGCAATAGGCTGGATGCTAACCAGCACCTAAGGGCAAAGAAGATTCAGGAGCTAGTTGCGTATTGCAGAAAGAATTCCCAAATTGGTGAGGCAGTGGACGTTGGCCGAGCAGCATTTAGGACTTCACTCAATTTATTGTCCAATACTCTTTTCTCCAAGGACTTGACCGACCCTTATTCTGATTCTGCCAAAGAATTTAAGGACTTGGTGTGGCAGGTTATGTTGGAAGCTGGTAAACCCAATCTGGTTGATTTCTTCCCTATGCTCGAAAAAATTGATCCTCTAGGTATCAGGCGTCGTATGACCGTTCATTTTGGAAAGATACTTAAGATGTTCGGTGGTCTGGTGGATGAAAGATTGGAGCGTGGGAAATCACCTACTGGAAACAGTGATGTGTTGGATGTGATGCTTGCTACAAGTGAAGAAGCACCTGAAGAGATTGACAGAACCCATATCGAGCGCTTGTGCCTGGTTCGTACTGTTCTATTCTTCTTCTTACCTTTCAATTAGACGTTTAGATAATGTGCTGTTTCTTGCGTTTTCTGCGCGTCCTGATTCGTTTCATTAGATACTATTTTTTTTTTCACTTCTACAGTTGGTTTCTTTACTATGTTATCAAACTATTTTGTACCAAACGGAAGATATTCAAATACACGAACAATGATGGAAGCATGGAATTTTTGCTTTTGATTATCGACTGAAACATCTTGAAAGAAATAGGGCATAATTTTGACGACTTGACTAGGTTTCCCAATTTAGAAGTTGTTCTAAACTTACACGGCTCGTTGTAACGTTTTTCTCTCACACGTAAAATATGTTACAGGACCTCTTTGTGGCAGGGACTGATACGACATCAAACACATTAGAATGGGCCATGGCAGAGGCACTCCAAAACCCAGAGAAAATGAAGAAAGCCAAAGCTGAGCTTGCAGAAGTCATCGGAAAAGGGAAGCTACTAGAGGAGGCTGATGTTTCTCGCCTGCCTTACTTGCGATGCGTTGTTAAAGAAACCTTAAGGATACACCCACCGGTTCCATTCTTGATCCCACGCCGAGTGGAGCAAGATGTTGAGGTTTGTGGCTACAATGTGCCTAAGAATTCACAAGTGCTGGTGAATGCATGGGCAATTGGCCGTGATGAGACAGTTTGGGAGAATCCTTTGGCATTTAAGCCCGAGAGGTTTTGGGAGTCTGAACTTGATATAAGGGGCCGAGATTTTGAGCTGATTCCTTTCGGTGCTGGGCGACGAATATGCCCAGGTTTGCCATTGGCAGTTAGGATGGTCCCTGTAATGCTTGGATCACTGCTGAATTCATTTGACTGGAAGCTTGAAGGAGGGATCGCGCCAAAAGACCTGGACATGGAGGAGAAGTTTGGCATTACACTGCAGAAGGCCAATCCCCTGCGAGCCGTACCAATTTCTCTCTGAAATTTTGGCCATCCTTGTTGCTCAAATAAGACCAAGACATAGTTATAGCAGTAATTGCTTACTTTGGTCGGCTCCGAATATGATTGATAGTATTGCATGAAAACAAGTTTGTTTAATGTATGAACTTTATATTTTGTGTTTAATGGATGATCAATTACTCATTTTCGAATAAGTATGGATGGTGATTAGGTGAATTGAATGCGAAATTATTATAACCATTACCTTGATTATGTGTGCCGTTTTAAGAATTTATAGTCTTGTAAGAAACTAACTAAATTGTAGGAAACTAAATCATACAACATCCTTTAAGAGACTGAACATAATTTGACACCATAATATTGTACAAAGGATTTGAGCCAAAGTTATATTAGTCTTTTCTTTAACCTCTAACCTCTCAACAACACATCTAAGAGAATTTGGGATCAAACGGTTGTATAGTATTCGTCGGAATCAAAAGGAAAGATGTCTATTCATCGAATTATAAATTACTGGCCATTTAACTGATAACTGCAGATTCTCAAAATTCTTGGTTGAATGATAATCTAATCAAGATTTCTTATACAAAAGATAAAATTACAATTATTCTGCCATACTTTAATTTTGTAAATATATAAAATAAAAAAGAAAAAAAAAACTAGATCCACAACATATGTATACCATTGTATATAGGGTATATCCAAATCAATCATATAGCTTCACTTAAGCTCTCAGGCTGGGGAGTGACTAAGCCGAAAAGGTGGAGGTGAATTCGAAACTGAATCAGTAACCTGACTCTTTGAATTGAGTACTCACGACTGTGTTATATCCAAATCAATAGTATATAATAAGAATGATTATTATTAAAGGATACTTAAGATTTTGATGACATTACATCAGTTTTAAATTATAGTTTTGATCTATTACATGATTTTCCAAAAATAAAATATTTCAATTATCTATTGTTGATGAGTAAGTGAATCCGCCATAAGGGCGGGAATTATGGAGGATGATAAAAATATTCTCTTAATTTTTTGTCCCAAAAAAAAGTTCATTTATCTCTCAAGTAATACGTATGTATTGAATATCTGCATAATAATTCTAAGGCAGTAGTCCCTATCTTCAAATAATTATTAAACAATAGAAATTCTGGAGTCTCATTGCACTGTAATACAAAAGTCTTTTATGAATATTTCCTTCTATTTCTTAGTCACTATAACGCAGTAAATTAAAACTTTTTCAATAGTACCATATTAGAAAGGGACGGTAAAATCCTTAAATAATAGTATAATAACTGCGTCATCCTATTAATTTGTCACAGTTGGCTTTTCTTTAGTAAAACAAGTATATTTTACAATCAATAATTTACATGTTATTTATATAATTTTTGGTGAATTTCTTCAATAAAAGAAAATATATACCATAATTTGTGAAACACATTATGAATTAAATATGATTAAACTTTTAAAATTGAACAAACTTTATTAAGAAAAGGTAAAAACAAAAATAGTAAGACCAACGAATTACACTCTTTTTCTCAATTATGTCAAATCGTCCGCAGACAGTGGCGGGTGTTAATTTTGAACTAAAAGAAGTGAAGCAGCCTACCATTAAAGAAAGTAAGGAAAAGAGACGTATTTAGCTTGAAGGATGAATTAAGTCTCTATGATTTGATTGTTCGTTCACTGCTGCTTCATATCTGTACATAAACCCCATGAGCACTCTCAGTCCCGGGACGACTCATCTCTATTCTGAGCTTGGGACAAAGAAAAAAAAATGGAAGCCCTGATTGTTGCGCTAGTGTTACTGTTCTCCTTGACTTTGATTTGGGACTTCAATTCTCAAGCAAGAAGGAGGAAAAATCATCCTCCAGGGCCAACACCTTTGTCCGTTATCGGTAACCTCCACTTGCTAGGTGATCAACCCCACAAGTCGTTAGCCAAGCTCGCAAAAACTCATGACCCGGTCATGAGTCTAAAACTAGGCCAGTTAAAAACGGTGGTCATTTCTTCATCAATCATGGCCAAAGAAGTTCTCCAGAAGCAAGATTTGGCCTTCTCCAGCAGGTCAATTCCTGACTCGCTCCATGCTCAGAGTCATTCCCAGTATTCTGTCGTCTGGTTACCTGTTGCCTCCCGATGGAGGAGCCTACGCAGAGTTATGAAATCCAGTATGTTTTCAGCCGACAGGCTTGATGCTAATCAGCACCTGAGGCGTAGAAAGGTCCATGAGCTCGTTGCCTATTGCCGAAAGTTGTGTCAAATTGGTGAGGCAGTGGATATTGGCCGAGCTGGCTTTATGACTTCGCTGAATTTGTTGTCAAACACAATTTTTTTCTAAGGACTTGACAGACCCTTATTCCGACTCCACAAGAGAATTTAAGGACTTGGTGTGGGATATCATGGTGGAGGCTGGTAAGCCCAACCTCGTTGATTTCTTCCCTGTGCTTGAAAAGTTTGATCCTCAAGGTGTGAGACACCGTTTGTCCATTCATTTTAAGAAGGTACTCAATCTGTTTGGGGACCTGATCAACGAAAGATTGGAGAACAGGAAATCTGGAGGCGGAAGCCATGATGTGCTAGATGAGCTGCTTACTGCATGCAAAGAATCTCCCGAGGAGATTGACAAGATTCATATCGAGCACATGTTCTTGGTTTGTACTTTGTGCTTCCTTTCAATAGGAATATTCATTTAACTTTGATTCCGTTGCTTCTGTTTCTTCCGGACTTCTTATAGTAGCTTATAGTTGAGTTATTGACTACTAGTAGCTTATAGAAGCGAATCACAATAATAGGCCTATTGCAATGACTTGGCTACTTAGTCCTCCAATAATTTGATAGATAAATATGTTCTCTCAATGTTTATGGCAACCTTTTCTCACTCATCAACTATTACAGGACCTATTTGCAGCGGGACGGATACAACTTCAAGCACGGTGGAGTGGGCAATGGCAGAATTACTCCAAAATCCAGACAAAATGAAGAAGGCCCAAGGTGAGCTTGCAGTAGCCATTGGCGAAGGCAAGCCAATAGACGAAGCTGATGTTGCTCGCCTGCCTTATTTGCAATGCGTTGTGAAAGAAACCTTAAGGATACATCCACCGGTTCCATTCCTGATCCCACGCAAAGTGGAGCAAGATGTTGTGTTGTGTGGCTACAATGTTCCTAAAGGATCACAAGTGCTAGCGAATGCATGGGCCATTTGCCGTGATGAAACAAATTGGGAGAACGCTTTGGCATTTGAGCCTGAAAGGTTCTCGGAATTGGAAATAGATTTCAGGGGCCGAGATTATGAGCTCATCCCCTTCGGTAGTGGGCGAAGAATTTGTCCCGGATTGTCGATGGCAGCTAGAATGGTTCCAGTAATGCTCGGTTCGCTGCTTAATTCGTTCAATTGGAAGGTTGAAGGCGACATTGCACCAGAAGACCTGAACATGGACGAGAAGTTCGGCACTACATTGCAGAAGGCACATCCCTTGCGAGCCGTTCCAATCCCCCTAAACTCAAAATAAGGCCAAGGCAAATTGTGACAATTTAATTGGCTGGCTGTTATTGTTAGTTACATGTAACTCCTGCAAGTAGCAAGCTTGTTTTGCAGTCATTTTCTTATGAATAACTGGGACAAGTGGTGAACTATACCATCTACGAGGAGAGTGTCAACCTTGTTTTGTCGGTTTTTCCAGTGCAAATATCCTCATCTTGTCCCATGGCAAACAAATAAAGTTTCCGGATTTTTCTGTTGATCGAATTTAGGGACCTTGGATCAGATTCCTCACCTTCTTGCAAAGATATATCCTTGATTTCGGTTTAAAACCCAACAGGAATATTTACATCCTACAAACGATGCCCCACTCCAGTGACAAACGAAAAGACAAGTTAGAAATTCCTGCGAGGAAAATCCAGCTAATGGAAACATCAAAGACGCACCACATGCGAAACCATCAAAATTAAAGATTCAGACTTCAATCAAATAGAAATTGTTGGCCGCTGTTGGTGTTTATACGACGAATATCTCAGTCGCTTAAAACATGAATAATACAAATGGCAAACCACACAATGGCTCCACGCATTTCAAAAGGAGAAACTGAGTTAAAGCCGACAAAATCTCTTTTAACAAAATCCAGAAGAAAATTGAGAACTATTATGGTGAGAATTTATAACTACATTAGCTACGCTTCAAGAGCCCAAAAAAAGAGCCGCTTATGCAAATCTCACCAGACACGTTCTGCAATATGGCACCATTGCATTGTTTTCACAAGAACAAAATGAGAGAAAAAGTACAAGATTGAAGAGAAGCATGGTGGTGATAGTTTTATTAATTAGAAAAGTTGATATGTACAAAATAATAATTCCTTTTTAAGTACCAGGTTCTGATTATATCAGCCACTATTATGCAAAACCACTACCATAAGATATTGACATCACCAGACATCAGCGACCATTTTTCCTTACAGAGCAACTACTATGAACAGCCAGCTTGAAGGCATTGCTAATCAGCTGAGCATGGTTGGATGCCCAGTCTGAAGCATCCTCTTCAGCATATCCATCCCAAATGCAGAATCTGATGAACTAAACAAGGCAGCACATAACTTAGCAGCTTTAAACTTTGTTTCTGATACATCATGTAACAAACAGGTAATAGAGTGCCATTAAATACAAGTTGTGATAAATTAACAAAAACACAAGGATGGTTAGCTAATAAAAACAAAAGCACGTTGTTCTCAAATGTCTGGTGCAAAAGGACCGAGACTTCATCAAAACCAATCAGGCATTGACCATCAAATATCATTCTTCGAGTTTGCAATCAAATTTGAGCATCAATAGCAACCTATGAATCTACCAGGAAGAAGCACAGCCTAAAATTTCATGGATTTGGACAATTTTAGTGGTGAACTAAGGGCTTTACTCCTCTTCAGAGCCAGAAAACCTTATACTCCACTCCAGATTACCATTAGTTTTTTGCATCAAAAGCTAGATTTGTCACATACTATGTGGTGTTTGTTTTAGCTGTACACAACACTTTTAACCCTCAACAACAACGGGTACTTTTCTTACCAGAGTGCTGGTCAAGATGTTGGGTTACCTTCTTACTGCTGTACTAATCCATAAAACCCATCCCAAGCACCAGCAGTGTCAAGATTTGGAATTTTTCCTATTTTGGGAAAAATATCAAAATATGGAACATCTAATCCCTATCTGCATATGATTATGTTTAAACAATGTATCTGGGTTCAATGCAGGAAAATAATGAAAGTACGTTCCCAAACAGCTTTGACATTGCAGTTTGGCATGCATAAAATAAAATTAAAAAAAAAAAAGAACTTGTGATGCTGACCCCCCTAAGACTGCAGCATAATTTAGTAGTTTAGACACCAGTCAGATGAAGTCCATCTCATCACATTGAACAGATATCAATTTTAATGAAAAAACAAAACTGAATAAGAGGAAAAAGTTTGTGCAATCTGCAGAGATTAAGAAATGTAGAGAAAATATATCAGCTTTAATTTACATGTACATCATCTTCGGCAAAACAATTACCTTGAGATAGTAATCTCGTAAGGAAATGAGACAACCTCACGATTTGCTATTGAGGGAACATGATCCTTCTTCTCATTTACAAATTTTATTATCTGAAATAAAACCTCACGAAGAGATGACTCTAGTGCCACTCTACGAGCATTCCTCTCCTCCAAAGCACTTTCTACAACAAACCACAGGAGGGATTCATTGAACTGCTTACTCAAGTGATCAGTAAGACTTGTTACAAAAGAATTGCCATGAAGAGAAGAAATAGTACCTCCTGGATCCACTACTACTTTGGAATAATGAGTCTTCCCAGAATGTGCTTTTGGATGTTGTACCACGTTCAAATTTATGTACCACTGCTCCCAGTAAAGGCGCTCAACTTTGTTAGTGAACCATGTTGCCTGCTTGTTTTTAACTTCATAGAAAGATAAACATATCTGCGCCGTGTTTGATACATGTCAAAAATTTTGTAAAATGTAGTCTATTTGGTGCGATAAAGCCACAAAAACAAAAACATGTGATATAAATGGATTCAAGAAACAACAACAGGGTACTGAAGGGGCCCACCTTTAAATGAGCAAATAAAGTGCAAAAATGACAGAAGAATCAAATAAAACAACCAACAAATAACCCTGATTATTCGCAACAAGCACGAGACAAAAGCTGAGGTAAAAACAAGTTGTAATTAGAAGAAAATTGTGAAACAATATTCAGCTCATAACCAGGTATTTCATTAATTTCAAAACTCCCGAATGACATAGACATCAGATGTCAAAAATCATGCTTTGAATAATAGACATTAGGCAAGACATTAATTCTTGCCTATTTGAAACTAAATGATAGCAGGAAGCAGCAATAGCACCCAGCACAGGCTCGATGATTACAAGCATTGTTCTAACAAAAGAGGATGGCAGACATATTCCAACAACAATGTTCTTGGTGCAAGTAGTCCAGAACCTAAAGATATAGCCTCTGCAGAATGTGTAGAATGTTATAATACAAATCTTACACACTCAGGACTCAGGTGCACATGAATGCAGAAAGCTTGTAATTTTGTGACTACAATTCAAAATAACTTGAGCATAATGTCAAAATAAACCTTTTGCCATCCAGTTGTAGAGGTTCTACACACCTGATTTTTCTTATTCGGGTGCTTCTCCACCTTGTCAATAAACTGTTCGATCTTCTCATCTATTTTCTTCTCAAGTTCCACGTCACCGCATTGTACCTGAACAAGAAAACAACTTATTGACCATATTCAATCATCTCTCCCAAATTTACTACCAAAAACTAAAGGAAATGACACAAATTTTCTCTTCATATCTGGCAGGCACTAATTCAGCTCAATCCCCGAAACACTTGGCCATGTATATGTGCATTTCCAAAATTAAAGTGAGCCGAAATGAGGCATTTGGCAACAGCAAAAATTAAGGACATAAATAAGAACTAATTGCGTCACCATTCTACTACAATATTCATCACAAGTTCATAGTTCAGGCATATCATAGCTCATAGTTATTCACTAGTAAAGAACACCATTTTCGAGCTGCACATTTCCCAAGAGTTCAACTACATTTATTGTCTAAAAAAGATTCTGCAATTTCACAAAATAAAGTAATTTAAAGCGTCATTTTTCGTGCATATTGATACGAATAAAATAGAAAATATTCTGCTAAAATACGATACCTAAAATTCAAAAACAGACCGTAAACTTACGTAAGTGATGTCAAAAAGCTCCAGATCAACGTCCCTCGGTCGCACCAGACCTAAAGCTCGGTGGAATAAAATCGTGTGTAGAACGCCTGCAAAATTTTTACCTCAGAATTACTCGTAACAATTGATACTACATATTTTTGGCTCAATTATTAACTGAAAAATGTAGCAAAATAGGCAGATAAAATTCAAAAATTAACTCACATCGCAAAACTTCTCGTACCTCAAAGTTCTCCACTTCCTATAGACAAAATTATACATACATGAAAATAGTTTCGTAAATTAAACAAAAAAAAAAATCTGAAAACGAACTCAAATTAGAAAGTGACCATGAAATTGATATCTAGTGATTTAAAGCTTACGAGTTCTTTGAGCTGGCAAACTTCGCAATTCATGACGGTGTCGTCCGGAGCGAACGGCAGTGGAGCTGACAAGTGAAGGAAGAAGATCACCGATGACTGATTCTTTTTTCTTTTTGTTTTTTATTAAGGGGAAAATTTGATCGGAGAGATGGAACCCTAGGCCTAGTGAGATGTGTCGTCCGGTAAGCTAATCTGATCGGCCTTTTCCCGGCCGGCGACGACGGGACACGAGTTCTTCTATCCGGTCGGTGAGGTGAGGGTTAAAATTGGTTGCGTCGTCAGATGGACGACTATAAAGCACAGACTCAAATTTTAAAAACAAATATTCTTTTGTTTAAACTGATCTGATTCTAGATATTTTTTTTTTAAAGTTTATTAGCTAATTTTGATTTATTAAAAGAATATAGCTCTTGCTTTTCAAAACTTTAAAGACAGAAAAATCCTCTTCTTTTAAAATAAGATTATAATATTCAAATTTTACAATCTTTTAAAACATTCTAAAGGAAAAAAAAAAGAGGGTCTAAATTGGCCCATTTAAGAATTTTTCTAAGAGCGTAAATAAAGACATATAGATGTAAAGATTTCAAAATTGTAAGAGGTGTAATATAATTATTTCATTAATAATTCTCAAAAATACCCTTCAGGGTTATTATCAATGCAAGACAAAATAAAACATCGACTATCAACTTTGTTTAATGCACATACCCAATATTACGAAAATTAAAAAAAAGAATTAAATAAAATTCTTGTTTTAGAAGACAAACATGCAAGCCACTGCTGTGTGAAACTGGAAGAAGCGTGAAATGTAACAAGAAAGCCTCGTCTTCTCCGTACCCAAAAAAGAAACAAGCCTAGAAATATATTGTCATAGTTGTGAGGGTTTATACATTTCAACAACGAAACATCAGAAGTGATGAATTTGCACCATATTTCTTGTAATGTTTCCGCCAAGTTTGTCAAGGGATTCATTCCCATCTCATACGTTTGAATGTGGATCCTAGTCCTAGTCATGATTTTGGTACCATAATCTTATGTAAATGGAAGATTAGTATCTATTATATGGGATTGAATCGCTATAAATTAGACAAGTACATTATATATCTAGTTGAATTTTTTATAAAAGATAGAGTTCAGACTCCTAACTTCCAATTTTACTTACTTTTGAAGGTTTTATGGTGGCTACTTAACTTAAGTCTAGTGATTATACTTAACTTTGAATTTTTGTGTGTCTAGGAGTGGGATTTGGTGACCTTATCCCGTCATATACTAATGCGGCTTCTTTTAGCCCTTTGGAATGGAATGTCATAGCTTAGCTTTCTATCCCTAAGGTTTGTTCGTAAAATTAAGTGAATGACCATGTAGAAGTGTGACACGCAACATATATTATATATACATCAGAATCCACGACAAATATACATATATACATATATATATATATATATATATGTATACATCAGAATCTTGTGATTCTTCTCAGACAGTACTATATTTTGCAATCATGACAGCCAACATTGATTGCAGACACACAGCTTGTATTTTGACAGCCCAATCTTTGTTCTGTGGCAACCGATCCTAGGCTTCTCTTTAGTCTAACTAAGACAATCTGTTGTTACTTACCATTCTAGCACTAGGAAATTTTGAGAGTTTGAATTCCACTTTTTAGGTGCAGATTAAATTAATTGTTTCTGGTAACTTTTGCAATTTGTGCACCAGAAGAGCTCGCAAATGATAGCAACCGGATTTCAACATCATCCCTCAGCAATTCAGATAAATTCATATCGTTTCAAATAATTGGTTGCACGTAATGCCTATATTTGTGATTTGTCCTTGAGTTTCAAGAAATTTTGGATTGTTAACTTTTTTTTTTCCCTGTAATTAAGACTTGGGTTATGTTATATGGATATGCAGAACTCTGAGGGCCTGAATCCCTGTAGCGACAGACAACTTGATTCACCGTTAAGGTGTGGATCATCACCAAATCGATTATGCAGTGATTGAACTAAACAATTGGTTATTCCCTGTTAATGGTATGGATGGCTAGAAACAATTTGCATGTCCACAATGCATATGCTATTTTGCCATATGGTGGTCATTACAATGATCGTATATTACCTCGGTTGAAGTTATCAGCATTTAGTAGTGTCTTTTCATGAAGAATCTGGATACTATTATTAATTCAATTGCTGACAATCGACTTTTGTGTTAGCAAAACACGTGAACTCGAAAATACTAGAACGAGTTGGTTTGACTATGTTTGGATTGTTCAATTTCTTTCTAAATATATTTTAGAATATTTTAAAATTTGTTTTTAATTACCAATTCATATATAAAAATCAAATTTTACTATACGGACGTTACATTTTAAAATTAATACACTATTTTTTTTTTAATAATACTCCAAAAAACAAATATCATACATACATAGCATTTAGCTTTTTTAGTTTGCACGCATATGAAGGGTGACGATAAACATGGGTAGGGGTGCACACAAGTAGAATATCTGACCCGCAAGGGGGTCAGATATCCGACGGGTTGGATATCCGTATTTTTCTGGTTGGACATACCCATTATTCGATCCATGTTCGAAAATTGTTAAACCTATTTCAATTTCTGGATAATCTAATAATAAAAAAAACACCATTTATGACAAATATACACTTAAATAATGTATATTAATTCAAGTCTTACAAGTCATGAATTCATCACAATCACTAAACAAATTTTCAATTGTTTGAAACAAAGATACTACTTAAGGATGTATGCTTTGCACAAAAAAATTAAAAAAAACAAAATTAAAAAAAAAAAACTTTGGGTCTATCTCTGAAAGATAAGATACGATATACTAATTGCACGTCAACAATCCAAATGGTCAATCACTTTAACTAATATAATTTCATCTCAACAATTACAACAAATATAAGTTAGTTGAAGAAAACGTAAAATTACCTTAAATTGTCTCTATAAGTTAAAGCTTGAGAGCAAAAAAATTATTGAAAAATTGAAGATTGAAAATTGTGGAAATTGTGATAATGGAAAAGGGACGAGCAACGTAGAAAGAAGCAAGCGATGAGTGATGAATGGAATAATATATTCGTAATGGACAAACCTTGTCAAATTACTTCATTACCTTTATATGCGGGTCAGATTAGATATCCATTAAGTTTTTAAGATGCTGATTCGTATATAATCTACTTAATAGAGAAACTCACATATAACCCGTATTCAAAAAATTCGACGGATCGAATATTCATATTTTTCGAATTGAAGCCGGGTCGGATCAGCCGATTTTTGCGTTATCAAATTAACTTGCACACCTCTAAACACGGGTGAGATTGACAGAGGGAATCATTGACAGCAAAATCATGCAAAAGCGAATAAAGCCGCACCTCTAGGGACCCAACAAAAGCTTAGCTGCCGTGTCAAGGGAGACAATGGTCGAGACCCGTATAGGGTGAGGTACGAATTCAATTATTTATCCATTCCATTTCCATTCGTTGCACTTCAAATGTCCTATCAACCTAGCTGCCCAACTTCATTAGCACAGCAGCCTTGATCCCCCAAATCGAGGAAAGGATTCTCAACAATTGTTAATGACCATGTTTTGTACGAATTGCAGAGATGAAAAAGGGTAGTAAATTTAAATATATAGTCAGTCCAGTGAAATAAACAATGTTAAATTCAACGGTTCACAATTTTAGTTTATACACTTGCGAATTTAGTAATTGCATGCACAGTTTAATACCCGCACAAGTTGTACCGACAGTTATTGAGAACTTGATTTATATGGAGGCTGAACTTCCTTATGTGCACTTTTTACTAGTCAATTATGACTAAATTTCCTTGATATTTACTGCAACTTTCCTTCTTTTTATCTTCGTATACTTGTTGTCTTCTACTCAGAGAATATATAAACAATGAGAAGAGGGAGACTGCATGTGAATTGGCAGTGACCAGTAAGTTTCTGTCGTTTGTACTAGTTTTTGGAGTTAATCACATCTATCTCAAATATAATTTAGGATATATTGTTAATAGATTTATTAGATTCGAAAGATGAATAGAAAGCAATTTTTTTGTGAAGTTTTTATGTTTCATAAGTTGAACAAATCAGGAATAATCAATCTGAGTATAAATAAATGTAACCTTCTAAAAACTCTAAAGAAAATAACTCATTTTTGTATCTATTACATCTTTTCTTTAAAATATATAACGAACATGAATCTAGTTTTAGATATTGGACATATCAATGAATCACGCCAATTGTCATCCATCAACATTGGCAAGAGGAGATTAGTGCCGTTTAGATATGAGGTGGTCTACTCTAATACGACTATTCATCACGAGAGAAGCAAATGTTATGATCATTATGATGAACGTAGGATTAAGGTTGATATTACTGTAGTGATGATTTAGAGATTCTTACATGAATCAAGTTTATGATCCAGATTGATATAACCATTACAATTGTGATCACTGGGCAATGAGGAAATCTCACATAAATCAAGAGTTATATGAATACAGTGATGCGTGTTGATATAAAAATGTATCACAAGTAAGACAAGGGAGAACGTAATAATTTTTCTGCCATTACCGAAATTTTACGGATTTAAGGAGAATGAAGTGAAGGAAAAGTAAAAAGGGCATGTGATAACGATAGGGCACAGGCCACTGGGCAGAGGCGAGAAGAGAGCCTGAGTGGTGGTCGAGGGGACTGGTCCATTGACGGCGACCTTATCAGTTATCATCTGCTCGGAGTGCCCAGTGCTCGGCCACGATCAAACTCTCAGGTCACTTTCAGCTTGCCCCTGCCCTCTCAGTCCCCACAACAATAATAAAGGATATCAAAAAGCAAACTGAATCATGAGTCAAGAGAGCTTCCTTGCTCCTCAGGGTGTGCTTATAGTACTGATGTTGTTACCACTATCACAGAGAGAAAGAGAAATCTGTGAAGTCTGAACTCTGAACTCTGAAGGCGTCTCCCATTCCGGACGGCACGCGCGGTCAGGCTAAGACCAGGCTCATGTACTGTGCGTATCGATTGTCGTTTGTCGTTTGTTTGAATAAAGGTTAATTGAATAAGGTTGGTTCCTACAGCAACTTCACAACCACGACATGCCAAGGGTACACATGAACACAATAGGCATAGATGTTACTGCAACACATCCAGTTTTACAGAAAACAAGAACCTATGTTGCTTTGCTCCTTTTAAAGCAGGTTTCTCCTTATTTAGACCAAACTCTATTATTGAACCGTCACTCCCCCAATTGATAGTGAAACATTGGGAAGCTTTTCATTTTCTTCTCTAAATAACTTCTTTTAGATAGTTTTTTTTTTTTTTTTTTTTGAAGTTCCAGACCGGTTTCTTTATGAGCAATCAAGGTCTAACAATGCCAAAATAATGGAATAAATATATACTATACTTTGATTAAACCTTATTCATTCAACAAGATTTTTGTAAAACATAATAACATCTTAGGTGTGAAATGAAATCGTCCTCCATTTACCACAACCATTGGTGAGCTCCTCCCTGTCCTTCCATAAATAGTAAATACATGGTGTGACTTGTGATGCAAAATTCAAGCCATAAGTCTCGGTGTAATGCACTCCTAATTGTGGGGTGGGACATGGCCTTTACACGTATTACCATGTGATAAGTTCTCTCCTTGAACTTGTAATGATTGTAAATGAACAGCATCTTCATGTTGGAAGCACAAAGACCTCATCATTCTTTGCCAAAACGTGATTGCTATGATCATTATAAATTAATTCGTTGGTCATCTTCCCACTTCAGCTTAAATAATAGCCACTCCAATATCGAAAGAATCAAACTACGTTACGATTCTTCAAAAGCACATCTATTTTAATGCACAAATTTTGGGATATCTAAACTTGAAGACGTTTAATAATTAGGAATTGTGGGACTTTTTACTTAAAGTAAAATAACATTGTCAAAAACTGTAACTAGATTATTAGTTACAGACACATCTTGACCGTATAAGAGTCATTGTTAATTACAAACTCTTATCCTTATCTAACCTGTAACCTGTATTATTGGTTTATTATTACGTAAGTATAATTTAGTTTTTTTTTTTGTTGCATCCTAGGGAAAAAAAATTTTGCTAACATTTTCATTACTAGATTTTATATTTACTTTTGAATTGGGGTTTAGGAGTTAGGATTTAGGGTTCAAGATTCAGGACGTAGGGTTTATAATTTTAGAATTTAGGATTTTAATTAAATTAAGAAAATAATAGTAACTATGGTTTTTATTTGTTAGAGAAAATTATGATTAACTTTTTATATCTTAATAACTATTTTAGATTTTTATTTTTAGTAAGTTAGGATGATGCGAGACTCTTTAAAAATTAAGTTAGATTAGTATTAATTTAAAAGAATATTTTTTTAGTAAGTTGAGATAATATAGAACTCTTTTAAAATTATGTTAAGTTAATATTAAGCAGTGATAACATGTTACGTAATTACAGCGTCTTTGATGTTATTATTGTTCTGATTTAAAAGTAGACCTGATCATTCTTTCACCCCGCTCCATCTTAAAATCAAACCGGCTTAATTTGTCTTCCACTGGGTTGGTATTCTGAGCTTGACCAAAACCAAAGCGACATAATTAAACTTCCAAATCACTTGATAAGCATGCTGGTTGTTAAGAAACAGACAAATTTACCGTTTTAGACAAGTAAAAAGAACAGTCACAGATGATCAAATAGCCAATAGGTGATGTATTTTCGTGCTGTAATTATGGAAAATAAGTAGGTGATTATGAGGGATCATAACTTCAAGTGTTTCATAAGAGGATAACAAGTACCACCAAACAAACGATGAAGCAATCTACGGGTCGATAATGTGGAAAAATAGAAAAGGTCCAGTATCACGCTGAAAAACCAGTAACACCAACCAAATGCTCAATCTAATACCACCGGTTTCCGGTGATAGACGACAAATGGTCTCTCTCACATGGTTTTTTTTCTTCTGAAAAAAAAAACAGGTAAATTCAGTTTCGTACACGATGTGATGAACTCCCCCCGTATGATCACACACGATAGGAGTATATATCTCTTGAATTCACTACATAATATACAAGTGAACCTACAGTCTAGATAAACATTGGCATATTTACTATATTAAAACTTGCCTACCATTCACTACTCTCTTGTTTTATACCCACATAAGATCTAACCAACAAAAGTCGGAAACTCGATCGAGAGCCAATCCAACTCAACTGAAACAAACAAAGGCGAACAATTATTCCAAGTCTCTCCCTTATCCCTCGCATAGACAACGAGTTGTATTCATGATTCAGCAAAACCTTAAATACAAGTATTCTTTAGATTTTTACCTAAAAATGACTAACTTTCTTTTCTTTTTTTGTCCTATTTTGTAGATTTACGACGAAGAAAAAGATGATTCACGAGCTGTTAGGAGAAGCTGCTGGACTCATAGGGGGAGAAAGATCGAAGAACATTAAAGTTAATGGGGTTTTAGGAGGTTCCTCTTCACATTCTCCATCTCTTTCACCTTCTCCTTCTCCTTCGCCTTCACCGTCACCTTCTTCTTCCATAGTCATCACTGCCGCAACGACAAGCTCATCCACCTCAGAAAACCTGAAATGCCCCCGATGCAATTCTACCAATACCAAGTTTTGTTACTACAACAACTACAACCTTACTCAGCCTCGTCATTTCTGCAAGACATGTCGCCGCTACTGGACCAAAGGAGGAGCGCTGCGTAATGTTCCAATCGGAGGCGGATGCAGGAAAAACAAGACGACAAGCTTAACCTCATCTTTTATAAAGTCAAGTCCTGGAAAGTTCAAGACCATTGCCGTAGCATCGGAGATAGGAAAATCAGGTTATATGAGTGGCTTCGAACACGAGCTTCCTTCTTCTTCTTCTTCTTTAATCCCTTCTTTGTGGGCTTCACCTCAGAATTCTCATTTGCTTTCTTTATTGAGAGCTAACCATAACCTTAACTCTAGTCCCATGTCAAATTCTGTGACTGTAAAGGAGGAGGACGCCATGCTCGGGTCACACTTAAATTCTGAGTCAGCTGTCGCAAATGGTGCACTGAATGCTCGAATTTTGGGGTTGAATTCACTTGGCCAGATTCCTTCAATAGGTAACGGTAGTTCTCTCCGTAGAAACAATGATGAACATCAACAAAATTGTTTCGTTCTCAGTGGGGAAGACTTACAGAGCATAGGAGTTCAAGATTCTTATCAAAGGCTTAGATCATCAACAAATTATTATCTTGATCATGCACCAGTAGTTGTGGGCAATGTGGTTTCTTCTTCATCGTCTTCCTTGACAATTTTAGACGCAGCTCCGGTTGCTGCAGCTGAATCTGGCTACTGGAATCCTCCTATACTTTCCTGGTCTGACTTGCCAACAACTAATGGCGCCTATCCTTGAAAGTAGAGCAAATTCTTGCTTTTCATCTGTCAAATTTTCATTTTTTTCCCCTTCAGAGTTTGGGGTTTGGTGCTTTAATTGTAGGTGTTTAGGAGTACTGATATATGGGGCATCAGTTTCTCACCTTGTTATTACTTCTGTTTTCCTATTTAAGAATGTATGTTTGATTTGTAAGGTCGAATCACGAATGTAACGAGTATGAAAATGAAAGGCTTCACCTAGAAAAAGGAAAAAGAAAAAAAAAAAAAAAAAAAAAGGCTTCAATTGCCTGATCATATTTCTACTTTAACTTAGGGTCCAAATTTTCTAAATACATATGCTACCAATTAAGGAATATTCATCTCAATTCAGAATATAACTCGTGTTGCTTCAGATTGATTTTAAAATCTATAAATGCACATAAAAAAAATTGTCCAATGTTGTTTGGTAGACAGCGTCCGGCCTTGGCTATCATTTGGTCTATCTATCGTGTCTTTTTTTAATTTTATTTTTTAATATATATATATATAGAAAATATGGAATAATATATATATATATATAGACATATACGCACATATATAAATATATTATTCTTAAACAGTAAAATGAAGTTTAACAAAATTTAGTTTTTATAATAATCTCAATTTTTGTTGTTTGCATACACATTAAGCGTGCTTTATAGACTAGTAATTTTTTTATGCTTTTGGAAAAAGCAGTCTTTCAAGAAGATTGTTCTGAAACCAGTAGTGCGATTCATTCGGAGGGAAGGATTGCGCCTACAGCTTTGTTTCAGAAACTTCACCAAAGACAGATATCCTCATTCCCCCTAAAACACAAGGCAACTCAGATTATCCTTAAATAATCGTGGAAATTCAGATTACTCTTAAAGACAATTCCTGCATATATATATTGATATTATTGTGTATGTGAATCGCATCAACTGTGAATATATGTACTTCATACAATGGAATGAGAAATTTGCCTGATAAATAATTCACTTATAGAAATGCTTTGATCATTGTAATAATATATGAGGTTTACTGTAAAATAATCGTTATAACGTTCTTGAAGTTTCCTGATCTAAGTCATATTTTCCCAACATGTACATAATATTGTACCAAAAACTTATGGATAAAAAAAATCCTATATTTAAATAATAGTTCAGAATCTGTCTCTCGTTAATTAACCATCTTGTTGTGTGATGTCAACGTATTTTCTTTTCCTTTATTTATTTATTTATTTATTTGTTTATTTATTTTTTTTTATTATTATTATTATTATTATGCTCCAATTCAATTTCTTTCCTATTGGTTAATGTACAATTTTACACTTCCATGTTATTGCAAATTTTATTAAAAAGTTACTGATCAATATGCGGCGCATTCTTAGATGAACTGGGTTCACGGGCTCCACCCATGGACTTGGTCCATTCCAAAAATTCCTAATATATATATATATATATATATATATATATATATATATATCAATCATTGTTCAAATGAAGTGAGACTCCCAGTGGTATTTTAGGTGAAATTTCAAACTGTTTGTCATATACAATTAGGGATATGGCTATCTGAAATTTACCAACCCCTCCATATAAACTCAAATTCTAACTGCCACAAATGAAATTTGATATTAAGTCCTATAGGGAAGACCCCTCTGACCACTAGGCCGGTAGCCCAGTGACTATAGTTTCTTTTCCCCCTTCAATTAAGGAGAAGAAGGGGCCCACCCTATTTTAAAGCCAGATCAGGCTACAAACTGATAGCGTTTGAATATAAGGTTGAGTTAGCCAAAAACACAAGTAATTATTGGTGCAACTCAACTCAAGAACCTAGCCTGTGATCAGTTTAAGTTACCCTACTCCCACAAAAGGAATCATTAACAAAATATTGCAAGTTATTACCCGACCGTGTTTAAGCGACAATTTATGGGCCCATTAAATTTTTAACCGAAATGATATTGGACCTCCAAAGTCGAAAATTAAAGAAATCCCCTGGCGGTGTTGTGAAGTGTAGCTTTGGGTTAGATGGGCCTGCGTTGCATGACCTGCTTTGAAGTAATTCACTAATGCGAACCTCGTTAATGTCCTTAAATTGGGGACATAAATCTTTTCGGACACCACAAATTAATAACAGGAAGACTAGAAATTAAGAGATCTTCTTGACAGTCACTCCCTCGTAACTGAACTAGAATGGAGAAAAAGAATCGAAAAAGAAAGAATTTCGTCAATGACGAATAGAACAACTACTGCTGCTTGGCCTTGCCACAGAGAATTGCGTTGTCCGGAATATCATATTCGGTGTAGAGAGTCCGTTCGCTGTTCCAAACCCGCAAGTATGCTTCCTGTCCCAGGTAGCGCCTTGGCCAGTTTGCAGACCTTAAGTTCCACATACCCTTATTGTCCATGGATACAAGAATTGCAGTCCATCCATTAGGATATACCTGAAATGGAATGCATGACAAAATTTGCATCAACAGATTCTCTGGCAATTAGTGGCTTGATACGAGGAAAAAACAGAGTTACAGTCTGCATTGATTTTTTTTTTTCCTTTTTTTGGTTAATTAGACCTCTACTGTAGTGGTCACTTCATTGAGAAAGATTCAAAGTAAAGCCAAATTGTTGCAAAATTCTATTACTTAAATTAATATACAAAGGGATATGGGGATTAGCAATCCATTATTCAATAACCAATTAATTAAACACTGAATAATTCGGAATAAGTAATGAAATCCCGCCTAATCTGATGACCCCCTAAAAAATATATATATAAACATATACCTGAACGGTACTTCTGGTAGTAGCATCATTTGTATTATAGAGTTTCCTCATTGTTGCGTTCCATTGTCCACCACCAAACCTGAATTAATTAAAGAATCCAATTTATCGTACTTCAGTTGTGTGTCATGCTATTCTTACTCCAGGAAACCAAAAAAAGAAAAATTATTTCTAACTAAACAAGTAACCAAGCAGTTAAAGGTAGAGAAAAAGGCTTACGCGACAACCCAGAAATCATAGCCATCAAGATGGTAAGATTGCAGATATTTCTCATTGTTTTGAAAAACAATTTCCACAAAATCATGAAGTGTGACACCGAAAACGGAGACACCAAAGACCGCAGGCCTGTTAGGAGGATAGTCCTTGATTGCGTTTAGGACGAATACCCCAGGGATATTGAAGTAGTCAGCAAGCTTCAATGGCGTGCTTGGATTAATGTAAGAAACACTATTAAGGGCGTAGCGTGCCTTGCCATTAATGACAGCAGGAGAGTTGGCTAGCACAATAGTCCTCACTATTGGTATGGTACCGTAATGATACGACCCTTGAGGGTTAGGCCTAGCAGCATTTGCCGTCAAATTCCATCTTCAACAAAAATTTGGACAAAGAGGTTGATTAGAAAATTTTCGTTTGAGGGCTCCAAAAAAGAAAATCAAGAACAGAATTATAAATCCAATACCCATTTTGAGGGCTAATTATTCTAATGCAATGTTTTCATGGGAATAAAATTCGCTTGTTAAGAATTAAAG
Organism: Mitragyna speciosa; assembly: GCA_024721245.1. NCBI lineage: Eukaryota > Viridiplantae > Streptophyta > Magnoliopsida > Gentianales > Rubiaceae > Mitragyna > Mitragyna speciosa. The sequence continues at coordinate 23,737,254 of CM045562.1, read as the reverse complement.
TCAATTGTAAATTAGAGTCAGTGGAGTTTGCTGCCGTCATCACCACGAAATACGAACAAAAAATTGAAAAAGAAAATGATAAATATTTTTTGAAACTTATTTTTATACGAAAACTTATAATTTTTGCTAAGAGATATAACAAAGAGTTGACCGCATTGGGTAATAATGGAGGTATTGCATTACTGGCTACCTGATTGTCCTAGCTTGCTGCATGGACCAGTGATACGGCGGAGGTGCTGGGGGTAATGGTCCAGAGGCTTGGGTTGTAGAACCACTGTAATGAAGGATGGCAGTTGCATTGCGAATGGGCTTGATAAAACGGCTTGAAGCAATTATGACGTAGTCCTTCAAGGTAGCGTTTAAGGTGACCAGAAAAGCGGAGGATTGACCTGGATGAAGGTCTAGTGAGTCGTAGGATTCTTGCATGGTGTGTGATCCTTCCACTTCCACCAGTATTAACTTATGACCTTGGATTCTAAAGTTAATTGAACTTACTAAGCACAGGTTTGACACCCTAAACAAGTATCTTTGGCCTGAAACAAGAAGACAAAACGTTAAAAATGTAATTTTGAATTGTATTATATAGATTACGAAAGGGGTAAAACAAATCCAACTTCCAAGATAGATAGAGATACCTTTGATTCCGGTGAAGTTAGTAGAATGTGGTAGGCCATTAATAAGAAGACCATCCGGGTGAGGGAAAGGTTTGCCTGAATCTAGTATTTGTTGTAATACCTGTAAGCTTAAAATATTATGGATTCTGATGACCAAAATCTCATTTTCATGAAAACAAATAAATTAACTGAAAAGACAGAACAAATTAGTAGGTTGCAAACCTTATTGTCCTTGTTCCACCAGTCATTGATGAGTAGTGTAAATTCACCGTCCGGTTTTGGGTATGGTATAGGTATCACGGACCTAGCCAAAATATTGACTCCTCCGAAACCTCCAGCAGCTCTATGCATTAAAGTTGATGGGTAATAATTGAAGCTACCAATTTGATCCTTCATTTGCATCTTGTAAGTCCAGTTAGTATTGGGAGGAATCGGGCAATTGGTTCCAAGTACACCATCTTCCCACGAGCTCTTTCTTTGTTCAACACCTTGCCTGAATTTGGGGCACAATGTAATTAGACTTGTAGAGACTAGAGTCCATTTAGGGCGTCATTAGTAAATTATTATATCAACACTTTTTGAACACCATCTACTCTAATTCGTGCCTGAGGTCATATAATAGATGATCCGATGTAATCTTAATTGCACACCTTTCAAACTAAATTTTTAACATCAAGCAAGAAAATATTATTCTATAAAGTGTGTAAAACAATATATCACAATATAAAACAAGTTGCTTGTAATGTAAGTCAACTATAAGAACGAAATATATATACTTCCTTTCCTGGGATAGTATTTTCTATTAGTATAATGTCATGAAACTAACCATGTAATAAGGAAAGGCTCATCTAGCTTGTTGATGACATTAACAATAACGTTGTCATTAGTCACGGAATTGATGGTAGGGCCTGGAAACTGTCCATTAATAAGAATTCCCTGCGATATCCAGAGGAAAGGTAACAAGCTATGATATGAGATCAAAATGTTGGTATGAAATTGCAAAGAAAGATCGATGCATCACAAGGAGAACAAAATTTGCCTTGGAGTCCAAAAATTTACCCTTTGTTTGACACCAAGAGGAGCAATTTCTCCGTATTGAACGACCCATGTAAAAAATCTGTATGGATCTTCAGCTTTCACGAGGGAGTTACTCAACCAAGCCAAGACTCCAAGAAAAATGTGGAGCAAAATGGCCCCCCTCATTTTCAGAAAAACAAGCCTTGAGGAATCAATAAGCACTTTGAATAGCAAAACAAACAGAAAAACAAACCCTCCTCAAAGCCTAAAGATTTGATGAGGATGTACGGTTTGAACAATGAACTCCCAGCTAAGGAGGGTTTAATTATGGATTATGGTGGACAGGTACGTAGGGAAAAACTTATATATAAGCAAAAACTACGTAAAACATAATATTGTACAGGCATGCTAACGTAGCTCAGATTTCGAAGAGAAATCGATGCTCATTGACGCCGCACTTCATGCTCATTAATGAATTTAACATTTCTCTCACGTATTAGAGCTTCAGAAACTTAATTAAGCTTGATAGAATATACAGCTAGTAGTTGATCAATTTGACTACAATTTCTTGTAAATTTCAACCCTTTAATTGGAAGGAACATAACTGTATTGCAGGGTGACATAATTTTAGACTTGGATTCGTCGGTGGTGAGAGTGAAGTAAAAGTAATGGAAGAAAAAACAGCGAGAAGACCGCAGCCAAGGACGGATCAATACATCATTATACTGATCACATGTTTAAGGCATTAAGATGAAATTAATGCTGATTAAATTAAGAGAAATATGAAGGAGGGCCGAGATGAAAGTCAGAATATTATACAAATAACATCACATGGAAGCATAAGACGATGACAAAAGAAGGCGCCTGTGGATCCAGTGCAGACCCGATCAAGTATTGTTTTTTGGGGTTTTTAGTTGAGATGTGGCGGCAATTACCACTTGATCAATTCTATTATTACCCACTTTAAAGTTTCAGCATCTGCAACTTAACAGATTATTTGCTAAGTCTTTAAAGGGTTGAAGTTCTTCCCATCTCAGTCCTCACTGGTCTCATGGTCCGCATGTTTTGACCTTGATTTTTGACTTGTTTTCGCTTATGCTCACTTCACTTCCTTAATTCTACTTGACTTTTTTACAATTGAGAACATTTAGTCTATTTCAAAAATTAAATCTAAATCTAAATAATTTATTATAATAAAAATTTACATTTTAGACATATAATTAAATTTATAGTAGTAAGTCATAACATAACTTAGTTAATTTAACTTTTTAAGAATCATAATTCATCAATTCTGATCATAATCATAAATAGGAATTAAAGGAGAGACGTATAAAAAGATGGTACAAGTTATACCAATATGCAGTTTTGATAAGTTATAGTCTTTGTCAAAAGTTATATGTTTTTAGTTTTCTGGGCCAAAAAAAATAAACTCATATGTTATTAATGATCCACAATGTTTGTTTCGACAAGTGTAAGTTGATTTTTACAGGGATAGCCATTTCTGTACACACTTTTAAGTGTGTATCCTAAATCATGAGAGAAATTGCGTTGAGTTAGCCTAAAATTTTTTAAGTACTTCAAGCGTAATAACCAGATAAAAATTGAAAATTTGAATAACTATAGCACCCCAACGAAAAGACATTTTATCCAAGGAAAGAAAAACAAATTTTTTTCTTTTGTGTGTGTGAAGGTTAAATCAAGCAATCCTTTTTTTCTATTTTTGTTTTGAGCAAGAAATCAAGCCATCCTTAAAATACGTACTTGATACAACTGTTCCCGCTAACGTATGGATCTATTAGCCAACTGCGTTAGTTGAAGAACGGCCCACCCCACTAAATACAAGTTCATACTCGAAAAATTTTACATTGATAGCCAAAAAAAAAAAAAAAAAGGAAAAGGAAAAGACAAGAAAAAGCCAACTATAATGGGTCATTATTCAACCACGGATCACATCACATGATTTCCAGCTATCTACGAGGTCAATTTTAGTGACGATTGGTTCAGGGAGCGCAAGCCCTCATCAGTGTTGTGCATCGCTAGGCTGGGGTCACAAAATGAATAAAGCAATAAAAAAGTAAAATCAATACATTGACCTTAATTTGGAAACACCTATGATAAATTCGAGACCGCGTGCTAATGATGGAGATATAGAGCTATAGTCAACGCTACCTGTTTCAGACAATGCAACTTGTATTTCTTCAAGTATACTGTTCTCCTTATTCCAAATTGAAGTGAAGTTTTGGTTGTTGACATTTTAATTTGTAGTACCATTGTGGCTGGAAGTGAGGGTGCAGTAAATCATGAGAACAGCTCAATTATCAGAAATACCAATAAAGAAGTAAAGTTCACACCTCATTTAGCTTTACTATCTTTTTTTTTTTTTTTTTTTTTTGTGAAAAGCATCAAGAAAGATTATTGAGTGGATTGTCCTGTGTAGCAAACTGCTTTGATGAGAGAAATTTATTTATTTTTTTTACTATTAACTCTAATCTCCTGTTTTTTAGACACTCTTGCAATTATAGATTTTAACTTCTACTGCCCTCACAAAGGGATTTTTTTTTTTTTTCAATAATAGGCATAGGATTCTTCTTTGATCTGTAATACTTCGATACCTTTGCATTTATGTTAGGTGGGCAAGGCTGTTCCCAGAACGACCGATCTTCTTGATTGCTTACAACTGGTGGGTTTGCTTAGCGATGACCAAGACCTTTCAAGAATTATGCCAATCCAACGGAACAAGATTTGTGACTAATATTCTAGAGAAGAATTGTTTGTTTGCTTTTTAACATCCCTAACAAACCCCTCCTCCACCCCCAAAGTCGAAGGAAGTGATAAAATTGTAATTAGCCCCCTCAAATGATTTGACTCAACATTCTACAAATAGATAGGTATTGAAATGAGGTTCCCTTCCCATTTTCTTGACAACTTTGGGCCTTCTTTTTTTTGGTTAAAATTTTTTATCTAAGTGAAATGCATCGGATCCTTTTTCATAAAGATGGCATCTGGTTTCATCAAGAAGACGCAGAAGACCCTAATTTACTTGGAGTTCACCGTAAATATTTAATCAGCTGCTATCTAATTAGTCACTCAGCTGAACCATATTAGAGAGTACTCATCTCGCCGACTCAATTCAGAGAAAGAAAAGAAAAAAAGAGAAGTGGGGGAAGAGGAGAAGAAGAAAGTGCTTACCACGAGGAAATCATGATGGTTAGTATTACTTCCCAGATTAAATGAAAACGGCTAACTGATGAATGAATAGCACAATAAAGCTATCTATAACGCTTGAGGTATACATAAGAAACCACGAATTTTCCCTCTCTCTGCCTTCTCTGTAGCAGTCAAACTCTCATGACTGGAAAGCATCGTACTAAGCAATGGTAAAAGCAATTTACTCATATCAAGGATGTTGTCCAACAGCTTTGCCGCAAAGAAGAACATTATTTGGTATGTTATATTCGTTTGCAAGACTTGGAGTTGGGTTGTAAACTCTGAGATAAAGTTGCTGTCCAAGATACTGCCTTTCCCATACAGCAGACCTCAAGTTCCACATACCTTGGTTGTCCAGGGAGACAAATATGGCAGTCCAAGACATCGGATAAACCTACAAGCACACAAGGACAATCCACTTGAGTATGAAAATACATCAACCAAGTATAAACAAGATTAAAGCTAGCACAGCTTATATGGGGCACTCATACAATGTCAGTATTCTAAGACAGCAATAATTCAGGCCCGTTACATGTGCTTACTGCATTACCTGTGCAGTATGTCTAGTAAGCGCATCCACAAGATTGTACCGTGATCTACTGTCTTGTGACCACTGGCCATCCCCATAACTGTTCATTGGTAATTAAAAGGATTAGGATCTATGACTTGTTTATTGCCAACAATAAGAACTGGAAAGTTCATTCACTTACCCAACAACCCAGAAATCATATCCATCAAGATGCCAAGTCTGCAGAGATCTCTCATTGTTCTGGAAAACGACTTCAATGTAATCATGAAGAGAACTTGCCAACACGGATACACCAAAATTAGGAGAAACGCCAGAGGGAGTACTCTGGATGGAATTTAAACTGAAAACTCCTGGGATGTTGAAATGATCAGCAAGCTTAAGTGGGGTATCAGGGTTCACGTAGGAGACACCGTTCACTGCATAACGTTGCTTCCCATTAATAAGAGGTGCAGAATTGGCCAGCACAAATGTCTTTGTTATTGGGATTTGGCCATAATGGAAAGAACCCTGGGGATTTGGCCTGGCAGCATTTGCTGTCAAATTCCACCTGCAACAGAAATACCGATTTTGATTAGGCTATTGGTCATGATCCCTTAAAAGTTACATGAATTCTATCAAGAAATCGTACATAAATATCTATCAAGAAATATGTTCTCCACAAATTTGTGGAGACAGATCCAGTGCTTGTTCAAATATGCTCAATTTCAGACTGCGTTCAGATTTCAAATAAGCAATTTATGCTTAGGTTAGGGCAACTCGTGTATCTCTAATTAATGCCAATAACTTGAAATACTTGCATCGATTCATGCTAATGAGTATGGTTGAATACTTCTAACATACCTTAAGGATCTAGCTTGATTCAAAGACCATTCAGTGTCATTTGGTGGACCAGCTGGCAAAGGTGCAGAAACTGTTGTGTGAGAATTGGTGTAGTGTAATACATCAGTGGCAATAAGAACTTGTTCCATGAACCGAGTAGAAGCAACAATGTAGTAGTCTTTAGCAGGCTGATCCAAAGTTACAAGAACAGTCGCAGATTGACCCACATGCATGTCAAGGGAATCATATGTATTCTGAACGACATGAGATCCTTCAACCTCAACCAGCTTCATTTTGTGGTTCTGAATTCTAAAGTTAAAGGACGTTTTCAAGCCAATATTTGAGATCCTGAACATGTAAGTTTTACCTGAACAAAAAATGCATTGAACTCTTATCAGCACAACATATAACAGGATACATAATGAACTGTCGAAGGATGCAGAAAATCTTAAACTGTTTAAGGAATAAACATCTAGAACTTCAAATAATGAGAATGACCTTGGTCACCACTGAAGGTTGAATGAGTCTGGCCATTGATAAGGAGGCCATCTGGGAAGGGCAGGGATCTCCCAGAATCCAGCCTCTGCTGCAAGACCTGCAAACATTAAGGTAATTAATAATGTTTGTAGGCAGGACTTTTTTGCGCAAGCAACTTCGTTCTAGTAGCCTTTAGAAAGTGAAATTATGCTTTACAGAACTCCAGTAGCATGCAATGATAGCATCAAGGAAAGCTACTACTAGATTTTTTCATATCAATTAATTAAATATTGCACACAGATGCAGTGAAAGTAATAATGCTAATTTAAGCACCGAATGCTTGATAGTGGACAGGATAATTTTCTTATAATGTTGATAAGACTGTAAGGTCTCTTAACTAAGATGCATCTAATGAATCATGACGTTCAAATTTCACTAGTTTCACTTCCTATCCTATGGTAGATTGTACAAATGCATAACAGTGATATTGATGCTAAAAATTAGAATAAGAACAAACCCACAAGAAAAGGACTAGCTAGACTTAACAAATAAGTGAAGCATTTATAATGGCTCTAATAAAATAAATGGCATATTCCATCAGTTATTCAGAAGAAAGGCTTAAACTTTTTCAGTTTTAGAACAAAAAAACACCATGGTAGATTATTTTCTCGAGGCAACTCAACCGATTTGCACAAAAGTTTACAAAAATATACAGCAAGTACATGAAATGGTCAAGGAACCTCACCTTGTGATTGTACTTGTACCAATCACCAATAAGGAAAGTGAAATCTCCATTGGGTTTAGGATATGGAATTGAAATTACTGATCTTTGCCAGATATTGAGTGCTCCAAATGCTCCAGCAGCTCTGTGCATTAGAGTTGATGGGAAATATGTGTAGGTTCCAATTTGATCCTTTGCTTGAAACTTGTATGTGTAATTTGAGTTTGGAGGAACAGGGCAATTAGTTCCCAAAACTCCATCTTGCCAAGAATTTTTTCTTTGTTTGATCCCATTCCTATTTAGCCAAAAAAAAATTATTTCTTATATGTATGTCATTTCAAAGATCAACAAAATAAGGAAGAACTGAAGCTGTAGTAACCTCTTGAAGGGTTAAATCATGATTCATGAGGACTATGGGCGTCTCCTTGAAAATGCATAATAGAAAAGCTGCAAGTTTTCTACTTAAAAAACTCTGCTTCTTACCCTTAAGAGTAGCATGAATAAAATATATTATAAAGAATAGTTAATTGAACCCTTAAACACCTGACAGAGACTAAACGAAGAATACGATTTATAAACCAAAACATATAAACATTGAGGGTGGAAAAAGTGAGAATGGAACTCACCAGGTCAAGAGAAAAGGCTGATCCAACTTATTAATAAGATTGAGAATTACATTGTCGTTGGTGACAAGATCAAGTTTAGGACCAGGAAATTGACCATTGATGAGGATGACCTGTCAAACATCAGAACGTCCAAGAATTAAGAGCACTTGACATACATATCCCACTTTGAGAACAAACAAAAACGTGAATTGAATTACTAAGTATTAACCTGTTGAGAAAAACCCAGTGGAGAAACAGTTCCATAAGTAACAGTCCATGTATAGTATCTGTAAGCATCTTCTGCTTTGACCAAAGAAACCCTCCAAAAAGCAAAAATTGCACAAACCAAATAAAGCAAAACTTTCCCCATTGCTCACCGGCTAAAAGAATGCAACATACAAAGTCCAAAATCTGCAAAGTTTCAATTTTTATATCAGACATTTTTTAACGTGTCATCAGATGCAAAAAAAAAAACCAAAGTCCATGGGCACAAATATGATGCTAAATGTATGACGTTAATATTGTATTACATTCCTAATGTCGAAAATCTTTTTGGGTACAAATGCAGACCACTGAACAGATCCAGTTCACAGAAAATGACTAGCAGATCTAAAAGGGACGGCACAAAGGAACAAGGATATGACATGACAGGAGTAGCAGAAGACAAGGAAACATACCTGGTTTGAGTGGCTAAACTACACAAATGGAAAGAACGAAAGAATATATCCCTCTGCTTCTGTTTGCTTGTGTGTTTTTGGTATTTGCTAAACTGCTTATCTCCCAGTCCACACACAGCTCAAAAGCTAGGTAAGTGAATTGAAATAAATAGGAATGTCAATTCTGAATCTATCACTCCTATCTCTCCTCACTCTATCTAAAGAAAATGGGACCAATGGGGTTACTTTTTTTTGTGCGACAATTGTCCAATATTCGGCGCATGTCACGCGTTTCCGCGTAATCATGAACAGAGCTTTATACATTAGAAAACCTAAATCAGTTTTTACAACAAAATTTTTATTGGGAATGGCGCAGTAAATTTTCGTTATTATAACTCTTGATTAATATAATAATTATTTTCTTAAAAAATAATAATTTTGAAATATTAGCTTTTAATAAATTTTCGTCACTACAGCAAAATTGTATTCACCTGATTAATACGTAATTTCTCACTGAATTACCTCCATCCTTCCTGTCCCTTCGGGGACATCCGATAAAATTGGAACGGTACCTCCATCCTCCCTAATTGCCTCCTCCATCCTTCAATTTATGAAAAGTTAATTATCGTAACTAAAAGTTACCGTAATTTGTGGAGGGCAGAAGGGACGGTGGGGTTGGTTGCAAAAACTCCAGGAATACCGCCGTTGTTTATTCACAGTCAAAACTAGTCCGCAACCGCATGCATACTAGTTTTAGTTTGGAGTGAGTACTCGAAATTAACTTTTTTTTTCTTTTATTTTGTACTTTCTCCTTTGATTTATCCTGAAATAACGTCTAAGATTCTGAACAAAATTCTACTACTTCGCACTATTGCCCAAGTGCGGAAGAAATCAAACAACATTGCTATGTCAGTATGTCCATTTAACAAGGAAAAGAATATTTATTGCTTTTAACTTCTCGTCAATTTTCATGTTCAGTCAAACCCAGTCTATTTTTTTTTTTGTTTGTTTCCTTTTTGCTTTTTAATTGTCGGTTGTACAATTTATATTGGACTTAGGATTCTCTGAATTGCTGCCATCGAAGTTGAATATGTTCACAGGCGACAAGGGGATGTAAGCAATGCCAAAAGATAAGTCACGAAGCAACAACAAATTTAGCTCAAATAGTAATGATATATGTGATAGAAATTATGAATGTCAATGGTCACATGCATATATTGACAACCTTCGACCAAAACAAGTTGACTATTTTTTTTTTTTTTTGTCTTTCCACTTGTCTGTACTCTGTTCTGCTAGCAAATTTGTTAACATGACATTTACACTAGTATCTCAAGTCTTGATCCGATCTAATTCAAAAGTATCACCTAATTGAGCTGTCTAGCATATTTTTTTTCAGAGTAGCAATATCGCTATAACTGACTCACAGCTCTCAAATTAATTTTTACCAACAAGGCTAGACTCAACTCAACTGTTGAAGCACCTTTTATGAATCTGGGATTGGTTTTACAATTTTAAGCGGAAGGCACTGTTGACAATACTTGTTACCTAATACAGTCTGACCAATAAAAAATCATTGCTAATTATTGCTAACACTGTCCAAATCCCATGCACGGAATATTCAGAAGTAAAACTTGAATAAATAAAGAAAAGGGCTGGCCTTTATACTGTGGTTAATTAAGGAATAAGGAGGAGCCAAGGAGTGTGTTTTACTTAACAGAATCAAAAAAGAATTTCTTATGATGGACACCCACCCATGTGAGGTGCTGTTCTTTTTGGTAACCAAATTGAATGAAATTTGGGGGCCACACGTTTACTCTTTACGCGTGATGATCACCGTTCGAATCTGCCTCATCATCTCGGTACAGGTAAATCCCACTAGGCCGCCGACGGGAACAAGACCAAGCTGATCAAGTTTGTCCATTCTTTTTTCATTGTTTTATTAAGTTTTTGCTTCCTCTGTTTCTTTCTTTCAGAATTAGATACTATTGGTACTAGAGGCCCATGCATGCATGTGCAGATCCTATGAGGCTCATGGCATCGACGTAGCAATAGCATGCATGGGTGATCTTACAATGTAAGTCAAAGGAATGGAGTTTGAACTCTGAAGAAGATACATTTAGCTTTCAAGCCTGTTTCTTGTGCTATATACCTTAGATTGTTGCCAACTTGCTACTAATTAAGTCATATAATCAAGTAGTACAATTATCTTCCACTCTCAGTCCCACCAAGATTGGCCAAATCCTAACTAGTTGACTTGCATTTAATTAATTATCCATACGTAAACCCAAAGCAGACTCGAGTCTTAAGGATAGGCGCAAGAATGAGCTGCCAAAACATTAAAAAAAAAAAAAAAAAGAAAAGAAAAGCCACCACCATCACTATTAATCTTATTATACGTCCAATACTCCCAATGGCACATGCTCCATCGAGGTTACTTGGCTAGTTTGGACCGAAAAATATATGGGATTTTCCTACTAAATGAATTGTACATCTCCATTTGTAATTATATATTCACATGCATTATTGGTGAATAAGTTAGGTGGGCTGAGTGTCCATCTATGAAAAATATGATTAAAGCCAGAAACCAAAATTCAAAAGTGGATTCATTTTACAATATTTATATACTAAATTTCTACATTATTTGGTGTAAATAATGGGCAATATTTTACATTATTTCCAACGAAAATTTCCAAATTCAAGCTTAATTTGTTGGATATTCTCATCAATCTGATTTAGCTTCTACTTTGTTCAAAGTTTCCAGGATTACGTTTGGATTTTCGTCTCACTATAAGCTCAAAATCCGGCAAACTGAAAAAGTATAAAATTAAAAAAAAGAACCTTTAAAATATACTAGTAACTTAAAATTCCTTTCGTGTACACGTCACAAATAGATACCGCGGAGTATGGCCCAACATTTCGGACTCTAATCAGTGGAGCTTGGCCTAGCCATAAAAGGTGAAGCCCAAACAACACTAAAACAAGCCACATGGGCCTTACACTATACCAACTACAGAGACAAAGGTGGAAAATGGCCCAAATTTCCAACTGATTTTCCAACGCATCCCCATCCTAGTTTCAACCCTTATGAATGTCCCTGGATGGATTGCTGGTCTCTCAGCAGTCAGATGCATCTGCATGGCGTCCACGTTTCCTGTTGTCAAGAAGCACGTGTTATGCCCAAATTTAGTTTAGTTGGAGACTTAACTTTCTTATCTCTATTCTATATCTATATTTTGCCGCATGCATGCGTTACAATTAATTTCAAGAAACACCAAAAAAACAAAAAAATTCCAAAGTCTTGAACTGCTCTGCCTTTCTAAGTTAGATCCCATTCCAAATTCGATTCGTCGTCTCTGCTTCGATTTTGTTCCAATTATGTCCGACGATACATCTGAATTACCTCCAACTCCTCCAGCAACCGTTGAGGTTGAGAGAGTTGAGACCCCTCCTCAAAGTAAGCTAGGTCCGTAAATATACAGCTGCCTAAACTTCGGATATATATTTTTCTACTTGCGTTGTTTCACGATAATTAATTTAGTTGGTTAATTGACTGCTTGTTGCAGATTATGCGAGGGACGTGTTATTCTGGAGGAGGAAAGATCTGAGCATCCTTGTTCTTCTAGTGGCAACCGCCATGTGGGTATCTCTGCAAGTCTATCAGTTTAACTTCGTAACAGTAGCTTCATGGGTTGCCATGTTCGTGGTTACACTTATGTTTACTTGGGGCAGTATTCATAGACTCCTTAGCAAGTAAGAAAATTGTCATAACTTTATACTAGTAATAGATATAGACGTTTATCTTGTTAATTATGTCAGCTGGGATGATATTAACATAGGTAAGTTCGTTTCTGTTTTTCAGAGAGGCTCCATACTTTACAGGAATGGAGATAAGTGAGAAGTCAACTCTAGAGATGGCTAACGGGATCCGAGAATGGATTGAAGAATGCATTCGATGGATGTTTTGGGTGGGTGCTGAAAGAGAATGGTTTGTGTTTTCGGCAACTGTAGCTACTTTGGGGTTAATTTCTTTGATCGCCAGCCGTTTTGATTTGCTTACACTTCTTTATTTAGGTAAGCCCCGATGAGACGAGTTCTTGTGAACGAAGCATATTATCTAGTCTGCCTTAATTAGTTCAATTTGTGCTACAGATATAGAATATATAGCAATCTTATTTGTGGGGTTGTTTGTTATGCAGGGCTAGTACTGAGTATGACTGTACCTGTGATTTATGTGAAGTACGAGTATAAGATAAAAGAATGGGGATGGCGATTAAGGATGCAATTCCAAAAGTATAATGACGTGATTCAAGAGATGTTCAACAGAACGAAGAGCCAGGTAGCTGCAGGAAAGAAGAAAGAATAAAGACGGAGTAGTTTTTATTTCTATCTTTTTTTGCTAAACCATCATGTGTACGTTTGAATCCTAAGGGGTACCAGACGAAGTTGCATATGAATATCTGTGCAGAAATCTTATGGAATAATAAATTTGAAGCTACAAAATTACGACTAGCAAATCATATTGAGATTGTTTGCCAAGTGTAAAAAGAGAAAAAGGAAGAAGCCATTCTATTACTCAAATCTGCACAGCAGGCATATCCATTAATTTAGACAGCCGCAGTAATATCTCAATAGAGGCCAGGGAAAAGAAACAGACCAAAGAATGATTCATCTGGACAGAGTATTTCTCTTTTTACAATTGTCTTGATAAATATGATACAGTGGCTTGTTTCTTCCATGATGCCTTCTTTTCTTTTTGTTCCAAATCAAAGGAAACAGTTACCTGACCGCAATGGAGAGCAAATAGCTCTACTTTCCATCATTATGATCCAATGATATGGATGATACTCTGTTCCAGTCAGATATTGCACAAAATTGCAGTGCCTTTCTCTATTTTTTGCAAGTATACACCCCAAGATAATAAACTATCCAGGATCACCAATAATCTTTACATGAACAGCTTCCACCCTCAAAATAATGGAATCGAGCTGAATCCCGTATAATAATTCTTCTTTCTGAGATCTTTGAAATAAATTTAATGGCAGTATGACAGTCCACACAAGTCCTTAAATTCTTGAAGACTTTTATTGGTGTCCCAGGCGGAGTAGCAATAATTCCAAAAGCAACCGCAAGCTTTTCACTGTGATGGATGAGGTTTTGCTCCTTTTGTTCCTCTTCCACATCATGCAGCACAAAATCTGTATCAGGAACATAACCCTCATCCTTCATTCTCTTTGACATCTCTCCTAGGAACTCGTATATTTCTTTGGATCTGGGGTGGGATTGATCTCCAACTAAGAAAATATGAGTTTTTCTTTTCATTTCAATCCAGCTCCTGCCTGGTTTCTTCACCACTCCTCTCTCATCCATCATTTTTCTAATATTCGCCACTTCACCCCATTTTCCAGCTGTGGCATAAATATTTGCTAGGGTTACATAAGTAGCTGCATTCTCAGGCTCAATTTCAAACAGAGCTTCAGCTGCTTGCTTTGCGAGGTCAGCGTTTCCATGGATCCTGCAACCACCAAGTAAGGAAGCCCACACAAATTTATCAGGTTTCATAGGCATACTACTTAGTATATCTTCAGCTTCACCAAATCTGCCTGCTCGGCTTAGCAGATCAATCACACAAGCATAGTGATCTGTAGTAAAAGTTAATCCATGTTCTTTCTTTATCGAGTAGAAATATTTGAGCCCTTGGTCAACTAAACCAGCATGTGCGCAAGCAGAAAGAACCCCAACAAAAGTAATGTGATCAGGCTTAATAATAGTTCCAAGCAGCAACTCGAATAACCTAAGAGCTTGATGGGGTTGACCATTCTGAGCATAGCCGTTAATCAACGAAGTCCATGAAACTAAATCAGGTCTTGGCAGCCACTTAAAAACCTCATACGCGGACTCCATATTACCACACTTGGAGTACATATGAACTAGAGCACTTGCCGCAAATGAGAATGGATCAAAACCCAATCTCATCATGTACCCATGAACCTGCTTACCTAAGCCCTCAGTTGTTTGCTGTGCACAAGCATTGAGAACCCCAGCAAAAGTGAATTCATTAGGCTTAATTCCCGAATTCAGTAAATCCGAGAACAACGAGAACCCCTCTTCCCACCTGCCATCCCCAAAATACCTATCAATCATCGCTGTCCATGATACAACGTCCCTTTCTGCCGTCCTATCAAAAACACGCCTAGCTTCATCTAGGATTCCGCATTTTCCATACATATCAGATAACGCACTCCACACCACTGTATCTGAATCCAATCCGCTCCTAACAATGTGACCATGAATCTCCTTCCCAAAACACAGGGACTGAATAGAAGCAGCAGCTGCAAGAGCACTGGATACTGTAAACTTATTACAGACCAAATTTTCCTTCTTTTGCATCAATCTATACAACTTTAGAGCATCTCTCGGCTCGTCATGCTTGACATAACCTGAAACCATTGCAGTCCATGAAAATTCATCTCTTTCGGGCATATCATCAAACAATTTCCGCGCTTCATCAATTTGACCAATTTTCGCATACCCAGAAATTAACGTGTTCCAGGAACACAAATCCTTCTCACCCATTTCATCAAACAGTTTACGTGCATCTTCAATACTCCCACACTTGCAAAACAAATCAAGAATCTTATTCGAAATAAAAATCCCAGGCACAAAATTAGATACCCTAATGTGGTTATAGACTCTTTTCCCCTTCCTCTAAAGCTCGCTGGTCGATGCAAACTTGCAAAAGGGTCGAATATACAACTGCAGAGGGGCGTTGCACGCGTTGTTCGAGCAACTGTATGGCGTCTTTGAAGCGCTTTTGCTGGCATAAAATATCGATTGCTTCCTTGAATTTGTTGTCTCTGCATAACTGGTTAATCAGTTGTTGGTTTTCGTTAGCGTCGGGCTTGAAAAAAAATCTTCGTGGCAACGACTGCGGAATCGGATGGGCTTGATTAGAAAAGGGACAAGAGGACAAACAAGTGCTGGGTTTATTATGAATATGGGGCAGATGTGAACAAGGACGAGATGTAAACGATTTTGTTAGTAATCGAAGAAGCCGAGGGCTGAGTTTCATGATTTCTGTACCCCAAAGCTAGCCAGTCATGGGAGAAATCGCTTTCAAAATCTTATGCCTTCGCGCTAGTTTACTAAAGCCAAATTGTCATTTGTCTACTCTAGACACGGAAATAAAGACCCAGAGAATGGCATCAGCAAAAATCCTGGTCCATACATTAACCTTTCCCGGGGAATTTAATTTGCTCTCTTTGGGCGATGAAAACAATAACACACGACTTCTTTTTTTTTTTTCTTTTTTTTTTGAAAGGCAATAACACACGACTTGAGTGCCTGATTACACTTCATGGCGTTATAGACAAGTGTTCTTCGGTTAGACGACGTGACACGAATGTAATATTACGAAGAGATTTTATATCCGTGACACTTGGCCGGTTTCCGGTCCGACCGGTCCGACCGGCCGGTCCGGTCCGAGTTTAAAAACACAGCTCGAGGACACGATAAGTTCGACACAACCGACTCACCGACCTGCATGGTCAGTGGTGTCAGCCCATGGTGCATCCTCTTTTATGATTTTGACCTACTTCTCTTTGTTTTTTTTTTTTTTTTTTTTAATATTCAACATACTTACTTACTCTTAACTTATTTCAAGCAATGATCTAACTAGATCTAAAGAGACCGATGAAAACTAAAACAATTATTAAACCAAATTTTAAATTTTTTAACCTAGCTAGCTACTGTAGGTGGGAGTAAAATCCCGCACCTACAACAGTAAGAGCTTTTCAAATACTTCCCCTAACCGGCTCGGTGGCTGATTTTGACCTACTTCTCACCCTATATAAATCCTTCATTGCCTCATTTAAAAGGTACAGACAGTACCATCACTTTGCAATCTCCTAAACTGTTTATTTGAAACACTCCCAACTAAATTAAGCATCGAAAACACTTTGAGGTTCAAACCCCCCATGTGTTCCCAACATTTCTTGTTTTGCAGGTAATTAAATTCAACCAAATCCATACATCATTGGAAAGTGACAACTTGAGACACACGAGGAGTGTTTTTCACAAAACATTAATATAGCAATTTTAATCGTTGTTTATGCAAATGTGTATGTAAAATAAAAAACATGATTAAAAAACGTATTTGAAGTTTAAAAAAAAAAAAACACACAGTTTTTGTTTCTTTTCCCATCCTGAAAAGTAGATTCCAGTTCACTTTAAATGCCCTTCTACTTCGAGGAATTTTCTTGCTTTGCCCTTTTGGATATATTGAAATTTCACAGCCATCACCTTTCTTGTAGTTTGACGAGTAAGATAAACTCCCGTAATGGTAGCAACACACAATGAAAAATAAAAAGGATAAATAAATAAACCTAACCAGAGAAAATAAAGTATATAAACTTTGGACACCCTTGTGGATGAGATTGATTTGACTGCTCCTCTGACATGTCCTTGGCAATAAAATAAAAATATGAAAAAAAAAATTGCAGTAGGATTAACATGAAAAAAACTGCTATTTTTTTATTTTCATTTTGGAATTATCTAGTTGGTCCTATGGGCTTTTTACTGAGAGATCTGTGTAGCCCAGCTACATGGTCTATTTTTACGTGGATTTAGATAGTGGATCAGTAGAGCCCATTAAGTCGTTAACACGGGAAGCCTAACGCTTCAGTAAAGCAAATCCATAATCCAACACTCACAAGAGTCATCGCGTCTCTGACTCTGACGTGTAAATCGTGATTACTGCGGGAAAGCAAGGGCAAATCCGTCAAGATGACACAAATCTCAAAAGGCACGAGGAATAAATACCAAATGTGGCTTGCCAAACGTGACCGGAGACTTTCACCGTAACGACAGAAGTAGGAATTTCCAAACTTATCCTCCCTTCCACCCAGAAAATCTGCTTCCACTAATCTTCTCCTCAACCCAAAATCGTCATTTCAGCACAAAATTAATTTATCTTATTAAAGATAAATTTATCCTGATTCTGAAATTAAACCGATCTGGAAGGAGAAATTAGTAAGTGGAGAAAAATGGTAACGGAAACGGAGCTAGTGGACCGACTCAGGGAGTTTCTTAGCTCGTCGGACCTAAACACGACGACGACGGCTATTGTTCGCCGGAAACTAGAGGAGGATTTCGGAATCGATTTGTCGGATAGAAAAGCCTTTATTAGAGAACAAATTGATATTTACCTTCAAACCCAGGTCCAAGAAAATCAAGAAATTAATGAAGAAGAAGAAAATGGAGAGCCTGAGGAGCTGGAGGCCGAAGAAGAAGAGGTGGAAGAGGAGGAGGAATTAGAGGAGCCCAGTAATGGAAAAGGAACGGCTAAAAGAGGGTTAGTTCAATCTTTATTTTTTATGGATATTTCAATATATTTATGAGCTGAAAAATGCAGTTATATTAGGTGAGAAGTTTGCTAAATGCGTGAAAGTTATGGGCTTTTAATCCTATATGTGCATGTATATGCAGTTTTTTATTTTTTTTCCTTCTTCTCTCTCTCTCTCTCTCTCTCTCTCTCTGGGTATGTATATCTATGAGTGCGTTAAATATTTATGTTTTTGAAGTTTGAGCCTTTCTTTATTCAGGAAAGATTTTGCCTTTCATCATATGCATGCGAAAGACACTGTTACTTTTGGTGCTAATGTTCAGTTTCATGTTATTTTTGGGTTCTGTTTGATTGAAGAGGGGAAATAAGTTGTGTAGCCGAACAAGTTTCAGAGGCAACTGGAAACAAGAAATCTTTAGCCTTTCTTGTCTAATACTACCTTTGTGTCACTATAAAGGGTAAATCTTGGTGGAAGTAATCTCAAAATTGTTGAGGTTCTTGGCGAGTACTGTTTAAGAAACATGTTTTGGCCGTTACATTAATTATGTTTGTTGCTTGTTGTTGATATTTTTTGTTTGTCATTTTCTCCATTGACAGTGGATTCTGCTAATGGCCAATATTGCTACTTCCTTTGCGCAAATGAGTTTCTTTTTGAATTTTCCCTACAAATCCTATGCACTACATGATTTATATGATCTGTAAGGTTGCTCCGATATTGGTTTTCGTATGGCAGTTAGTGCTGTTTGCCATTACTTCGGCAGAAAAATTGTTGGAATGCACCATATGAATGTATGTTCTTTCTTTTCTTTTCTCTTCTTAAGAAGGGAGAGTGGGGAAGAATTTTTTTTTAGGTTTTTTTTTTTTTTTTTTTTTGGGGTGGTGGGGAGGGAATTTGTATTTGAAGGACACAGTTAAAAGATTCTTATCCCTCATTCATAAGGAAACTAGGCTGTTTCTAAACTACGGTAGTAGTGCAACCACAAAGGAGTTGGAATAGACTTTTTTGCTAATAACCTCCTTTGCTTAGTTGGAGAAATATTCGGATAGAACTGCTACAGGTAATTATTGCATGAGAGAAATTTATGAAATTATAATGTGTTCTAGCATCACAATGCATGCATACCTTTTCAATTTTGAAGAAGAATTTTGGAGAAGAATGATTTTGTAGTTGCTAATGCTCAGACCTTTATCTTCAGTTCGACATGATCTTTGCGTATTAATCTGCTTTTGGGGCATTGCTCAAGTGGTTTAGGTAAAGAAATAGGCTGAGGCAGCTTACTTTCTGGCTTTAGATTGATAGAGTTGCTTCTGATTTTTTCTGTCATTGCTATATTAATAGCAGATGTATTTCGTTACAGTGGGCTAATTTGTACAAGTTGTATTGCCACTCTGTCGGCATGTACAGAGTGCATGGGACGAGAATTTAGTGAAACTGATTCACTGTCTGAGTAATGGGTGAGAGCAATATTTGTCTTTTCAATGATAAATGGTTCATGTCGGGGTGCTTAATTTTAAGTAAACATCTTGCTACTTCTAGCAGTTGAATGGGTTTCTGTCATCATTCTTCTACTGATCAATCCCCTTGTTTCCCCTCCTCCCAGAGGTGACACACCTGCACCAACACATACGAAACAGTTGAAAGAAATACAAAATAGTCGAGGATTTCATGCTTGAATTGAAGGATTTCATTGATTTCAGTTTACATGTTAAAATGCTGCTTTATCATAAGTAAAATTTGTCTCGGAGAAGCTGCAGTATTTTTAAGTAGTAAAACAAATAGATGCTCTGTATCTTATTAGGTCGAAAAAGAAGATTAAAGAGGTTAAGAAAAGAGGTGGTGGGTTTACCAAGCTATGTAGACTTTCTCCACAACTTCAAAAATTCACTGGGGTACCTGAATTGGCCAGAACAGAGGTATAACAAGTTCCCAAAAAGTTCCTTCATTGCACATTAGTAACTTTTTTGTTACTGACATTTTGTGTTTTTTATCATTTTTCACATATATGAGGATTTTAGGTTGTGAAGCAACTTTGGAGCCATATTCGGGAAAACAATCTGCAAGACCCATCCAACAGGCGGAATATATTATGTGATGATACCTTACGGGCTCTTTTTGGGGTGGATGCAATAAACATGTTCCAAATGAACAAGGCCTTAGCAAAGCATATCTGGCCCTTGGAAACTAATGGTGGTAATTCTTTCTATTGCCTTTTATTGTGTTGGCCTTTTTTGATTACTTATTTGTGTAACCATTAAGTTGTGTCCTATCAGTGTTATAATTGGACATATTGGAGTTTTTTTTATGCCCGACAATATTAATCTCACTTAAATGCATGAATAAAAGAAAAAGATGAGGTTCTGATATGTATATGTTTTTAGCACCTGAAGTATTGTAATGACTGCTCAAGTAGAATTTTGGCATATCCCTTTTCCGATTGACCAGACTGGCCTTGATCATTTGGGATTTGTTTCACATTACTTGCGATGTGTGTTTGAACTACCATGTATGTGTCTTCAGATATTCCATGAGCATTTCTACTTTCCCTAACCGAGAAATGATTGAATCTGATGTTAGATCATGCTAAACTTTTGTACTGTTTTTAACTTTTCAGCTTTCTTGTTTAGTGGCATCAGAATCTGTTGAGTTTTCGTTTAGTGGTTCTGCCAGTTCAGTCTCTGCATCATCATTTACCTATTTATGTTAGTAACATTTGTGTTGCGTAGTTGACAAGTTCTTCTACAATTAAACAGCTTCAGTCTCCACTGCACCAAAGGAGAAGCAGCGGAAACAAGAGAGAGAAGAAGGTAGCAATGTTCTTCGAGCTATCAGATAATGCTGTCCTCATTGCTGCTTAAATGACACATTTAAATGATAAGTTACCCAAGTATTGTCACAATATAATTTCAAGGTTAAATTCATAGTTAAAATTCATGTTTATTGGATTGAAAGATTTAGTGACTCCTGGCTGTCCGTGACATCTGTCACCCAAATAAAATGAATCAGATTTGTCTTGAAGCAACAAAAATCTAATCAGTTTCTTCATGTCATACTTCTATCCCTCTTTATTTCTCATCATAGAATTGGATGATCCAAAGAGAAAGGAAAAGAGACACAAGGGTGGGACTTCTGGTTTTCTTGCTCCCCTTCCTCTATCTGATGCTCTAATGAAGTTCATTGGTACGGGAGAGAGTGCCTTGCCACGGTCTGATGTTGTCAAAAGAATCTGGAATTATATTAAGCAAAACAACCTGCAGGTAATTTGCTCTGCATCAATTGAGAAAGTTGGACTATAAACCATTGTAAGACTTTGCTAGTGTGATTCCTCCTCCTGCTCTCTCACTATACCACGCACGGCGGTCACATAAATATCATTATCCTTTATTTTTAGCTGCTTCTCAATGAGCTTAAATTGTTACTCACTTTACTTTTGTTGGTATTGAAGGATCCATCTGATAGGAGGAGGATAATATGTGATGAAAAGCTGAAAGAACTCTTTGATGTCGATACCTTTCAAGGATTCACAGTTCCAAAACTTCTTACTGTTCATTTCATAAAGCCAGAACAGTGAGTTGCCTCTAGATTGTTCCTTCCAAAGCCCAATAGCATCGGGAGTTTTACGTAGGGTTCAAAAGTTCAAGAGTTCAAGTGAACAGCTAACTGACCGTTATTCTTGGATCGTCCTAGCTTACCGTAAGTTTTTTGTCACCTCAAGAAACGGCCAAAAAGGGGAAACGGTGAAAGATTAATTGTTGTTTAATCTTGTTGCAAGTCCTAACACCCACCAATCCCCCCCTTCTCTTTTTCTTTTTTCCTTTTGAACTTCTCTTTGAATAACCTATTCTTCTGCTGGGGACTTCATTTTTGTTAGCAGAACCTGATTTTCCAATGTGAATATTATGCAGTTCTGTTTCATTTCCGTACAAAGGCATGAGCGGAGACAGATAGAATTACCGCATGGATGTTAATAAACAAAAAACCAGAAAGGAAAAAAAAAAAGCCAAATCAGTTAGTAGCAGGGGCAAAATTCTTTATAAAGAGAATTGATTCTGATACAATGCACACTACTGGTCATATACTTCCGCGTCTTAATTAAGAAGGAAATAAACTCTTTCCAGTTACTTCAAATGACCCGTAAAAGCTATGGTACGCCAATTAAAATAATCTTAAAAACACCGAAAAGGAATAAATTGACGATTTTTTCCCCTTTTCTTGGTAATTAGTAAGAGCAAGAAAAAGCCAGATTGTATGCCTCCAGACGAATTAAATTCTTGGGAGCCAGGAGAGAGAGAGAGAGAGAGAGAGAGAGAGAGGCCGAGTTGGAGGTAACGAAACCCGGCTTCACCCAGGAAAAGGTAGGAGCTAAGATTTGAATCAAAATTGCAGTGGCAGTAATTAAAGTAAAAGCATTATCCTAATTCGCATCACGGCACTGATTGCTTTGTGTATGAGGCGAATGGACGATGTTGTTCAAAAACAAATGTAGTGGAATCCCATACCTCCCGTTTTAGTCGGAGAATCATTTTCAACAAAAAAAAGTTCATCTTAATTTTCTAGTAGTGGTATATGAATCAGTCGAATAGACAGCAGCCAGGCGCTGCCTTGATTAACAGATTCTCTCGCCCGAAAGAAAGGTCAACAAGTGAATTTGCACCACTCATGGTTGGGTTTTGAGATAAAATGTTTTCTTCAAGTTAGACAAACTCGTGATGCTTATTCTTCTTTGTTTTTGCTTGTGCTTCTTCATCCTGCTTCTACGCAAATGGAAAATTATGTTATAACATAATATATAATTATGTTATATATGTGAGCATTTTATTTTCTTGAATTGGTGTTTCACATAATAAAAGACTGCAATTCGTTTTCTTTTTTCCCCTTTTTTGTCACACAAACAGTTTATGCAAAAAACTATTTTACTCGGTTCTATTCTGGTTGTTCAACTAGTCGACACCGTTCATCCAATATGATGGAATATGATAGCTGCTGTATTAGATACTAATCGGATTTTGCATATATGAGCATTTTTTGTTATCATAACTTTCAAAGATAACTGATAATTTAAAAAAAAAAAAAAAAAACAGTTGTAAGTTTCAAAAAGATTAACAATTTTTTTTATAAAATTTATTATTTATTAATAACTTTTATTCACCCACCACAGCAATTTTTACGAGTAACACCAGTATCCATTCAACTTCCAACAGTGATCTGCTAACCACGAGAATAGGAAGAGACTAAATCCTTGGTTCTTTTAAGAAATTAGTAACAAAAATGAGGGCAACTTTTATCAAAAAATAATAATAATAATAATAATAATAAGGGCAACACACCTGACTTAAACGAGTACTTCTACCAAGTACTAAGCAAATGATGGAGGCAGGCATGGCGTCGGCCCGTGACGGAGTCTTTATCTAATTCAACAGCAAGAGAAATTTGTAGATGTAGTGATCAGGAGAGCTTCCGACCGTCGAAAATGGTAGGGTCCACCAGGTTAGAACCATTGACTCACAAAACAAAAAGTAATAGCTGTAGCTGCGCAATTGAATGTAGGATTAATTGGAGCAACAACTTTTTCCTACCTGAAGATCGTGGTGAAAAGAAAAAGACAAACTCTCAGATTCGGGCACCTTTTTTCGTAGAAATTCTAGAATCATTGGTACTCGTCTAATTATCTCCACAAGCATAGGTTGTTAAAATTAAAAAAAAATATATATATATATATATATATATATATATCCGATTGACTTTTCGAGACTTGTAAAATTTTTTTTTTACTACTGGTTATTTATATATTTATTGTTATGAATAGATTTACTATGGTGTTAAACATTTGGCTTTCATGTTTATTTGCTGCAAGAACAAATTTATTCCTTTTGTATTGATAGCTACTTTCTAATTCAGAGATGTAATGTAGAATATTTTATTTTTTAAAATATAATAGTTAAATTTGAAAATTCAAATACCTTTAGTCCACAATATATTTGATATATGTACACTGGACCACATGCACAAATACTTCTTATAGTGCAAAACACATATTAAAAAAAGGGGTTTCTTTCCAAATAAATGTTGACTATATATGTGAATTAAAATATAATTGAAACTTGAAAAAGAAAAATTTTCTCAAAATATTAATAATTAATCACAAATTAGACCTAGCAATTAGTAGAGCATCAAATACCATCTTCTTGTACGAAATGGCAATATTCCTTTTGGATTATCGGAGTCTAATGTTCCTTTGATAAACAATTTCTTTGGATCCTGTATTACCTTTTCATAATAATCCTATTCTTCACGCCAAAATAATTCTTATCCCTCTTTTAGTTATGAGGCGAGTATTTGTGTGTTTGTAAACCAAAATTTTCATGTGTTTGTAAATCAAAATATTTTGTCACTATAATTCCACCATGGATTCTACTGTGAAAATTAAAAAAAAAAAGTTAAAAAAAAAAATAAGGGATTCGAGAAGAAATGATTCCCTGATAAACGGACGAAAAAAGAATGAGAACCAAAACATCTCTAAGGAATCTAACAGCTTTAACCAAAGGGAGATGTTGAGTAACCATGTGTCAATATCTTGGTGTTTGACACCAGGTTAAGGGATTAAGAAAAAAATATTAAATGTATTACATGAATCGTCACGTGATATAATAAAATAAATAATTTAATCACTATATAATAATAATAAAATATGTGATTAGTTTTAATGTGCATTATGTGACATAGTGCATCTGATGCTTACCCTCATTAAGCCCGGAGAAGGTAGAATTTGAGGTAGAAGCGTGCTAATAACGATGCCTTGCTATTAGTACAAAACTAAAAAAAGGTTCTACAAAATCAAGAAGTTGTCTTGCCATGGGAATCTTTCGCGTGACTAAGATACCATTAATTGTATTCCATTTTGAATGGGCCAACAAAAGAACCGTACATATTTGCATTGATGCTTGTCCAAGGTTTATCCTTTTCTCTCTCTTTCTCACCAAAACAAAAGGATAAAAAATGTCAATATTTTCAAAGAGAAGTGGAAGATCTACGTTGTTGTATTGTGCGAGTAGTTGAGTGAAAAGAAGTTCGTCGAAAATTTATACTCCTTTCGTTTTATTTTGATAGGTTTATAATTTTTTTCACTTAATTTAAAAAAAATTAGTTAACTTTATTGAAAGAATAAATTAATATATGATATTCTTAAAATACCATTATATGCATCATTAAACATTTACATTAAATACAATATAAAAAATTACACTATAAGTCAAATTAATTACATTTGATATGTGAATGCACAGCTTGTTATGCACCTCTCACTCATAACAAAGTAATTAAATAGGGACATTTTAGAGAAGTTGAAAATTAATTATATTCTTCAAATGGATAATGAACTATAATTTAGTACGTATGAAAAAGGAAAACAAACCTATTAAAATAGGATAAAGGGAGTATAAGGTAGCTGTCTAATATCAACGCATTAAATTTAGAGATGCACTTACTATTGCTGAAAACAAAAAAGAATCATTTATTGATTGTTTGACAATCATAAAACCGTATCTGCAAATAAACTTTTTTGCCGAGCCATATTCTTGATGCTCGTTGGTCCGAGTTACACAATCTTAATACTCATCCTATCAGGTCCACATCTTTTATATCTGTTTCAGTTCATATTTGTGGACATTGCATACGGATCTTTTTCGAAAATTTTGAAGAAATTTACCAAATTTTAGGAGTCTATTAGTTTTGATTTACTGTTGTTCAAAACTTTAAACAAAAAAGAGACCTTATCATTATTAGTAATCGATATGAAATGACCAAAACTACATTTTACGGAATAGTTGTTGCTGCAATAGTAAATTATGCCAAAATGTAACTTTTTTTTTTTTAATCAGCTACTACTAAAAGTTTATTGAACCTATATTATTGACACCGATGCACCATTCATCATCAACGGACAATAGTGCGCCAAGTCGTTGTCATTTATCAAACATTGAAGAATACAGTTCTTACGAATAAAAAGAAAAAGTGAACCTCAAAAATGCTCTTCCTTCCTTGTGAATACAATGAGAAACTGATTAGCATTTAAAAGCTGTGGTTGAAAAGGAGAACCTCAAAATCTTAAAGAATCTGATTTAATGTTGAATCTCCAACAAGTTTCAAGGGGAAAAAAAAAAAAAGGGAAAAATCAACATTGATGAGGGTAGGTTTGACAACTGTGTATTTAGTCCATGCTTATCAAGTAGTAATAGACATACTCACCTTATCTCTTACAAGAATCTTTGAAAAACCACATTTCATTTTCTAATTAAAAATTGTTAATTTTATATAAAATTGGTACAGGGTCAAAAGGATTCCTTTTTTTAACATGAAATTTGTCTGAGCCACATTAACCGCGTTTCACCTGGGATTTTAGTACTGTTCTCACCCACCCAAAATATGCGACGCCCCGAGTGTGAAAAATCCACGGAATCTTTTTGTTCCAAAAGCACATTTTTTATCAGCCACTTTCCATCTTTACCCTTTGCCCGTCACTCTGCTATATAAATCAATCACATCCCATCCTCACTCACCATGCATTTCTATCTTTTGGGCAATGCTAGAGATCATAACGCGCATCCAGAAACCATCTGTAGAAATTAAAAAGAAAAATCTGTGAAAACAAAATGGGGTTGGATCCGAAGGAACTGAGTCTTGATTTAGGCAGTGGTTTTGTTCCAAAGTCCATTTCAGATTTCCTAACTGAAATTTCTATGATCCATGATATTCCCGTGAAACTATCAAAACTTAGTGATCATATTCATGTGTTGGAGCAAGAAATGAAAAAGGTTGATGCTTTCAAACGCGAATTACCTCTCTGCATGCTCCTCTTGAATGATGGTATGCCTTTTTCCCCCCTTCTTTTCTGTTTTTCTTTTCAACAAAGCAGAGTATAAGCTTTCTGGGATTGTTAATTTTTTTCTGAAAAACAAATTTTTTTTTGGATGGTATAGCTATTGCTAAATTGAAGGAAGAGGTGGTACAGTTGAAGAGGAGAGAAGTGGAGGCAGTGGTGATGGAGGAATTCATGTCCTTGAAGGGGAATTCTGATGCAGCTGGAAGGGCAAAAAAGACAGCTGATTGCAGTGAAAAGAAGAACTGGATGAACTCTGCTCAGCTTTGGAGTACACCTATTCAATTTGAAGCCAATTTTGACACTGTCAAAATTCAAGACTCCTCTTTGCTCCAACAATTGGTAAATTTTTTATCCTTTTTACTAACTATTTATTGTAATTGAACATTTGCGTATTTTAGAAGGCCCTTTTGTCTTTTTTTTTTTTTAATTTTTATACAGACGCGTCAAGAAAGGAATGGTGGAATATCAAGGCGGAGCCCATCTGATCATTCGGAGAGTTTCAACAAGAAAGGAGGGGCTGTTTTACCCTTCAAGAAACGATGTGAAGGATCAGTGAAGGCAGAGGAGGAGGAGGAGGAGGAGGAGGACTGGGCTGTTGATGGGCTATCTCTGTCCATCCCAGTGGGTGAGGTGGGCTCAGACAATAATAGTTGGAGAGGCAAGAGTGTTGCAAGTGATTATGTAGCTTCAGAGGGAGGCGGTTCATCAGAGCCTCAGACCAAGAAACAGAGGCGTTGTTGGTCGCAAGAGTTGCATCAACTTTTTGTGAATGCCCTCTTACAACTTGGAGGTGCACAAGGTATCCAAAATTTCAGTGCTTTTTGGGATTCTTGTTATTGTTGTTCCTTTTGTCTTTTTTTTCGGATAAGTTATCTGCTCCAATGGTTACAATTGTTTGTATTGAGATAACAATCCTTTGTTGGCCGACAAATGTTAAAAGAATTTCTATTTTAGGTATCTGAGAATCGACATAATTTATTCTGGAACCAGGTGTCAAGCAACAACATTGGATTTTTCGATTAGAATTTATTTTTGTGTGTCACACGAGATAGCAATTATCTGTATTTAATAAAAACGAGACATTGATCTGAACTTCTGTGAACGCAAAATCCAATCTTTTCCTGCCCTCTCCCACTATTAAAATTGCTATATACGGGAAAATGCCGTTTTTCATGTAATGATTTTTGGATTTTCTAATCAATATGTTTTTCTTGTTCTTCCAATTTCCAGCTGCCACCCCAAAACAGATTAGAGAAATCATGCAAGTCGATGGCCTAACCAATGATGAAGTCAAAAGCCATTTGCAGGTATTCATTCAATCTGCAAAGTTTCCTTCTTTTTTTATTTCGGCTTTAATTTACGAATGCCACTTTAATATGACAAAACTTTCGTGAAAATTTCAGAAATACAGGCTTCATATCCGGAAGCTACCTCAAACTTCTTCAAGTGCATCACCAAATTGTGACTGGTTACGAAGTGGAGAATGCAGTCATTTGCCAACGCCTAATGTTCCACATTCTGATTCTCCTGAAGGCCCTTTGAATTTAGGTGTCTCAGCAAAAGGGGCTTCAGTTACTGGAGGTGAAAGCATGGACGAAGAAGAGGATGTCAAGTCGGAAAGCCACAGTTGGAAGGGTCGTCTTCAGAAGACAACTGAATAGCATGAATAAGCGAACGATCGGCTGAATTTTGCAGATATAAAGATAGGAGGATCAATTAATAAGTTTGTATTATAGTGTACTGATAACCTTCGGAAAGGTAGGACTTTGGCAAGTTTTAGCATCTCCAGTTGTCATGGAATTTTTTCTGACTCTATTCTGTTACAATTGCATGAGATAGCTAGCCACCGGTTATGGAAAGAAACTAGGAAAATACATGCCATTGTGTTTGCTCGTTCTTAGTAATTAATATTATCAGTTCCCTTGTCGTGTTAACATTATTATCTTTCTGCTGAGTTCTTAACAATTTCCATTTCTATTCCCTGTTTGCATGGATGGATTCACATATTCAGACTGCTCGGCTTCAAAAACATAGTTCTCTAATGTTCTTATTCATGAGTACCTTATCGGGGATGAGATTATGGTGCATTTGGTATAGTCAATTACGTTAATACAAGTTACGGATGGAAGTTCGTTGATTTTTACATTTGTACTTAGCCAAAAGACCGAGAATGCTATGAAATTCGTTAGTTTTTAAGCTTGAAGAATGAAAGATTCAGGTGACTAGGTTCACAAGTTAAAAAGGCTTAAGACAACCAAAATCCAACTTGCAATTTTGTGTGTTCTACTAAGCTCCTACGTGCCATGAAACTACTTATTTGTACTACTCGAAACCGGTCCGTACCAAAACGTAAAATAATGCGCCAGGGTAGGTGATCTTGGACCGGCTGGGAAGGGAGCGTTTTAAGGCAAATTTCTCATAATATTGTTATTTTAAAAAAACTCCCCATTTTGGGGTTTTTTATTTTTTATTCTAGGTTTATGGTTGCCGCACACAACATGTGCGGCGACTGCTTAATTTTTTTTTTTCACGTGTGTAGGTGTGCAGGTGTGTGTCAGGAGGACTTTTGTGCAATTTTTAGACAATTGTGAGAGTCACGGCACAAGCTTTGTGTGGTGACTCTCACAATTGCACAAAATTGCTATCTGAATTTTTTTTTTTTTTAGTTGAGGGGGACTTTTGTGCAATTGGGGATTTGGTGTGAGAGTCACCGCACAGGTCTTGTGCGGTGACTCCTTTATTAAATCCCAAATTGCATCTTAGCTCCCCTTTATTTATTTTTTTTTGTTTTACGTTTGGGGGGCCTTTTTGCAATTTGAATTTGTTGTGAGAGTCACCACACAGTGACAGTGCGGTGACTCTCACAAGTCCAAATTCAAATTGCAAAAAGTTGGCCATGGAATTTGGCCCCCCAAATGTTAAAGGAAAAAAAACATTAAAAAAATCACTTCTCTTAATTAGGTTATCAATTAGTTAATTTATATAAAAAATAAATTAGTATTAAAAAAATAATTCTCTTAATTACGATTTTAGTTGAATAATTCTTGTCTTAATTATATCAATTAGTATTTTTATCTTGTAAAGAATAAGAAAAAAATTAATTCACAACTAGGGAAATGTATGTATTTATCTTAATTCTTTACTTGAATTACTTGTTAATCCTTAAAAAAGTATCTTAAAAATAATTAATTATTTATTTATAAAAATAAATTATTATGGTATGTTAATTCACAAGTTGGGAATGATTAATGGTTTAGGGAATTCACAACTAGGGAATGGTATGTATTTTTTAAGTTAATCCTTAAAGGAATACATTATTTATGAATAATGGTACGTATTTGTCTTAATTCTGTCCTTGAATAAGTTTATAGGGTAAAAAAAATTGTTCTGTTGATTAATTACTTGAATAATAATTTTTTTTACCTCAAAAAGTAAAAAAAAATTACATTTGGGGGGCTATATGTAATTGTGATTTTTTCACCTACAAATGTTAAAAAAAAAATTGGAGGTATAAAACAAAGATCTCCTAATTACTTTCATTGAATGATAATTACTTGCCATTCAGCCCCCCAAATGTTAAAGGAAAAAAATGTTAAAAAATTTTTAATGTTATTGTTAGGTTATCAATTAGTTAATTTATATAAAAAAATAAATTAGTATTAAAAAATAATTCTCTTAAATAATTACTTGAATAATTCTTGTCTTAATTATATAAATTATTATTTTTATCTTGTAAAGAATAAGAAAAAAATTAATTCACAACTAGGGAAATGTATGTATTTATCTTAATTCTTTACTTGAATTACTTGTTAATCCTTAAAAAAGTATCTTAAAAATAATTAATTATTTATTTATAAAAATAAATTATTATGGTATGTTAATTCACAAGTTGGGAATGGTTAATGGTTTAGGGAATTCACAACTAGGGAATGGTATGTATTTTTTAAGTTAATCCTTAAAGGAATACATTATTTATAAATAATGGTACGTATTTGTCTTAATTATGTCCTTGAATAAGTTTATAGGGTAAAAAAAATTATTCTGTTGATTAATTACTTGAACAATAATTTTTTTTTACCTCAAAAAGTTAAAAAAAAAAAATTACATTTGGGGGGCTATATGTAATTGTGATTTTTTCACCTACAAATGTTAAAAAAAAATTGGAGGTATAAAACAAAGATCTCCTAATTACTTTCATTGAATGATAATTACTTGCAACAGTTTTTCCTAATTAATTACGTGAATCACAATATTTTTTTAATACTAATTTATTTTTTATATAAATTAACTAATTGATAACCTAATTAAGAGAATGATTTTTTTTAACTTTTTTTTTTCCTTTAACATTTGGGGGGCCAAATTCCACAGCCAACTTTTTGCAATTTGAATTTGGACTTGTGAGAGTCACCGCACTGTCACTGTGCGGTGACTCTCACAACAAATTCAAATTGCAAAAAGGCCCCCACAAATGTAAAATAAATAAATAAATAAAAAGGGGCTAAGATGCAATTTGGGATTTAATGTGAGAGTCACCGCACAAGACTCGTGTAGTGACTCTCCCACCAAATCCCCAATTGCACAAAAGGCCTCCTCAACTAAAAAAAAAAAAAAAATTCAAATAGCAATTTTGTGCAATTGTGAGAGTCATTGCACAAAGCTTGTGCGGTGACTCTCACAATTGCCCAAAAATTACACAAAAGCCCTCTTGACACACACTTACACACCTGCACACGTGAAAAAAATAAAAAAACAATTAAGCAGTCGCCGCACATGTTGTGTGCGGTGACTATAAACCTGGAATAGAAAAAAAAAAGTAACCCCAAAATGTGGAGTTTTTTTAAAATAACAATATTCAGAGAAATTTGCCAGCGTTTTAATGGCTCACACTAGGTGTTGTTTGATAACTAAGGAGGTATTTGATAACATGACTTAATATTAAAAATTAATGGATTAAGTGCTTTTTTAATTCAGTGTGTTTGATAACAAAATTCCTTTACCACTTAACACATTAAGTACTTATTTAATTTGTGCACAAACTTTTAAGTGAAAATTTTTCACTTAATTTGCTGAATTTTGATACTTTTTCCCTCATCTCATTGCACACACACTCACTCTCACACAGTCACCCATACACACATACACATATGCACACTCTTTCTCACATGCGTGCACAATCTCTCTCTTTCTCACACACACACACTTTCTCTCTCTCACTCACACACACACACACGCCTACTTTCATACAAATATACATATTCTTTCTCCCTCTCTCTCTCATACACACACATACATGCGCTCTCTCTCTTCTCTCCCACACACAGTTACTTACATACTTTCTTGCATGTACACTTTTACATACATATGCATATACTTTCACATATAATTTTCTATCTCTCATATACACGTGCACATATTTTAATTTTTTTCCTCTTGCATACTTACGTTTTTTCATATATACACATATTTTCTCTCTCACACACTTTCTCATACATAAATTCACTTATTCTATATTTCTCACAAACAAATAATATCTTTCTTTCCCATATACATTATTAATAAATTATTTTAAATATTTAAGATAAAATAATTATATTTATGAGAAGAGATATTTAAATTCAGTGCATATATTTAGTTAATTATCAAACAGGTAAAAATTTTCAATTCAGCAACTTAATACCTTCAGTACTTAAATTTCAGACTTCAGATTTCATATTTCAGTTTTACCAAACGACACTTTAATTAAGCACTTAAAATTAATTAATTTAGACATTAATCATGTTAAGATTGTTTGATAACAAAAAATTAAAATCTTTTAAGTAGTTAAGTGCCTCTAAAATTCTAGACAAAGCTTAACACAAAAAATAAGCGGTACTAGTTCCATTTAACGATTAATATAGAAAACGATCAGATGTTAGGATTTTAAATAATAGATTTATATGACGAAAACAACTCTATAAAAAATCACTTATTCTTCTTTTCAATCTACGCTCACTGTGCAAACGTCATCTGATTTCAATCCATGACGCTTCTGAATTAGGAGACTTTGAATTATCCCAGTTTCAAGCTTGTAATCGTTGGTGATGGTGGAACTGAGAAAACAACATTTGTGAAGAAGCTTCTAACTGGTGAATTTGGGAAAAAAATATGCGAGATATAAAGAGCAATTTGCAGCTGTACGTGGGCTCCTATAATGGAATTTATGGCAACTGCCATTCATAGGTTTTGAAAAATTTGTCTCTATATTAGACAGTATTGAGGGTTTTTGTCCATCAATTAGTTTATGAGTTTCTGGACTTTCTATGATGTTTCACGTGATGATTTGTTTATGAGAAGAACTTGATGTGTCTAATTAGTTAAATATCGAGGTGGGTTGCATTGTTTGTTTGAGGTGGACCATGTATGGAGAATTGAAATTTTCATGGTAAAACTTTTGTGCTACTGTATTTAAAAAAAAAATATTGTTATATAACTAACGACTTAAATCTTATTTACGAGGAAGTGTTGTTTATAAGACTACTTTGTTGTTACTTACAGATGTTAACGAAAAATGCACATTCAAAATTAAAGAAAAAGTTTTAATCCCATCATCATTCAGTGCCACAAGGTTTGATCAATTACTTACTATTATACTTGTAGTTAATTATTCCATCTATAACAAATTTTAGCATTTTCCAAAGAAAAAATGATATTGCACTAATATTAAGTTGTAAGTTGTTACTCCTAATAGATTCTACTATATATGACTTAATTTTGCTAATGCAGATGGTTAGGAATCGATGGCAAATGGTTAGGGGAGGTAGCAAAGATCCAAGTCAAAACTGAATGTGTATAGATAAAATTCTAAAATTTACTACATTCAGATTTCAATCTCATATTATTATCAAACCCACATATTAAATTCAGTATTTAGATCCAGACATGAAATTATTATTTGTTCAGCACTTAAAAATTCAATAATTAAGTGATTCAGATTTCAAAATTTAAATTTTAGTTTTACCAAACACTCGCCTGCCCATCTATTTTTGTAAAGATTTTTAGTATACTTTGTCAAACTATTTTAAAAAAACTCTACATAAAATTCATACGAGTTATTTCATTCCAACGGAGCAATTCTTATGTTCCAGGATTAACCAGTCTCTAGAATAGTTTGGGCTCAAACAACAATTTCCTAAACGAAAAGAATGCAGATCTAACTCTCAATACAAAGTCCAATTTGTCATCCGAAACCCACAGACAGAATCATTCGGCCAACATTTTGGGCTTCAAATTTTGGTGGGGCCTAAATAAAATGATGGGAAGTTTTGTGAATTTGCATCAAACATTGTTTCGGATAAGCCTTAATTGTTGGTTTAATAACTAAAAGCCCAAAGTGGCAAAAGACATCTAGGTGTCTGTATAGTGTTCTTTCCAAACTCTCAAATTCGGAATTCCTTGTACAGGACCCCAAAAAAAAAATTGCTTGATTTCTCTGTAGTATGGCAACATTTCGGAAAATATAAAATAGACTGTATGCTTGTCACTAGTACATTAAAATTAATAATTTATAATCATGTGCTGATAGTAGGTTACCGTTATAATATTTGGTAATAAATAATTAATTTTAATGCATCAAATGACACGTGTTATGGCTTACTGCCAATGCCAGCTCAACATGCAAACAATTTGCGGATGAGTCAAGAATGTCCTCCCGACAAGGAGTAAATAATTATGGTGAATATACGAAAAAAACAAATCACTAGTCACTATACCTCATTTGACTAAACCGCATTAACATCAACTGTTGTCGAAATTATTCTGCTGTCATTTTCTTTCCTTGGCATCACTTCCTAAACTAATCTACTTTCAGGTGATCAGGCAACCACGTATCAGTAGTAGTAGTAGTAGTGAGTATTAGGTACACCACGCACGTCATGTAATCACGTAATGTATTAGAATTAATCATGTATCGTCAAATAATATAAAGTGTGATTTATTGTCACTGTATGATAATAAATTATTAATTTTAACACACTATACAACAATGCACGTGATGCATTTAATATTTTTTTGTAATAGTATGTAAGAGAGTTAATTCTCTGTGGTACAAACGGACACGAGTGATTGCGATGGAAAGCAATCTATTCTTGACGCTTTGTTGGTAGGAGAAGGAAAGCAATCTATCACCCTAAACTTTGATTTAGGTGGCAGCAATCCACAACAAAATTTGATTTAGGTGGCAGCAATCCACAAAAAAAAAAAAAAAAAAAAATCAATAGACGGCCCAACCACCGCAAACACATAATCACAAGATTGACTTTATAAATGATCTGTTTCCTGAACTTTGACTGGGGAAACAAATGACGAAGCCTAGAACAAAGTGTAGCAGCAGTTTGCAAATGGAAGTTCTGTACAACTGAAGTCTGCAAACCATTGCAGAGCAGTAAAAATCATTGCTCTAATGGACGCGGAAGATTTTATTGTCTCTAGTCCTTAGCCTTAAATAAGAATTCATGTTGCATGTCATGCATTCTCTAGTCCTTAGCCTTATCTCTAACTCAACAACAAATCCTGCATTCAAGAAATAGCTTTTAGCACCCCACTAAGGCAACAAGATTTGTAATGGATTGCATTTAAGAATTTCCTAAAGTGAAAATCCACAAACTGCTAAAATAAGTTCTATACTTTCTAATCCTCCATCAGCACTTAATCACGGCCCAACGGTAGAATAATCCTCATCGACAAGCCTTAATTTTTTTTTTAAATAAAGAGAATTAGTGTCGGTAGGATTTGAACCCCCGATCTCTGGAGTGAGTCATAGAATTTGGGAGTAATAAAATTTGGGGAAGGAGAATTGATGTTGGTGGGATTCGAACTCCCGATTTTTGGAAGTGAGTCATAGAATTCTATCTGCTCAACCCTCTATTCGTTCCTATTGATAATCCTTAATTGAATATGATTATATTTCATAGCATGTATTGTCTTTCACTTAAATAGAACTCCACAGATAGAGTTGAGATTAGATTCTCACTAATTCTCCTTTTCATTGCTTCTTTACAACTCCTCCCTAACTTGAAACATAACTTTGAAAGTAAACATAAAAGCTAAAGTAGGCAACATCGATCATAGTCCGGTGGCAGAGAGGTTATTTGGACAAAAAAACCCAATACGATTCTTCAAAGAAAAGAAAGTAACGCCATTTCCATCACGTAACAGAAATTCAACTGTCCGCTTCCGTTATAATATGCTGTCGTGAGTTGAATTTATTTTAGATGTAGAGACTTTTAGTGCCTTTGAAGGCCATTTTTCACTATATTTTATATTTTCCTGCTTTTCCCTCAATTTATTTTATTGCAAGATGCAAAAAAAACCCATTTTTCCCCCCCTTCATGGGTGTATTTACATTTTTCCTTCAACTTCACTTAGAATGTCAATTTGAATTTAAATGTTTACATATAGAAAAATATCTAAATTCCTTTACAAACATTATTTAACCTCTATTATACCCCATTTTCACAAAAAAAAAAAAAAAACGACTATTATTTAAATTATTTCACATCAATTGTATGTCGTATAGATAACTAGATATCTAGCTCAGAAGGATTTGAACTTGAAACTCTGAGTAATTCATAAGACCATTGGCAATGAGAAGATGAGACGAAACTTTCGTTTCTTAAACAAAACGAGTTCACGTGCACATGAGCGCAGAAGTCGGTCCAAGCTTCATAGTTTTCGGTTGTCAATGGTAATTGATAAACGTTTTAAAAAAGAATAAAAAGGCTACCATATCTCATTATTTGTAGTGAACGTTAGCATCACCGTCATGCAATATTGTATTACAAATCAGGTCCAATTGCACATGGCCATTAAAGCCATTCCTGTAAGTTATCTGAATCTGAATTCCTAAAGTCTAATAGGTTTTCGGCCTAAAAATAAAAAGCCTTCACATATTTTGGTATTAAACAAGCAAGTTACAGAATCTTAGAAGATCTAATAAGGTCCTACTGATCAACCATCCAGAATTATCAGGAAAGGGATTTTTGATGTAGTAACTGCACAAACTTTGAAAAACATATGCATGTGTGCTTCTAATTCTTTGGCACAATTCACCAACTTTGGATTTGATTATTATTTGTATTCTAAGAAAAAGACTATCTAAACGAAGGAGGGCATCCAACAAGTTCATATGGGAGCCATTTGAAAACCATGACAGGAATTATTTTTTATTTTCTCATTTAAAAATTATTAAAAAGAAGATAAAAGAAAAATGGGATTGTGAGAGAGGCCACTCTGAGCTACATGCTATTCTTCACCTTGAAATTACTAATACGAAGGGTAATTCTAGGCAATCTTCTTGGCATGGACAAAATTTTAGAAGCTAAAGAATTGATCCCACACTAAATACAGGTAAAGAAGCTTTTGATTTATTATATACGGTTGCCCAAAGTGGGAAAAGCTGATTTTTGAACAAAAGTCAAAAAAGATGGATACTATAGGCAAAATTCAAGAGCAACTCCTACACTTGAAAATTGACCTCCAATGAGTTCTTCGTCAAAGCCTCCAAAAAGGTTTAATCCTGAAGGAAAAAAAAAAAAAAAAAAAAGTTTCTTAAGACTTTGACACACATGAATCTATCCCTCGGATTCTCTTCCACTCTTCGCTTCAATAGTCGCTTTCTCTATTTCTTTGTACGCTTGTTTACGGCAAAAATTACCTGTTTAAGCGAAACAAAGTAGGAAAACCATACACGTTAGGTTTTGTGAATTCTCTGCTCGAAATAATTAATGCTATTCTTATTGCACATACAAAGAAATGGCGGCACATACAAAGAAATGGTGGCTTGAAGAACGCCAGCAAGATATTGAGTTCTTTAAAGACAAAAGCACGCATAATCACATATGTTCTTGAAATAATACAACAATAATCAAGAAAATAAAATCATCAAAATAACTCAGTTTAGGTATTCAATTTCTCCACTTCCTAGAAAAACAAACACCAGATAAAATGATTGAAGAAAGGAAGAAAACATTATTAAGTCAAAATATGGCAACAGGAAACAAAAATAAATCAGGAATACAGACTTTCGAGGGCATCATATCATGGCCATCCATGCATTTGACAGCTGAGACTGCCTAACATCATTTGTATACAATGATGGCTGTCTATTGGTTCACGTCTAGTTGGCAAACCAACAACCAATTTAGTTAGCAGCATTAATCTCATCCTCAAAAAAGCTTAGGCAATTAAAAATATGGAAAAAAAAGTTAAGCTGAAGCCGCCGCATAAAAACATGAACGAAAAGATAGTTCTTATGTGATGTTATTCAACTTCAAATTTTTGGCGTGCCCGCTTTAACTTCAGTGTTCCCATATAACCATTTCAATTGCGCACGTTACAGTAATCAGCTTCTCTACGCTATTTCTCTAAGCTAAACATCGTCAGATCTAAAAAGAACCTAGAAATATCCCGGAAAAAATAAAATATATATACATATATTTAGAAAAACCAAAAAGCTAAGAAAGTAAGGTCAAACAAGTCATGTTTATCGTAAATCCAAATGTGTACAAATTAAAATTTAACAGTTCCATGAGTAACACTAAAATGAATAAGGGAGAACAAAAACAAGCTATGTTTATTCTTCTACTTCAACTTTTAATCTAATGGTTATGAGGAAGGATATTATTACTGTGACGGGACAACAATTCCCTCAACCAAACCCCGCTGATACTATGAACTATCGAGTAAATTTTGCTCTCCAAATTTCACTGCCCCACAAAGAGAATACTACTGATTCTTGTAAATTGTAATCAGTGAACAAGAAATATCAACCCATTAATGCAAGCAACAGGAGCAACCTTTCTAAGACACAAATACGACAGAATTGTAAAGAGACAGCCATCATTAAATAGGGGAAACAAAGAGACAAGGAACAAAAAGAAGGAAAGAGAGTTACCAAGATAAAAAATTGATCCAAGAATAAATCTCAGAAGGCATGTGAGCGTTTGGCAAGAAAAATATTAACATGAAGGACCAACGCTCCTGCCCTCCTCACTCTTGGCCCTTGGTGGTTGCTGGTTTGCCTGTGTTTGGTGAGGTTGTGCTTGCGGTGATTGCTGCTGCTGCTGTTGTTGAAGGATAAGCTGTGATTGAATCTGAAACTGATTAGAGTGGTGAGAATGGGATTGCTCAGGAAGCAACAGTTGCTGCTGCTGCTGAGGAATCTGTTGATAAGAGACAGCTTCATGTGAGCCCAAAGCCAAGGATGGTGACACAGCAGCAGCACTACTCATGGGATTAAAAGCCGTGGCAGTTGCCGTTCCAGCCGCATCAAAACCACTATTAAACCTCATAAGCTCCTGTGGTGGTAACTGGTGCTGTTGTTGCTCGTATGTTCTAAACATCTCCTGTTGATCCCGGCTTGCAATCACCGTGGTGAACTGCTGCTGTGCCTCATATATTTGCTGGTGCTGTTGCTGTTGAGGTTCATGGATCATCAAAAGAGAGCCGTGTGGAGCTGCAACACCCGTCGGCAATCCCATTACC
Source organism: Mitragyna speciosa (assembly GCA_024721245.1). Taxonomy (NCBI): domain Eukaryota; kingdom Viridiplantae; phylum Streptophyta; class Magnoliopsida; order Gentianales; family Rubiaceae; genus Mitragyna; species Mitragyna speciosa. Next base: position 23,697,874 of record CM045562.1, on the reverse strand, counting down.
GACTGCATACTATAAGGCATCACTGCAGAGGCAGAGGGGTTGCTAGGATGCTGCTGCATGAATCCAGGGTGCTGAAAAAGGGGCAGCATGGCAGATGGACCAATATAGGTAGCTAATTCCTTCTTCGCATTATTTAGATCATGTTGCACTTGCTTGAGCCTGTGTTGGAGAACGGAGATTAGCCCTACACAGCCATAGACAGGATCTCGGTGTCTAAACTCCGCCTCATATGCAAGAGAGTTGACCGCATCTTCCCGGTGAGCAGCCTCAAGTTCATTGAGCAACTTGGCAACATTGCTCGCTCCAAATACCTTGTGAACATTGATGAATTTCTGGGGTTGGTCTGGGGGGAAATAGGGTGCAAAAACACACTCTTGAGTGCATTTCCGTCTCAGACATTTGCACGCAGCGCATGGAGAATTTGATGAGGACATGTTTTAACTCTTCTTTTTCAACACCAATGAATTGTTACCACTGAACATTAATTCACTAACATCAATTAATATCCAGAGCTATCCATGACAAGTGACAAGCACATAAATGAATGACTTTTTGCAATAAAAAAAATAGAAAGACAAATGAAGTTAAATGAAAGGGATGTAACATCTACACAAACCATGAATGTAAACAAAGAAAGAGAAACTGTAATTGTTATTGACAAAAAAGTAGCGCCTGTAAAACTACATTTGTACACGCTGCAGATGGTATATAATATGGGAAGAATATAATGGATTCAACGAAGTTTCATTTTACCGATAACAGAGAAGCAACTGGCCATTAAAAGGGTTAGCAAATCTAAGCATAGAAGTCAAAATAATGACTCTTCTGTAAACATTATTTTTGTTTTTTTTTTTTTAATTTTCTCAAATCAAGGCAGTGACTTTAAATATGAATAGTCAGAAGGGAAGACATAGAAGCTGGAGAAAACTACTGGTACCTGAATTTAATTATGACTTAGCATTTATCATCACAAACACGCATTCAATTAGCCCTTTAATTAACCTCCAAGATGACCTTGTAATCACAGTGAATCAAAAAGTAGAAAAAAGTAGTAATTTTTAACAATGAGTTATCTGATGACTCTAGTTGATAACAAGCAGATGCTAATGATTTCCTAAAAGGTGAATAATTAAGCCCTAAAAATTTTGAATCCTTCATCAGATCCCGTAAACTAATTGTAGCGATAACAATAGAATTCAGTTTGTATAATAAATTGACACTTGACAATAACAACAACATAGTTTTGGGCAAGCGGTGATGATCATCGTCTAAACTGAACTCAAGTAAACCCATGAATTATACAAAACTTACACAAAAAAACAACAGATTTGCAGTTTTAAAAACAGCACCTTTAGAAAGCCCAGAAAGGATTTCTGAGAAGAGGAAAACAAAAAAAACTGTGAAATGAAGAAGGAAAATAATCACAAAAGATAGTAAGTTCAAAGAGAAGAAGGATTTTTCAAGAGGAGAAGAAAACTGTAACTCTTCTCAAGGAAGAAAGAGCTCTATTCCATTCCCTTTATGATCAACTTGGAATGCAAGAAACTCAATGGTCTATCCGCCATCATCCCACAGAAAAAATAATAATAATAAGGAAAAGTTACATCAAATCAAAATCTATAACTTTCCTTAGCAAAGAATCCAAACGTCAAAATCTTTCCTTGTCTAACCAAACCGCCTTTCTCATTCAACACAAACAAAACCCAACCAAACTCCATGGAAAAGAATAAACTTTATTCAAAATTCAGATCAGTTCCTTCAACCCTTTTCTCTCTCCTCACAACTCATACCATCTCTCCAAATAGAAAATGAAACCGTAAGAAAAAAAAAAAAAGAAGAAGAAGAAGAAAGGTAAAAAACGATGCCGTTTGACGGGTTTGAACTTCGATATGTAGAATCATGAAGAACGAAGGAATGAACCTGGGTTCATCGGAGAGAGTGGAAATCCTTAGGGTTCGATCCGATCTTCAACTTCAACGATCCCAAAGCAACACAACCTAAGTTAAGAAAACCAAGAAATGTAGGTACCATGTAAAAACATAGTACTACTAGTATTCCTACCACTCTAATATTTATTTTCTCCTACTTTTATTTTTGGTAGGGATAAAAAAAAGGTTAAAAAATTAAGGTTTTCTTCCATTTTTACTTCTCATACAAAAGGCAAGGATGAGGGAGTGAGAGAAAGGATGACAAAAGGAATAATGAAAGTTAGAATAGAAAGTTTCAACGTATAAATGCAAGATAGATCATTACTTACGGAATCAACGTCATCTTATTATTGTTATTGGGAAATCTCTAGTGGGGACGGCTGACAATGTGTACTTATTCATGAATTTCAATATCAGCCGTTGATTTTTAGAAAAGGGTGATCTGAACCGTTAGCATAATTATGGGAGGTATGAATATAAATAAGTTCCAGTTTGTGTATGATGAGTCAAAGTATAATCATCCTAAGATAGGAACAATAAGATGAAGAAGTAAAAGAGCATTTACTGTAAAAGATAATGGCGCTACTCTCAACAGCTCTATGTGATAATGATGCGCTTAAACTCTTATGCACTTAAGACAAGTAAACAAAATCTGTTATTATTTTGAGGTAGAAGAATAATCACAGTAACAAAAAGGAATATATACAAACGCAAAGTTAGTTTGTGATGGATAAAAATAGAGAAGATACAATTGTTATCGTTTTCAGTTAGTAGGTTTTTGATACCAATTCAAAGTTTGAAAAATTCTAAATGTGATGTAAATTTATTCTCATGATTCTATAACATCCATCCATTCCATATTTACCAAAAAAAAAAAAAAAAACAGACGCGCGCGCGAGCACACAATTATACTGCTTTTTGATCTAGTGTGGGCAAGGCCTCCTAATAACTTCAAATCTGCTATAAAAGCACACATAGATCCACTAGAACAAAAAATTTTAGTCCACTTCCCACATGTGAATTTCGCAACCTAAAATAATATTGTGAATGTAATTAGGTATAATGATATATGAAAATGATGTCAGAATATTTATGTAATTATTTTTTAAATTACAAGATCCACGTGATCGTAAACCAAGTTCATTTAAGAGTTTTCTAACTGGGGGAGTGCCCTTTAATTGTATCTGGAGGATCTGGCAGTATTGAAAGCTCGCCCTGTAAACTTCAAGATGTCAACACAATTATTGCCTTGCTTCCTGATGGATTTTGCAACTGTTTAAAGGTGATGAATTGACATATTCTGACTCAAACCCATTAAAGGCCCAAAATTCCCTGATTCAAATCTTAAATTGGGTTGCTATTGAGCCCACACATTTTCGACAAGAAAGCCCAAATGTTAAACCCCCTGAAGAAATCCAGAACACCATACCCTTCTACCATGCACTCGAGATTTTTGTCCAACATTTCCACAACCGCGGTTGCAATGTCCAGGTGGTGGCGCGCCGCCGCCGGTGGCCTCAAAAGAGCAGCGGAGAATCCCAGAGAGCGTTCTTACCATACGATCCAAGCAGTCCCAAGAGAGGTTACTGGGAGCAGAGGCTCCGCCAGAGACAGGGCCCAAGGCCGTATCCCTGCCGTGGTCTTCTCCCAGAGCTACATCCAAACGAACCCCGGCGACCAAAGTTCCGTCGCTGCCACTTCCTCCGTATCCAGAAAACGCCTCCTCACCACCGAAAAGAAGCAGATTAAAGCTATCATTAAGTCGGTGCAGCTTCCCTTCTTGTATTCCACCACGTTCCCTCTCCAGATCCGTGCGGGCTCAGGTTCATCTACTTTGATCGAGTCCGGAAGAGTCCTCCCCATCAAGGCAAGTGCTTGCTAATTCACAAGAATCCAGCTTTCTTTAATTGTATGATATGCTAACAATTGTGTAATAGTATTTTTGGGATGTAGATTCATAGGAATGAAGAGACGGGGGAGATAATGAATTTGGTGTTTGCGTGGGCAGAGGATGGAAAGGAAATGAAGGTGGATGTGCCCCTCGTTTTCAAAGGCGAAGATGCTTGTCCTGGCATTCAGAAAGGTTGGTTTTGGCCTTCCATTTTTTCATGTTTCATTTTCTTCTACCTTTGAGAACGGAATTGGGCTTTTGCTGTTTACTACGGCAAGAGAAGTTGTTGAAAATAAATGAAAGGGAATTTGTTTGCATTTGTGCAACAACTAACTGGTCTAAATTTGGCATTAGCTGATTGACATGGCCTTTTCATGGATGCTTAGTTGATATGAAATATCTTTGTGATGCAAATGTACAGCTACATGTGAATTTGTTTCCTTTTTCTTCGATGAACCTCTCAATGCCAACACTCAGTTGAAGTTTTCAGCAATCTGAGGTTTAGCGAATTGCAAATTATGAATTTTTTAAGCCTAGTTTGGGAAGAAAAGAAGAGAATACAATACTCCATAATTTTCATTTGCCTTAGTCTGCAACCATTTCTCTTTATTTTTGGAAAGAGTTCTTTTTCACCTGTTAAAAACCCTCCCATTTCTGGTCTTTTGACTTGAAACTGACAAAGAGGTGAAAATTTTGGCGTTATAGTCTTTGTCTCCAAATTATTCTGGCCAAAGTTGGGCTTAGTACTTCTTTATTTCACATGATTTTGATTCTGCTTTCTGTGTTCTGGGATCAGATGGTGTAGATTGACCAGCATCATCCAATAAAAGAACCTAGGATGAACATACAGGAGTGGCCACATTTCTGTTGGTTGGTTTATGCTAATTTTAATTTCTCATGCGGATGCAGGAGGAATGTATTAAAAGTGGACAGGCTAAATACAGCAATTGCTGTGGAGCTAAACTAAAATATCTCATTGTGAAATTATTTTAAACTTTTATTGTATCTATTATGAATGAGTTATGCAGTTATGCATGCCATAACTGCTGTTGGGATGTTACCTTATGGTCTCAAAACCATTTGTTGGCTATCCCCTACTCTTCGTAAGGACCTTTTCTAAATTTTCCTGTTAGTCCTTCCCCGAAGTTTAAATGGAGAGTTGGAAGTATGTGAACCGCTCATCTGTTAATTCGGATATGTCCCTTCAGAATTATTCTGGTCTTATCCTTGTTATCTTCAAATAATTTATGCCTTATTGATGTTCTGAAATAAGCTGTGCTGCATAAAAAAAAAAAAAAGAAATAAGAAATAAGCTGTGCTAGAATTTTTCAAGTTCAATGGTCAAGAAATAAGTACAGAGGCTGAAGTCCGTTCTAAACATATGAGAGAAACCAAGGGAAAGAGAAAAATATATCTTGACCACTTTGTTTAGTTGTTGCCATCTCCTTTTGTTCGGAATGACGAACAACTATAGACATCTTCCTTTGCTCAATGTTTCTCCTTAATGTTTTAGAAATTAGCAAGTGAACCTACTTTAGAATGATGGTCTATTTCTTTGATCCAGTCACAGCAGAAATTGCAACGGGAACTTTTGCCCTCTGATCTGTTTTGAATGGTCACATATGTAGTCCAGTTCTTTGTTGCAAATAATTATTTAAAACTTCGATGTATCTGTAACTCCTATGAGATGATCGTCACTTGTACTAAATTTGATGCTCTGTCTTTCTCTGCAAAAGCAGGTGGTTATCTGCATCGGGTAAGGAGGAGTCTAAGATATCTTTGCCCAGCTGAGCACATTCCTCCAAAGATTGAGGTGGACGTGAGTAAACTAGATATTGGAGATACATTGGTGATGCATGACATTGAGGTTCATCCTACCTTGAAGCTACTTAGTAAGAATGAGACAATGCCTGTGTGTAAGATTATGGCTACAAAGATGCAAGAATCAGAAAATGGCCAATAGGAAGGGAAGCACGCTATCCCAGGCTTTCGGTGTTGATTGTGGCTTACAATGCTTAACAAAACACACAAGGGATTTTCTGATTTTTGTTCAAATTGTATGTGTTGGCTGACTCCTCTTTGGATGTTCGAGTTAGTGAATCTCTCATGTAATAATTAAATTAGATAGCAATCCACAAATGTCTCGAATTTTATCTATAATGGATGTTTGTTGGTGTTAGTTGACTGAAAAACTTGGATTAAGAATCAACAAATTGGATTCAATTTTCTGATGTTAATCCCACGCTGAGCCACAAGCCTCATCCTTGGACTTTTTGGTTTACAAAAGTGGTACCTGTCTCTTGGTAGGCATGCCAAGTTGGCTAATGTGTGAAGAAGGATCGCAAAGCCACCTCCTATGGTGGGCTAATTGATTGGAATATATGCCAAAAAAAAAAAAAACAAGGTCAAATATGTAGCTGTCAGAAATGGATTGGACAAACATATACTCAACGTGTTTGTTAAACACGTCGAGTTTTTTTTTTTTTTTTAAAACAACCCCGACGTGTTCTTCACACGCATCGGGAGCTGACGTGGCTTTTTTTTTAAAAAAAATCGATTTATTTTTATAGTTTTAAATGTAAGTTATAAACATTTATGGTTTTAAATATAAGTTATGAATAAATACACAATATAAATATAAGTTATCTGATATTTATATTTATATATGAATAAATATTAAATTATATTTATATTTATGAATAAATACACAATATTTACAAAATTATCAATTGTAAAATTCAACTATGTAACGTATATTAAAAAAATGATATTATGATATATATTAACTACTTAAAAATTTTAATCATAAATTTTACTTTTTTGTTCTTTCATTAAAAACAATTTGTTAATTAATAACAATTGATTGGTGATTTATTTGATTGGATAATACTTATTGGGGTTAATATACATTTTTTCAATGTTGGATTGAACATAATAATGATTTTGTGAATGATAGTGATATGTTTTTTAGTTGTTGTTCGTGGTACCTACATGGTACCATGATAACATCACAGATAAGAGCTATGTTGTTGAACAGGATTGGTTACCGACTAAAACGTCAATTGGTGTGTACTTATGGTTGTGTCATAAGAGAAATCTTGCAACTGATTTGAAATGGTAAGAAAGCATTCGCATTTGTTCAGGTCATGAGCCCAATCTCAATGTAATCTGTTGTTTGTCAAAATCTGGACTGGATTATTACGATTTTTTTTTAGGGTGTTGAATCTTTTAATGCCTATATCAATATAATATAAGTGGACTTCAAATTCTCATGAATTAGAGAGTGCATTGTGAATTAATTTGAATTATTTTATTTAAAGCTATCCATTGAATTCACCAAACGATTTATTTGGCTAGAGCTTTTCGTTATTTAGGAAACATAATTTAAAAGCGTGAGCTGATACTTGGACAGATCAGAATGATCTGTATCCCTTCAGGTAAACACGTGGTTTGACTTCAAATATGCACCTTCTTTTAAGTTTTATCGGACAAGTGAACTCAACAAACAGAAAAATAGGTTTTAGAACTTACAAAAATCGAAGTCAAATTCGATAATCCAACTGCAACTTAATGTTATCTGTGTCTTCCTTTTGTTGTTAATCAAGGGAGTGAAATGCAAAGTTGTAAACTTAGCCAGAGTACTGCTAGACGGAAGATTATTATACTAATACTTATTTGAAGATTTTCGTGGTCTTACAGAACTGAGTATTCTTGATTTCTACTAGGAGAGAACTGTTAAGTAATACGACCTAAACAGACGACGGGGTCAGGCATATTGACACGGAGAGACCTCGTTACGTATGTTTGTGTTAAACCTTAAAAACGATTTTGACGACAGGTCAACGCTATCTGCACATGTCCCTTTCTGTGGTAGTTGTGAAATGCTTACTATGCCTAACATCCAACAAACTGTTTATCTATGCGCATTAATGAATTATGCGTTTTTACCTTTTGCATTATTTTTGGGGTCAAATTAAAATGTTTCCTCTTGCAGTTTGCTCCGTTCTCATTTTACACCCCTTGTCTTTTAATAACGTCATTTTGTTCCCTAAGTCTTTTAACCTATTTATTAGTAATTTACTAAATTCTTATGCGATGCTACCTCATTAATACTGTTTATATGCGAAAATATTCGACCATATTGCTAACCTACAAAATTCTATGTAATCCCTAAAATTCCCCCCCCCCCCCCCAAAAAAAAAAAAAAGAGGCAAAAACTATTTGATCACAAGTTTTTTTTTTTTAAGCAACTTGCTTAACATTTTTTCTTTTTCCTTCAACCAAAAAAGGTTTTCATTAAAATTTGTGGACAAGATCACAATAATATGTAGCTTTTTAACATTTTTCTTTTTAATTTTTCAAGTAAAGAAAAATATTTCTTTCAACCTCATGAACGAAAATAGGTATTTTTTTAGCAAGTAGAAAAATTAAAAAGAAACTCTAAAAATTGGGGGATTTTACAACCTCATCATAGTATTATACATGACAGAAAACTATTTATTAATAACCCTCACCGACTAAAAAATTTAGGATCAAATATCTTTAACCTATATAAGATAAGTAAGGAGGGGAGGGGGGGAGTTTGTGAAAAATTATTTTAACAGGGCATAAAGATTAAAAAAAATTAAAGAAGTAGAACAACGGAATAAAAGTAGACAAAGATAATAAATTTAAAAAAATTTGAAAGCACATTTTGTTGGAGTATTTTAATAAAAATACAAACATTATTGAATTATTTAATTGCTTTTAGTTACCTTTGACTATATAATTAAGGAGTTTTTATAACCATTATAACGGTTGTATTAATAATTGATTATAGTGGCCATAATATTATTGCAATTAAAATTTGACCGTTATGGAGTATTAATAATAATAACGGTCATAACGGCCATATTATTATTATTTTGACCGTTATATAATTATGTTTTGTAACATAAATTTACTTATTATAATATTTAAGTTATTTTACTCTAATTATTGTACAATTAATATTCCTAAACTTTCAGCCTATAAATATGAGGATTTTGAAGAGTTCAAAATATATCTTTCAATAAGAATTATTCAAAATTCTATAAGTATAGTTTTGAGCAAAAGTAAGGTGTGTGGAAAGCTTTCTGTGTTTCTCTTAGTTGTGCAGATCAAAGAGAAGCAACAACCATGAGTTGGGCTATTGTATCCTGGAGGCGACGCGTTGTGCCCTACTGCGCCAGGAATTAAATCTATAGGGGCGCGAATCGTCTTAAAGAGATCGTACTATGCGTACCTCAGCCCTATCGAACTTCATAGTAAGCTATCAAATTCAATTCGTGATCATCAACTTCCACAGTACAAAAATATTTCACATTTTATAATGTGATAGAGGTAATATCAATCTAACTTAATTTATTGTTGAATTATATTTGCTAATTTGATGTGATTATCTGATTATTTTTATGATCTAGGACCAACAATTTTATGACAGATTAGCCCAAACTGTAATTTAAAAAAATAAAAAACAGAATTTTGATGGTCTATCTTTCTATCCGTCTGGTTTGTATAGCAAATGATCGTAGAGGATGAATATTGTTTAACAGCTTAGAAGAGATGGAAAATCAGATTCACTTACATATCGCATATCTTCGCATATCTAGTATCAAAAACACAATATGCTTTTATTATCTAAGGTATGTGCTTTGTGTAGGGAAGTTTTTTCTTTTCTAAGAAAGAAATACTTTGTGATGTACTTGTTAAAAAAAATAAAAATAAAAAATTTGAAAAATTGAAGTTGTTAATATGCTATCATATGGTACCTAAATAAAAGAAAATTACCAAACTGTATGTTTCCAATTATGATAAAATGTCGGATGGAATGAAGTACTTTTATTCTTCTTTATGTAGTGAGTTATATGCTGCTTGAGACATTATCTCAGCTAGATTTATTCAAATTGTTATTAGGCACTAATTTGAAAATTAGTGGAGAATAAGTTCAAGTATGGTCCGATTATGGCTTGTGAATCTTAGTAGTAATAGCACTTTAATTTGTTTGGCCATATTTTTTGAGTTTAATGTTTTCTTTAAAAAAAATAATTAACTGGATCATTTCTTAAGATTTTGTAATGAAAAGGGCTAAAGGCAGGAAATTAATTCGGCATGTGTTTTTGTCCTTCGGTACTCTATTTGTTTAGGTTTCTTATGAAAAGCACAACATATTTGCGTGAAAAAAAAAAATTAGGTGGCTGTGACTCACAATAAAAAATAATGAGGCCAGAGTGAATTTTTAAAATAAACATTTTGTCTTACATGTGATATGTTTCATAGGCATAAAGTGCATTCTTGTGTTACCAAATTTTTTGCCTGAAAAAGGAATTTTGGAGGATAAATAAAGTTAGAGCTCTTGGTAAACATGAATAGCCATAGTTAGAAAAAAAAATACATACTATGCCCAATTACATATCATTAAAATATCATAAACAGTGGGGGTCTATATTTCTATGGCTGGTTTGAAATTTGATTTATAAATACCATATGCAGTCGATCTGAATTAAGCTCTCTCCTGTAAATAGTCAAACAAGGACAATGATCTAATTAAAAGGTATTCTTATCATTTGATAAGAATTAGCACACTAAAATCATTTGAGTTTGAAATATTGCATATGTTGTTTGATATTGAAATGTTGGATGTGATATTACTCTTACTCATTTTCATGGTTATAGTCACTCCGGCTTATATTTGGGTCTATCACTTCATGATTATTTAATATCATGGTATATTTTATCGGGTGCATTACATTTGCTGATAAACATATTTATAATTTGTGCAAGGCAAATTCCATGTGAATTTATATTTGGTAATTTGAATGAGTTGCATGAGGTGTTACAAGAGATTTTTATTAAGTGCTCTATTAATTATATTATCTTGTTAAGTTAAACTGAGTGGTATTCCATGATTGGTATTGGCACTATTTCTGCATCATGTAATGGGTGATTGAATTTTCTGGTTTTAGTGTCTAACTAATGAGGGACACGACTTGAACATAATCGCTATAAAAATATACCCAATGAATTGCAAGTACCACCCGGTATATCATATCTTGGGTTAAGTTTGACATTCAATATTTGCTTGTATGCATAAACAATTTCATTTGGAAGTCTTAACAACTGATGTCTCATGTATGCAACTCTCCAAGATAATAAATGTGATAAATTATATTCCTCAATTAAATATCATAAAATTATAAAAAATAGCTGGAGGTATTTATTATGAATTCATGTGCTCAAATTATATAATTTGTAAATTTGAGTATATGCAGATTAATACTCATTTGCAAGAGTGCATAATGGTGAAGGCACTTGAATTATTCCATTGGAAATTTTTCCGGGGATGAAAATCTATTAAGATATAAAAATGGTTCTTAGTAGATTAATAGACTACTGACCATTGAGAAGTGATTGAGACATATTCGAAAATAAGTAGCTCTTAGTAGTAGACTATTGGTCATCCAAGTAGATGATTCCTAATAGTAAGGCTACTAGCTACTTGTGTAGATAATATTGAGAAATTTGGTTTCACTTGAGGTAAAATATATTTGCCTATATATTTTGGCAATTATGTGAGAGATTTTCTCACTAAAGAGTAATTATTCAATATTTGGTGGTTATAATTGTACAAAAATTATTCGCACCATATTATGGTATTTATTACCAAATAACGGTACAATGTGATTGCATTGTTTTGAGAATGATAAAAACATGTTGACTTAAATGTCACAATTCATATATTTGTTGTTATAATTGTGATAACATGTAAACTTGAGCTCGAGGCAAATATATGAGTTACATCGAGGGGGACAAGACTTGAGCCAAAATTACTAAATTGGAACCATCTATAAGGATACAACTGCTTAGGGACTGGAGATCCCAATAACTAGGTTAGAGACAAACGAATCATAGCGTGGTTTGGGAGAAAACATGCACATAATAAATATACGTGTCTATCTCTGTGGTGTAAGTGCAAACATGTTCCTATGACGATTGGTGAAGGTTGAGATTTATTAAAATCTCTTAATGAGTTCTATAACCCTTATGGGTGAGATGTTTTAGTCATGGGAGCATCCTTGATAAGACACACCTATATGAGTGTGGAAGTAGGGACACTTCCTATGAGAATCTGGCTAATTCTCTAGAGCACTCATTAGATTGGGATAAAGCACAAGGCCATAACGTGCTGGCTTAAGAAACTTATATAACACCTTGAATGTCATGTGTGTGATATAATCTTACATGCCCTAAAGCAATTTTAGTTTCAATGCTTAGTCCACTTTGACTCTAGTATGGGGATTATAAAACACTAAACGAAGGTTTCAAGGCAATGCCACTTTCATTATGCATGATGTTCTTACTTTGTCCAAAACAAATACTATTTATTTATTTTTATATATTTTTATTAAAATAAGTGGAGGATTGTTGGAGTATTTTAATAAAAATACAAACATTAATGAATTATTTAATTGCTTTTAGTTACCTTTGACTATATAATTAAGGAGTTTTTATAACCATTATAACGGTTGTATTAATAATTGATTATAATGGCCATAATATTATTGTAATTAAATATGACCGTTATGGAGTATTAATAATAATAACGGTCATAACAGCCATATTATTATTATTTTGACCGTTATATAATTATGTTTTGTAACATAAATTTACTTATTATAATATTTAAGTTATTTTACTCTAATTATTGTACAATTAATAATCCTAAACTTTTAGCCTATAAATATGAGGATTTTGAAGAGTTCAAAATATATATTTCAATAAGAATTATTCAAAATTCTATAAGTTTTGGGCAAAAGTAAAGTATGTGGAAAACTTCTGTGTTTCTCTTAGTTGTGCAGATCAAAGAGAAGCAACAATCATAAGTTGGGCTGTTGTATCCTGGAGGCGACGCGTTGTGACCTATTGCACCGGAATTAAATTCGTAGGAGCGCGAATCGTGAGCGTACATTACGCACTTTAGCCCTACCGAACTTCATAATAGTTGTCAAATTCGTAATCATCAACTTCTATTGTACAAAAATATTTCACATTTTATAACGTGACAGATGTAATATCAATCTAACTTAATTTATTGTTAAATTATATTTGCTAATTTGATGTGATTTTCTGATTATTTTTATGATCTAGCACCAACACATTTTGACCTTAGGATGGACACAGCCTCCATTTCTCCCCCATCCAGCTTCCCATTACTGGTGGAGCTACGACCTTGTCGTTACTCGTAACCGCGTTTCAGAACTTCCCTTTTGCTTCTTCTTCTTCCTCTTCTTCATTGGACAGACATTTTATTCATTTTATTTAAAAAAAAATTCCTGATTTAAATCAGCTCCTTCTCCCCCAATGCTCACCACCTGCACCACCATATGACCGTACAATGCATGCGCATCACGCTATCATTTTCCCCTATAATGAGAAAGCAAACGAATCATTGGTGGCAAAACGCGTTTTCGTTCTCCTCGTCTTCCTCCACCAAATCAACTTCCGATGACAGCCTCATCGCCGGCCGCCGCGGGGGGAGAAGCGTCCGCCAGCTCACCCGAGCCAAAAAGCTCCGTCATTTGACCGACGCTGACGTTGAATTTTGGCGCTGCACGACTAGTTCTTTTGAACATTCTCCTTCTAGGTTATCTGCCGGTGCTTTTTCCCCGGCGGCGGCTCCGCTGCCTTTGCCATCGCCGGAATTGCAGATGCTGCTCCGCCGCGATGCGAAATCTGCTTGCGGTGAGTCCAATTCTGGCAATGTCCCTCTGCCTTCGCCGGGGGATGCGCATCAGAGAGGTTATTCTGATGCGGAGGAGAGAGAAAAGGAGAAGATTGACGGTTTTAATGGTGGTTCGTATAACGACGGTGCCACGTCGATAAATGTGGTTGGGAGGTAAACTGCCAAAAACAAAAAGATTTCCAAACTTTTTGTTCGAATTTAACGAGCATTATTGTTTTATCTATTGGAAGGAATGAATAATAATTTCTAGTCAAAGCTCAAAATATGGATTTTTCTGTAATTGTGATACAGAAAATGTGTTACATATTCCTTTTTTTTTTTTTGTTTAAAAGGCAAATAAATTAAATATGTTGGACAAAGATTTTATAAGTTATGATTGTATCGAATCACCCTTTATCTCAGTAGGGATCTTTGTGGGATAATTTCAATTGAAATAATTGACCTGCTATTGTGCTATTTGCTGCTTCTTTCATCGCGTTACTGAACTATTTAGTTGGCTTTGCATTTTCTTGATGCTCTCCGCATCTAGAAAGGCTTGACTTGGTCTGTGTTCTTCTAATCATGCCTCTGCAGGTTAATAAACCAGAATGCTCAAAGGAATATAGCACATTCTGAAAAATGGTCATCTAGGAAGTCACCTCCAAAGCTGAATGGCTTTGAAAAAACTCATTATAACTACAGCCTTAACACTCCTATTAGTGCTCCCACCAGTCCTTATTCAAGTCCTAGACTCAGTCCGCAAAGAAATACTGGGGATGTTTTTACACCATTTTACATGACTCCGCCTAGTCTTTTTCAAGTTTGGTCTGCACCAGAGATGCCTTCTTCAGATTCCACATTAGGTCCTGGATTTTCCTATCAAATCTCCTCCGAGGTAGCTGCGTCCAGTGTAGATAATTCTCCCCACTCTAGTTCAACAATCAACCGCTCCAAAAGTCCTAATGGACCTACTTCTCCTTTGTGTGCCAAGTTATCCACTGAGGCCTCGTTGGTACGACATGATAGCAATGCTCAAGCTGCTGTCCATCCCTTACCTCTGCCTCCAGGGGCTGCCATGCCTTCACAACCTGCCATTACTGGGCAACTCACATCTAAATTGGATATAGTTTCCATAAAAAGTCAGTGGCAGAAAGGAAAGCTTATTGGTCGTGGGACATTTGGGAGTGTTTATGTAGCCTCCAACAAGTATGCAACTCCCAAATATATTTTTTCAGTTTTTTTCTATTTTCCAAAAATTCATAAGATTATTATTGTTGACAGAGAAACTGGAGCTTTATGCGCAATGAAAGAGGTTGAAATGTTACCAGATGATCCAAAGTCTGCAGAGTGCATAAGGCAATTAGAGCAGGTGGCTTTTCAGCATACGTTCAATTTCCATGGTTTCTCCTTTATTGGTCTTCATTTTAGTCATTTATCTTGGTAGTTCACTTGTGAATCATTCCAAGCGTGCTGCTGAATTTTACCCTCTGCATGCTTGGATTGTATCGTAACATTCATCTCATTGTCCATTTTGTCATTTTAATGACATGTACTAGTTGCTTCCTATTTGATGAGAGATGAAACCCTTAGTGAAAGCATGAAGTCTCGATCCCATCTGTTTATGTTTACAAAGACAGTAATAATATATGTGATGAAAGGAAAAGAGTCTCTCAATTACACTAAAGATATCTGCAATGAAGAAAGTAAATTATCAGAGCTCCTTGCTTCGTTGTTTGGTTGGCTGTGCTTCACATGGTCGTGCTAATTCTCAGCTGACTGCAAAAATTTTCTCTAGACCTTTCATGAGAGTAGTGTCAATGTCAACTTTCTTTCCAAGGATTTCAAATACGCCTGTATTACAGATCAATCTTAGATTTAGATTTCAAATCTTTTCAAAAAATGTCATGGTGTCATATGCGTTCTGAATGCATGTATAATAGAAGCCGTAATCACATGGTGTATTACTATATTTTTCTGCCAATTTCTGAAGCAGAATTCGTTTTTCTTAATTATTAATGCTACCTTCTTTCTTTTATGATTCAAATGTTAGTAACTGTCACGTTTTTCCCCTTCAGGTTTTGTTTTCTATTTTTCAAACCATATATTGGTATCCCTTAATTCATTCCATTGTCACAGGAAATTAAAGTTCTCAGCAATCTGAAGCATCCCAATATTGTGCAGTATTATGGTAGTGAAATAGTAAGTATTTTCATTCTGCCATTCAGTGTGGTCCTTGTTCATCTCTTTATGTGCCACAATGAGGATTTCTTATTGCTTCCATAGGTTGGTGACCGATTTTACATATATTTAGAGTATGTCCATCCTGGTTCAATCAATAAATTCATTCATGACCACTGTGGAGCAATAACAGAATCTGTTGTACGCAACTTTACTCGCCATATACTTTGTGGGCTAGCTTACTTGCATAGCACAAAAACTATACACAGGTAAATTCAGTATTTTTTAGACAATGATTTCAGGACCCACAAGTGTATCAGAGTGTAAACTAGCATTGCAGATTTTTGTGTTCTTTTATCTGTAACTGTAGACAAATGGATTGAAATGAGGGTACCTCATGTTGCGTGTCTCAGTTGTAAGAGATTGTATGGTAAATTCATTTTATCTTGTGCTGTAACCTTGGCCTGTTTTGTGTGTCTGTTCTCGAAAAATGTATTTAGATTTATGTTATCTTATGTACTTCTAATTTTAGAATTTCAATATAACTAATTTTATAGGGATATCAAGGGGGCAAACTTGCTTGTGGATGCTTATGGGGTCGTGAAGCTTGCTGATTTTGGGATGGCCAAACATGTCAGTGATCATTTCTCTATCTGCACTCGTGGTATTATTTGTGAAGAAAGAAAGAAAATTTTACTGGTGTAATAAATAAAATAACAAAAGACAACTGTTGGCAATGTTGCTAGCAATTAATTATCTTCATTTGCTTGATAATGTATTTACTTCAGTCAAGAATTTTATTGTTATCATGATCAAACTTAAAAGGTTTCTCTTGTGCAGCTTAATGGCCATGCTGCTAATCTTTCTTTAAAGGGGAGCCCGTATTGGATGGCCCCTGAGGTATCATCTTTCTACAACATCATGTTTTTGGAAACACATTCTCTCACCTTCCCAAATCTGATTTAGTTTTTTTCGCCAGCTTTTGCAATCTGTGATGCAGCAGGATTCCAATATGGATCTTGCATTGGCTGTTGATATATGGAGTTTGGGTTGTACAATTATTGAAATGTTGAATGGTAAACCTCCTTGGAGTGAGTATGAAGGGGTATGCTCTCACGTTCTTTGTTGATCATTTTGCTTTACTTAATATATCTGATTATTTAAGCTTGCTCTATTGTGGTAGCTTCCTTGGATCTTGGGATGTTAGCATGTGCTAGTATTCTTTCTTGATTTGCTTAAGTGGATGATAGAGTTTAAGATAAGATGCCTTTCATGAATGATCTGGCGTTAATTTCCTAATAGGTTTGTGGTAAATAGACATGTTTGCTTCGCATCTTGCCTATGTTCTTTTTCATGATTGAATGGCTGTAATTTTTGAAAAAGAGTTGCATAGCATCATTATAATAATCGTGTTTTTAGGTTCTCAATTTCCCACATTCAAGCACAAGACCATGCACTGGAGATTTTTTTTTTCTTTTTCATTTTCTTAATATTTCATGAAATCGTGTCAGTATCTTATCTTAGAACCTATAACATTTTATGAAAATCTTTAAACATTTCATCAAATTTGATCAACAGTTATAAGGGACCTTGTGCACGGTACTAACCATGATAGGCAAAAAAAGTAGAGTTATGTTTTTCATGCATCCACATATTCTCTTTGTTGCAGGGTATTCAATAAAACTATGGAAGTCATGATTTGATCTCATGCTATATCTCTCTGCAATTGTTCTTTGTGTGTGCACGCTTAATGGTAGTAAGAATATTGGGGGGAAGGGGGAGAGGAGAGAGAGAGTATAATTAACAGAGTACATATGTTTGTACTCCATTTGTACCAGAAAATTTGGTTTCAATCATTTTAGTCTTTACTTAATTTGCAAACTGTAGGCTGCAGCCATGTTTAAGGTACTAAAAGAGACCCCACCAATACCTGAAAATCTGTCAGCGGAAGGGAAGGATTTCTTGCATTGTTGCTTTCGTCGAAATCCAGCTGAGAGGGCATCGGCTAGTACATTGCTGGAACACCGTTTCGTTAGAAACTCTCATCCACCAGATGTTTTATCCTGTGCGGTGTCTCTTAGTGGGTTGAAATTGAGGGTAAATTCACTGCATTATCTTCCTAGCTTCTTTCAGTTTCTAGTTTATGGTTGTTTATGCTACAATATGTCTGACAGGATGGTACAAAATCTCAAAGAGAGCGCTTAAGCTATAAGCTTGATCAAGTCCCTGCATATTCAGATATGCAGATTACCAAAGAAAAATTAACTGACAAGTAAGAGTTATTGAGTGCATTAAAATTTCATGTGCCATCTTTGTGCATGTTCACTTATAATGTCAAATCATCTCTAATAAGATCTAACAATCTTTTTCATACAAATGGCAAAAATATAAGCAAAGGATTAACACTCATAATGTATATTATAGAACTATCCTTGAAATCTCCTCTATTCAGATATGCATATTGCCAAAGATCTAATATCTGCATATTCAGATATGCAGATTGCCAAAGAAAAACTAACTGACAAGTAGAGTTGTTGAGTGCATTAAAATTTCATGTGCCGATCTTTTTACATGTTCACTTATAATGTCAAATCATCTCTAATAAGATCTAATAATCTTTTTTATACAAATGGCAAAAATATAAGCAAAGTATTAACACTCATAATGTATATTATAGAACTATCCTTGAAATCTCCTCTATTCAGATATGCATATTGCCAAAGATCTAATATCTGCATATTCAGATATGCAGATTGCCAAAGAAAAACTAACTGACAAGTAGAGTTATTGAGTGCATTAAAATTTCGCGTGCCATCTTTTTACATGTTCACTTATAATGTCAATCATCTCTAATAAGATCTAATAATCTTTTTTATACAAATGGCAAAAATATAAGCAAAGTATTAACACTCATAATGTATATTATAGAACTATCCTTGACATCTCCTCTATTCACAACTATGATGTGAGACGATATATAGCAATGCTGAGATGCATTCTTGAGATAGTTTTAATTTTTTAATGTCTGTGCGCTTCAGCTTCATACATGGTTCACTTGCTCCAGTGAGATTGGCCAATGATCTCGCCACAAAACTTTAGACTTTGTGGTGGTAGCCCCGTTATTCAACTCATTCATTAGTCAAGACTCTTCCTAATCTAGCCCCACGGGGGCTAGGGTGACAGCACGGATTGTCCCAGCACTAAGTCATTTGTTTGAGTCATCAAGGAAAAGGTGCTCGCTAAAGTTTTGCTGAAACAGAAGGGATCTGCCGCGTGTTTTTTGATGTGGTTTCCCGCAAAGAGCTTGACTTATGAGATGTACTGGAGCTGAATGTGCTCTTGTAGGTAGCCAGCAGCCATAGGAGTTCCAGTCTGTAGGTATTTTGCTTCTTCGATCATCTGTTCATAATTTGAGAAAGAAAGGCATAATAGTTCGGGAGACTTCTTGCGACCTGGGTTTTCCAGGGGCAGGGCTCGTGTGCTATTTTCTAAGGTAGAAATTAAACATTGTGGCAGCAACCAAAGCAAATATATGGTTCAGCAGCCATAGAATTTAGCGACATGCTTTTCTTTGATGTGGAATGTCTACAAACACCAAAAGCTTGAGTTTAAATGATTGTAAATGTCAATTTAATTCAGTCACTACGCTGCTTTAAGGAATCAGTTTTGAGATTTGTCCTGCTTTTCTGAACTTCACCTTTTTATTTATGTCAGAATTTACTTGTCACAGTCCACTAATTAATTAACATTGTTGTCAACATGTGATGTATGAGAGATAGTTCTTCTGTGTGTGCGGTCGCACACCTGGAGTGTTATTTCTCTATTCACCTCTGTCCCTAGAATAAAATTTGAGGAAGAAGGTGCTTTTACGACAGCAAAAAACTATAAAATCTGTAATCCGGTTGTGGCTAGAGAAAATTCTAGCCTTTTCTTTTTCATAATAAGAAGGATGAAATGACAAGTTTGGACTGTGGGGCAGCAAAAAACATGTCTTCGAAATTTTCCATTCCTAACCCTGTTAGTAGTGTCAAGAGGAGTTTGGTACTTGCAAGTGCGGAACTAGGAAGTAAAAACCTGTCAAAATTTATGAGTTTTTTTTTTTTAAATTTTTTTGTCACGTAAATTTTGTAAAGGTCAACAGGAAAATGGGAGTAAACCATTTGGTAGACAACGTAAGACACCTGTTTTGTTTAACTCTTTCTTGGACTAAATCCCATTTTTCACGTATTGCATTGAGTGCAACGATATCTTTTTTTTTTTTAGGTCAAAATTGAGTGCGACGATATCATTCAGCCATATCAGTGCCCACTGCCCAGTGGAGTAGTACCATTACACATCCTTCATGTGGTCCCCAGTCAATGCAATGTCCAGTGGGTCAAAACGGAAATTAATAAAGTAAGAATGTTAATCGAATAATTAATGACGATGGAAAGTAGGAAAGCTTTTAACCTCAATCCATAAAGCAAGCATGTGAGTCTTCCTCAGTGGCCCATTATCCTTTTCCATCCGTCCACGGTTCTACTTCTGCACAAACAAACACAAAAAGGGAGGGTGGGCTATAGAGAGAGAGAGAGAGAGAGAGAGATAAATTTTGAGATGGAACCACCACAGGTCCAAGCAATAGAAAACAGCAGTTATCCTCCACAAGAGGATGAGCAGGATAAAGTGATCAACGATTGGTACCCATCCAATCCCGTCTTAATTTGTTAATCTTTTTCTTGTTTCTACTTAGACGATTTCTTGATATACTTGTTGGGTTTTGTTTGATGCAGTTGTTCTTGCTTCTATTCTTGCACGGATAGCTGTCTTGAGTACTTTTGCTGCTACGACCTCTGTTAGATTTTAGTATATCGTGAAATGAAATATGGATGGCTGTCAACCTCCTTTGTTTTGCTTTGTTGGAACTTTTTGTTTCCTTTTTTTTTTTTTTATTATTGGACATTCATGGAAGGAATAAAAAGGAAGTCGCGTTAATCACAACATTCGAGTGCAGTGATCTCTTCGCAGTTGTGCTGAAAGTCCAAGAGAAAAATGGTTCTTTGTTCTTATGATCTGTTTTGTATTTACCTATTCGACTCGTAATTTTTTGCCTCGTTCGTTTTGATGGCGTTGGCGTTGTTTTTTTTTATTTTTTTTTATTTTTATGATTCGCGTTGTCAATGTCGATTGCACCAATCATGGTATGTTTCTATCTCTTGATTTCCCCGTGATCTGATACATAAATGCATAGATTTCGGACGAGGAATTAGGAGTTTGTCGGGGGGAAATTCACTGAACTAGTACTTAAATACTTTATTCAAAACCAGTCTGGGACTCTGGTGTAGGGAGGACGCCAAACTGAGAATATTAACAAGCTAGCGTCGTAGGTTTATGCAAATATTAGTAACATTTCTAGACCTTTTTCTCTCATGATCACGCAGATACAATTGTATGTCTAATATATGACTCATGTTTCCTTGTCATACATTTTTTTTTCTGTTTATTTTCCAAAATATTGCCAACAAATGCCAAGTTGTCAATAGCCATTATAGAAAAAGGGCGAATATGCCCATGAACCTTTCAATTGTTTACAACCAAAATTCCTGCAACTGCAAAATACAGCGATCATTGGTTCTTACTTGCGGAAGTATACAGATAAATCGCGAATAATATCATATTCAATTAGTGTCTAGTATATTTGTATAGTTTCGCTTGCCTGATGTGTTATTATTGGTTTATTATTGATATCTTATAATAATTAATAATAAAAATTAAAAAAAAATGGTGTATTCGCCATACAGAATCCTCATTCGCTCTTGGCATATTACATTTGCACACTGCTCCCTATGTTTGAAATTTATACGAATTTGAAGTTGGACCCTCAGAACGGCACCCGTGATGTTCCATGCTTGTTTGGTTGGATAAGTTACGCAAACAAATTTACAGCATATGGTTTTGCATGGGATCTGAATAATTGGGCCCAAGGACCCAAACTTTTTGTCATGTAGTGATATATTACTTTATTTTTTATCAAACTTATGCTATTACAATGAGAGAAAAAAAATTGGTATTGATGAGATACGAATTCTAAAATTATTTTTGATGGAATTCAAATTCCAATATTTGGAGTGGAGTCGTAAAGTTCTAACCGTTTGATCCTCTATTTGTTTCCAGTTTGATTGTTATGTGATTAGATAATTACTAATACACTTATTAAATGTTTACATGTATTTCCTGTCACCTACTATGAAAATATAACAAAGTATATATAATTAAGTAACAACTTTATGCCTTACTAGGGAATTATGTGTTAAAGGTGAACAAATAGTTTTCCAAGGGAAGGGATGCATGATAATAACTACTGTTTTTTTTTATATATTCTGTATTTGGGTTCATGAAACGAAATATATATAATTATTATTGGAAAATTTGAGGGCGTTATTGTACTAATAGTGAGAAAGAGGGGGGAGGAGAAAGTTTAAGAGGTGAGTATAAGAGGGCATTTATATAATCACATAAAGTGCTAGAAGTTAATCGCATCAAGACTCTCTCTTCCCCTTTTATTAATAGTAAGATAATAATAATTCTTTTTAATCTTAACCAAACTAACTAACTAACTAACTATACATACATACATACATACATACATACATAAATATATAGGGCAAGAAAATAACATAATTCAAGCAAATTAAGATAACATGACAATCATTCAAAATTAATTCACTCTACATAGTTTTGGATAACAACTAAAATGCTACTGAATTTAAATGGTTTATCTATTTGAATTATTGGCTTTAAATGGGCATGTACATATGTGTGGTTATAAGAGAGCGTAACTATGTATATTGGGAGTAGGAGGTAGGAAAAACTCACCAAACAAATACTCAATGGATTTATATATTGATAAAACTTGTTATTGTGTTACCCATCTAAATTCATTCATCGGTTTATATCCGTTTATAAAGATTTGTTCTTGTGTTGTTCATCTAAATCCATCCCTTTATATCTCTTTATCAAATGATTCTAAACAAATTGGACAAGTTTCATCCATTATTTTTACTTAAAAGTATTTATTAACCTTTTATCCATTTTTCACAACATAATAATACCTAAAATATCCATTTTTGCTACTTATACATGACACCATAATAATAGCTAAAATAAATGGGTCAAAGTTATAGTTTTGATAGATAAGAGTTTAAGTCATTATAGTTTTACAATTTTACCCTATGGATGGGTGGTGTCCTTTACTTGCCAAATCCCTGGCTCCAACCAGAGTCAAGATCAAAAGTCCAAACTCCGGGAAATACTTAGAAGGACCCGATCCACGGAATAGTTTCATGAACCCTTTAGTCTAGAAGCAGCCACATCATCCATACGGTAATGGGCCACGAGTGATATGGCTACTTCTGGACTAAGGGATTCCACGGAACTATTTCGTGGACCGAGTCCATCTAAGTATTTCCCCCAAACTCCCCGTACAAATGCTGAAATCGCCAAAAATCAAGTTGATGTTATTTGCGTTTGACTCCATAAAATTTTATTTGAAATTAACTCACGAACTAAGTAAATTAATTTAAACAAACTTGAGAGGTCATTAATCTTTTAAATTCTGATTAGTAATCATATAATTTAAAATTTACATATAAAATGTTCAAGTTATTCAAATTAAAATATTATATTTATGCGTATGTCAAAAAAATTTTTGTTATATATATATATATATATATATATATATATGCTAGGGTTTAATTATGCTACACGACAAAATTGTGCTACTTCAAATTAAATTACTGTCAGCAAAAAATACAACACGTATGTTTATCACGTACTAAAATTACTAATTTATGGTCACGTAATTCACACATGGTATTATTTAGCATTGTCATATAATGTAGTAAAATTAATAGTTTATTATTAACACATGATATTATTTAGCTATTGGTTATAGTTGTTGTATGCGTGTATGCAGTACCTACTTACAATAGAGGGTAAAGCAGCTGAAAAAAAATATATAAAATATATTATGTGAATTATCACGTACTGTAATAAAATTAATAATTTATATTTTTTATTATTTAATGTTGTAATTAGTTACGCGCGTAGTGTATGCAATACTATCTCCAGCACGTGTGCAGTCTGCAGACGACCAGCAGTCTTTCGGCACAAGTCAGGCAGGCAGGCGTGGTTAAAAAGCTTGTTTTGGTTTATTTTTATACTGCAAGAGCGGAAGAGACATTGGAGTGACTAGGGAAAGAGATGGGGAAGCCGAGATGTTACCTGGATATTAGCATTGGAGGTGAGTTGGAAGGGAGAATAGTGGTGGAGCTCTACAACGACGTCGTTCCCAAAACCGCCGAAAATTTTAGGGCTCTCTGCACCGGTGAGAGAGGCATTGGTCCTCATACTGCCGTTCCTCTTCATTTCAAGGTTTCTTTTTCCCTCTCTTGAATGATAATGATTTATTTATATATATGGATACTTGCTTAATCTTGTTTTCTCTCTGGTTATGCATTTTTGCTTTGTTCTTGTCTGCGGTTTCGTCTTATTAAAATTTTGTTATTTTTTTCTTTGAAAAAATACAAATATCTTTGTTTTTTTTTCCCTATTTCGAGTTTGGTGTTGTTAGAATTTCGATTTCTTTTTTTGGGTGAGATTGTTCTGTAGTTTATATGATGTAAATGTTGTTTCCGATGGCCTGGGTTGCAGTATACTGTTTAATAGTAATAACGATCATCTAACATATATTAAGCTAAAAACTTAACTTAAAAAGATAGTATAGCTCAAGAAATTAAAATTACTAGTAAGTCATCTGTCGCCCAGTTACTACTACTGTGAATGACTTCTATTTGCAGTAAAAATATCTGCCATGTCAACGGTATTAGGCCATTTCTGCTAATGGTCTCATTTTTCTGCTGCTGGAATGTAAGGCAGGCCATTGTAATGGTGCCATTGCTGTAAGAAGTTGTTGTCAGTTTTGGGATCAAATGGGAAGGCTAAAATCATACGTGTTGAAAGCTGTAAGAGGACCCAATTCACGACTAATGGATTAGTGGGGTAATTCTTAGTCAAATAAAACCATCTAATGAAGACTTCTTCTTTGACTATTATTACTGCTGCTGCTGCTTCTTCTGATTTTGCTACTCTAATTTGTTTGCCCTTTTATTTTCTTGGTTTCTGAATATAAATGGATGGCTTACCAAGTTTGATCCATATATCAACTGATGTGAAGCCGCCGGATGCTTACTAATTTTGATCCATATATCAACTGATGCGAAGCTGCCAGATGTAATCTCTTATTTGTACGCCTTACATGTGACAACTGCTAGCATATCTTTGTCAAACAAAATAAAAAATAGGGTACCTGTTATGCTCTAGCAAGGGAAATTCGTTATAGTAGTTGCTGGAAGCTGCATTACACTTATCATTTGTCTAGCTATATTTTTGTTCAAACTAATTCATGGATTTGTTTGAATGCAGGGCTCTTGTTTCCATCGTATTATAAGAGGTTTCATGATACAAGGTGGTGACATTTCTTCTGGAGATGGAACTGGTGGTGAATCCATTTATGGACTGAAATTTGAAGATGAAAATTTTGAACTCAAACATGAAAGAAAGGGGATGCTTTCCATGGCTAATTCTGGTCCTAGTACCAATGGTTCTCAATTTTTCATCACTACAACTCAAACCTCTCATCTGGATGGAAAGCATGTTGTGTTTGGAAGAGTAATCAAGGGATTGGGCGTGATTCGTTCAATTGAGCATGTCATTACGAGAGAGGATTATTATCCAACTCTTGATGTCATAATAGCTGATTGTGGAGAAATACCTGAAGGGGCAGATGATGGGACATGTAATTTCTTTAAAGACGGTGACATTTATCCTGATTGGCCAGCTGAGCTTAGCACGAAACCAGATGATATTTCTTGGTGGATGAATGCTGTTGACACTGTCAAAGCTTTCGGAAATGAAAGATACAAGGTGCCTGTCTAACTCAAGGCCTCTGCAGTGTGCTGTAGTAGCTTAAAAACTTAAGCAAACTGGTCCTTCAGTATTTGATTTAATTGATACCTGTATTTAGAAATGAGAATGTAGAACAAAGTTGCAGTTTTGCTTGACAAAATTTTATGTAGTTCTCCAAGTAGTCAATGCTAATCCTTCAAGTTAGATCCTTGGCCAGGCTTTTATATTTGCTTAATTCCTCTCTTTTTTCTAATATGGGATAACTGAACAACTTTCCTACAGAGGCAAGACTACAAAATGGCTCGCAGAAAGTATTGTAAAGCTCTTCGATACTTGAGCATATGCTGGGAAATGAAAGATATTGACGAAGGTGAGCTAGTTAACTCACTGCATTAGGAGGGTTTGGAACTTCTGATAAGTTGAAACTGTGAAATCCTCGATTAGTCTGTCCCTCTAACCATGTTAATTGAATAATTGGACAGTGACAAGTGATTCCCTCAGGAAGTTCAAGTCTCAGATATTTACAAATTGTTCGGTAAGTTCTTTTACCACGCCTTCTGAAGCATTTCAAATTAACCACTGTACATCAACCTTTCAAGACATTCGAACATCTGGAGTTAATATATTTCGATCAGAAATATTTTCTATATTCATCAACCCTGGATAGCATCTGTAGTTTGTAATTCTTGGACGTGAACAGGGTAATACTAGGATGCTCCTTCAAAATTTGGTTTGCTTTTCCTTCCTTGGGAAAATACAGAATGCATTTCAAGTTGTAAATTGTACTAAACTCGCAGTTTCTGCAGTTTCCTATGTTTGACTTAATTTTCCTTTCAATGTATCGATTATATACTACATGCTTATTTTTGTGCTCCTATTCCAAAAAGTTTCATCAGAGCTCTGGTTTTTTGCTTCCTTTCTTCTTTTCCTTTTGCTACAACTTCTTGAAGCACTTGGTATCTTTTGGGTACAAAGTAGTCTCATTGTGTTCTTTTTCATTGTGCCAATGTTTGATATTTCCTCATTAGGCCTGCAAATTGAAGTTAGGAGATCTTAAAGGAGCATTGTTAGATGCAGACTTTGCCATTCGCGATGTGGAAGATAATGTAAAAGCTTTCTATCGCCAAGGCCAGGTTAGTGGCTCTAGTTGCTTTTATCCAAATGATCACTGGTTAATCATATTTTTCTTTCTAAAATTTTCACCTATATTACTTTTTATTTATTTGCTTAGTTTTGCTGCTTATTTGCAGTCTTTTCTCACTTTCGATATTTGGTGCTTCTAATATTCATGATTCAGGTTGTTTGTCATAATGCTAAATATTGTGCATTCTTAGTTAACCAATGTTCTTTGTGTTGTAAACATTTTATTGCATTAAACAAGAAATGTATTATGGTTGTTGAGATGAACTAGTAACAATTAGAACTATGAATAACTTCCCCACATTCTTGAATGGTTTCAACAGAAGGTAATCAGAAGTTTGGTTATAAGAGAACTTTAAATAATGGTTGATCAAGTTGTTTGCTTGAGTATTTGCTGCTGCTGCCTCTGCAAAGAGTTAAATTAACTTCTCAGATTTTGTGTTTTTTACTGTGTCTTGGTTTTCTACGTGTATGTCTTGCCGCATTGATGATATATAATGTTTGATCGTCCAAGGACCTGAGTGGTTTATGAGTTTGATGCTGCGAGATTATCTTAATTTTTTTTTCCCGCTTTCTCTTAAACTCCTACTCCAAATGAATTAAGGAAAAAGAGGGAACATAGCATCTTTGGCTAGCAGTAGTTTTTTGGAAGCTTATTCTACCTTGCTTTGCCAGACATCTGCCTGATTGGTTGTCTTAGTAACTTTTACTCTGTCCCTGCTAAATTCTCAGGCGCACATGGCACTCAACGACATAGATGCAGCAGTTGAAAGTTTCAAGAAGGCATTGCAGTTGGAGCCAAATGATGGTAAATATCAAATGATGCAGCTGTTCTTTTTTTTTTTTTTTCGGCTGTCAACTGCAAATGAAGAACTATTTTTTTCTGCATTTGTTTCAGGTGGTATAAGGAAAGAGTTTGCGGCTGCAAAGAAAAAGGCCAGTGGATTTCGAACTTGATATCAACAGTTACATGCTACATATACAGGCTCACTCTTTCTTTTCAAAATATAGGAATTGAAAAATGTGCTTAGACTCTAAGATGACTACGTGATGTTGTGTGCAATTACAGATTGCTGATAGACGTGATAAGGAGAAAAGAAATTACTCAAGAATGTTCCCAATGAGTTAAATGCAGGTATATGGTAAGTTGAATTGATTTCTTGGACCATCTTCTTGACACTGACAGATATAGATTTTGATTTACAATGCCATATGCAGGTTGAGAATTCTACAGTTATCAGGTCCTCTGTAGTCTGTACATGATAGGATGCATTGACTAACAACTGAAATCAGGTACTTGAACTAAATTCATTATTCTCATTGAGATGAGCACTGGAATATTCTTTTCCTTCAATACCATCCTTTAATAGAAGAGTCAATGTGCTCTGACATGCTGCTTTCCCCTCTGACATCCATTGATATTTGAATGATTTGGTCTGTAACAGCCTAAATATGTTAAGTTCCACAAAAGATTAAGTTTGGCTGGATCCATCTCTGCTTTCCATCATAATATTGCAAATTATCTTCTTGGATCTGTACAGGTACTTTTTGCGAAGTTCCAGATTATTTGTGAGCACAAATATGAAAACTCGAATAGGGAACAGAAATAGTTTATATAGATTTGAATTTCAAAGAATTTTATGTGGTGGATAGATTTCAGGTAGATGCATACATTTGAAATCATCTGAAGTATCTTTTAATCTTTACCAGAAATGTTCTTATCCTGGAAAAATTGGATGATTTATTTTCTCGGATAAGAATTTGTCTTTACTTTTAAATATTTTGTACTGTTCTTGTGGTTTCCTCTGGCTAGACTTTGCATGTAAGTTGGCTTTGATTTTTAGGAGATAGTTCTGTCCATTTCTGTCCAGCGATCTAGCCCTGATGTTCAGATGTAATTCTTCTACCTCAATATTTTGATCACCAAGGCCATCAGCTTGATGTTTCCTTTTCCTTGATCCCCTGTTTGAATACAAGTTCTGCAATCTTCTTGCAGCCGAGTCTTGACTTTTCTCAACTACCTGTTTTTGTTCCATGGATACTGATATTCGCCATTCTGCCAGTGAAGTTTCTTCTCTAGCTCTTTTTCTTATCGCATGATATTTTTCTTGAGTAAGCTTGACTGCAGTATCGTCTGTCTGGGAAAAGTTGATGTAGTGTTGTGCCTCAGCAGCTGATGCAGTGTAAGCTTCTGATTCTAACAGTATTGCTCTCAGGGTGAGTTGCAAAGCAAGAAGAGTCTGCCTCTGAAGCCGTAAAACTTGTTTTAGTTTCATTCTTGCTCTGTGCTTTTCATCTCTTTCCATCTTGAGTTGTTCCATCTCTCCCTGAGTCATTTGTAAGACCTGATTTACCCTGTTGATCATTGTTCTGATCTTCAGTTCTTCCTCCTTCCTAGCCCTAATAAA
The DNA here is from genome assembly GCA_024721245.1 of Mitragyna speciosa. NCBI lineage: Eukaryota > Viridiplantae > Streptophyta > Magnoliopsida > Gentianales > Rubiaceae > Mitragyna > Mitragyna speciosa. The sequence goes on along the minus strand of CM045562.1, from coordinate 23,668,645 downwards.
GATATTCAAATTATCAAGCTGAGACTCAACCTCTGAAATAGCATTGTCGGACAAGGCAGTACGGCTCTTTGCATCTGCAAGTTCTGACTGTAGCTTTTCAAGCTCATCAATGACAGGTCTGGAGTCTAACGATCATTGCACTGCCTCATCTTTAGCCTTCGTGAGTTTTTCCTGCATTTTTTGTAGTTCTGCCATCTTGGCACCCAATAAAATGCCAATAGTTTCTCCTCGCTTCCTTTCTTTTTGTTCAGACCCATCCTCCATTTCCCCATGGAAGTCCATTTGGTTGGGTACATTATATGGGGTTACTCTCTGAAGGTTAACTCGAGTTTACACTCTTTGTCTGAATATAGAGCAAACGTCTGCTCTTATTTATTCGGTTTTTGGTATCCTCCAGACTGGATTAGGAGGACGGATTGATACAGTTCCTATAGATCTTCTCAAAGCTATAAGCTTCTTGGGCTTTTAGCATTCTCCTTGCTCATGGTGTTTCTGAGCTTTGGAAATATCGCTGAGTTTTGTAAGTTTGGGATTGGACACTACCCGTTAGACTGTTGATATAACATTTACTGAGAGACAAGATTCTAGTAATTTGGCAGGGCACCATCTTTCTTGTATCTTTCTTTTTTTTTTTTTTTCTTGTATCTTTTTTTTTTTATCAATAGTTAACCGTAAACTATCTTACTTCTAACCTACACCATAGGGGGAGGAACCCAATTGAGTTTCAAGAAAATCGATGGGGACTGAACTACCATCAAATCAAATGGGTGCATTATGCACCCATTTCGATTTCAATGGGAGGCAAGGATTTTCTTGTATCTTCTGCTTTCTGTCTCAAGGTTTCTTTATTCCCTACGTGCTTTTTTCCACGTATCCCATCGTTAGGCCCAGTTGATCCACTTTCTTTTCTTTGCGTCTAAAGATGATGGTAATTGAATAGGTTCACACAACAAACGAATTTTTCATTGAGAAGTTAGTGGGAGAGTGCACGAGCATGGGGCTGTTGGTGGGCTTTCTGAATGTAAATATACAAAATCTGATGATGCTGTCGGCGGGGTAAAGTTGATGATTAACTGAGTAAGGCTTTTCGGCCTGTTAGATCGGCTTGTTATATCGTTTTGTAGAGTCCATGATATAATAGTTTCTGCTAGGCCCATACTAGGCGTTGGAAGTGGGCCTACAATATTAGTCTACTGGCCTGCCGTTCTGATGAGCCTTAATGTTTAATTTTAGTCATTGAGAGTCTGTTTGTTTGGACTAAAAATATTTTCCAGGAAAATATTTTCAAAATTTTTCTCAGTGCCAAATAGAAGAAAATATTTTTCTCTGTAAAAATATTTTTCAATTTTCTTACATCTAGCTAAAAATGCATACTTAATGAGTGTAAGTTATTTTTTTAAGAGTTCAAAAGTAATGTTAAACGTTAAGTACCAATTTTTTTAATTTCAATTTCCAAACTATTTTTTTTTAATTCTTATCAACTTTTTTCACTATCTTGGGCTCCACAATAGTTATACCATTATATTTTTTAAAGATTAATTATGAACAAAACAATACTCTAATTACTTGTCAAACATCCATTACAATTGTTATTAGTATTTTTAACTCATATTAGCAGTAAAAAAATAAAAAAAATAAAAAAGTTTAATGTTAAAAGATTTTCACATTGTCATCCAAACATTGAAAAATTGTAAGGAAAATGACATTTTCCATGTACAATGTTTTCTTAGGAAAATAATTTCCTAAGGAAAATATTTTATATCCAATCAAACAGGCCCTGAGTCGAGTCCATTCTACTATTTATCTTTGAAGTCGCGTATGAATTTAGCTTTGAATTTTTTAGAATTTCATCTCCTGTAATTTGATCTAACAATAAAGGGGATATCCTCATACTGCAACTGTATGGAAAATATGCAATTAAACACCTAGATACAAATATGAAATCAAATTGCAATCATTATTGACCCCTTATATTTATTGGGGTAAACTAATCACTACTTGAGATTGAGAGGGGTTGGCTCTTTTGATTAACTGGGATAAGAATTTTAATCGCTAAAATATTAGTGGTAAAATATCCAGCAATAATAATCGTCAGTTGGCTAGACGGAGCTTCCTTTCGGCTGAAAGCAGCTTTGCAAATTCCGTAAGAGCATCTGCATTGGTGCCCTCTCCTTGAACTGCCTCAGATTTTCCCGTCTCCAAATCCACCCTTGACACTGGCTTCTTCAGCAGATTGTTGCCAATCTGAACCAGTCTGTGCAGATTCCTCGTGGTTGCAATATCAACGGATGATGCATCCCCGATCAATGCATCTTCCTGTCTCATTGAGAAAAGTGGTGACAATTAATACTCATTGTTCTTGCCAACATTAGAAATATAGTTACTGCTAGAACCTGAGAAGTTATGGTGATGTTTCTGGTACCTGTATCCGGAGGTAATTTTTCTCACTGTGAAGGGATTGGAAGAGGGTCGAAACGTGTATATCCACCATATCAGAGCTAGCACCAGTAAAAATATCCACCATTGGTGTGGCTCCATTGTTGTACACCCATGCAAGCGAGCCCCACATGGAAGCCTCTGCCGCATTGTATTTTTCCTCGTCTTTTGCCATACCCGTGCCCAGTGACAACACTAGCATTCTGTTGCTATCCATTGGCTTCAAATCCACCAGTTGAAATTGGCCCGTCAAGATTTGTTTGGAGATGTGGGTTATGGCCATCATAGCCTGTGGATAATGAACATAGGCTACGCGATTAGTTCCAAATTTCAATACCAAGTACACTTCGTTGTATACTTAAGTTAAAAGGTTTTCTGAAATGTTCTCATTTACTCTAAACTTATTTTAAATTGAGAAAAAGTTGATTGTTGACATTATCTTGTTTTTTTTTTTTTTTTCAAAACAAAATAGTTTCTCAATATTTGTTGATCAATTTTTGAATAGATAACTTCTTTGAAACAGAGCTTCATAGAAGATAAAGGACTGTAGGACTATGGCCTCTTTTCCAGAACGTGAAGTAGGAAGTAGGTATTTGCCACTCACTGGATTATTAGCAGCAACTCCTCCATCAATGAGATCGAAAGTGCGTATTTTCCCTTGTGCGTCCGTGATCTCAAAATAGTAAGGTGGAAGATAGGTAGGCGCTGCTGAGGTGCCAAGGCAGACATCCGATAGGAGAGCATTCTTGGAAACATTTGCTTTAGCCTGGTTAATGTTTCAGGGAGAAAAACTTAACCTTGTAAGCAAAAAAAATTTACGTTTCACAGGAGACAATGTAGTATTGGTCGGAAATACTTTTAGATTATGAGAACCATACATCAATCGTGGAGAATATGACTGGTTGAAGGCGCTTGATATCAAAAGTTGGTATGACTACATTTGTTAGCGTTTGTTCTACGGTGAGATTTCCCAATAGTCTCCTTACCAACGATGTCAAGTACGTCCCATCGTACTTCGGCCCGGCCAATAGGTCTGTCAGCGACCTTACGAGATTGCTTCGGCTTGATTTCAGACACATCAAACAGTCAGTGACAGAAATTGGAAAACCAATCCTAAAAAATATTGAGGAATTATAATGAAAGTTAAAATTATAATATTTAACGTTAATTCAGTCGATTGTATACCTGCTTTCTGGAAAGATCTGGGGGCAATGTTCCAAGTAGAAGTTCGTAATGTCTTTGGCAGCGAAAAGAGGGCGATTATCCTTATCTGGAGCAGTAAGCATTGCGGTTACTAGCCCACCTGTGCTAGTTCCGGCAACAATATCAAAATAATCTACAATTCTTGCATTTGGTCCATCAAGTTCCTACCAATTAAACCAACCACATTCCTATTTTATAAACAACATAAACCATGACATAATTGATCTTCTATCGTGTAATTCATCCATGACATAATTGATCTTATATCGTTTAATTCATATTTAGATATTACACTGAAATGGGAGAAATTTAGTAACACCTGAAGCTTGGCTTCGAGGAAAGCAAGAATAGTCCCAGGAATGATACCTCTGATGCCACCTCCATCTATGCTCAAAACTGTTGCCAACCTTCCTTTTGTTAAAGCATCAGTCATGTTAGGTTGTAAAAGGTTCAAGGTTATTAGTAGGGCAAGTGTTGGTATGATCTGATTCATCTTCATGATTTGTATCTAATTCCGACAGGTCCTGTACTCTATTAACTCTATTTCCTTCTTGGTGAGAAACAATATTTTGTTTATATTCTTAAATGCAGCTACTGAGAGCATGAAGAAAGGAAGTAGAAATCGTAGAGAGAGCTCAATTTATACATGCGACTTTCGACTATAATCTTAATTCTCTTTACAGCATTAGGTGGACTTTTCTTTCATGAAGTCCCGTTGTTCCAAGTTCCATTTGTTTACCAGAAAAGCGTGGAGCATGGATCCCATCTCTTCATTTGAATAACAGTGAAATTTTTTCTGAGGAACTTCACGTGTCAATTTTATCCATTCGTCGTCTTCCTCATGATCCAGTTTCTGTCAGTTGTAGTTTGGTTTCTACCTATCCAATCCTCAATAATAGTACAACAGATGTGATGACAAGGTAATTCTCTATTCTTGCACAGAAGGCTTATAGAGCTCCTGCATTTTTGCCGTGATCAATTACTACTAAATTGGTTTTCGGGCTATGGATTGCACCGTAAATTCAGCTACGATAAGCGAGTAGTGCCAGTAGACCTGCAGAAAAATGTGGATGATATTTATTTTGTTTCTCAACACCGTTATTTCAAATTTGATCCGCTAATTGAGCTCAAGACTTTGACAAAGTTTTGGGGCTTAAAAGTAGAGCTCATGGATGATTTCTCGTTATCTATACTATAATTCATTTTTCTGTAATTTGAGGTTCCTCCAATAAAAGGGATATCCCGATACTGTAATCGTATGAGAAATAACAGTTAAACAAACCACCCCATGGATAATCAAATTGGGCCACCTGCTAGATTGATTTCTTATAATTTAAATAAAAATTTTACTACTAACTCATGATTGAGAGGTTGGCCTCTTCTGAATAAAGTGGGATAAGATTTTTAATCATTAAAAAGCTATAGGTAAAATATCCAGCAATGATAATCGTCAGTTGGCTAGACGGAACTTCCTTTCGTTTGAAAGCAGCTTTGCAAATTGCGTAAGAGCGGCTTCATTTGTGCCCTCACCCTGAACAGCCTCATATCGCCCGGTCTCTAAATTCACCCTCGACACTGGCTTCTTCAGCAGATTGTTACCAATCAGAACAAGTGTCTGCAGATTCTTTGTGGTTGCAATATCAGCAGATGATGCATCCCCAGTCAGTGCATCTTCCTGTCTCAATCCCAGACAGGTGATCACAATTAATGTTCACTTGTCGATGTCGACATAAAAAAATATGGTCACAGGTAGGACCTGAGAAGTTATGGTGATCCTTGGAGTACCTGAATGCGGAGATAATTTTGCTCGCTATGAAGGGATTGGAAGAGGGTGGAAACGTGTATATCCACCATATCAGAGCTAGCAGAACCAAAAATATCCAGTAGTGGCGTGGCACCATTGTTGTACAGCCAAGTAAGCGAGCCCCATTTTGAAGCCTCTGCTGCACTGTATTTTTCCTCGTATTTCGCCATGCCCGTGCCCAGTGACAACACTAGCATTCTGTTGCTATCCATAGGCTTCAAATTCACCAGTTGAAACTCGCCCGTCAAGATTTGTTTGGAAATGTGGGTTATAGCCATCAGAGTCTAAGGACAATGAACAGAGACTACACTACTAGTTAACACTTACAATATCAAGTATATATCAATGAATATTTGTACTAAATTAATGTTAAAAGTTTTTATGAAATATTCTCATCGCTTATTTTAAATTGGAAAAAGGTGTTGTCGTAGTTCTAATGTTTAAGTGCTAAGTATAATTCTCAAAATTTTTAAACAAACGACTCCCTTGAAAGTTTGGAACAGATATATAAAATATAAAGAACACTAGGACCATGATCTCTTTTCTCGATCATAAAGTATAAAATAGGACTTATTTGCTACTCACTGGATTGTTAGCAGCAACTCCTCCATCAACGAGATTGAAAGTGCGAGTATTCCCTTGTGCGTCCTTGGTCTCAAAATAGTGTGGCGGAAGAAAAGTAGGTGCTGCTGAGGTGCCAAGGCAGACATCCGATAGCAGAGCATTCTTAGAAACATTTGCTTGTGCCTGGTTAAAATTTTAGGAAGAAAATTAACCTTGGAAGCAAAAACTTCACATTCCATATCAACTTTATTCAAGAAAAATCTAGCGATAATCTGAAATATTTATGTTGAGATTATAAGAACCATACATCAGTGGTGGTAAAGATAACAGGTTGAAGGCGCTTGATATCAAAAGTTGGAATGACTACATTTGTTAAGGTCTGTTCTGTGGTGAGATTTCCCAATAGTCCCTTTACCAACGATGTCAAGTACTTCCCATCATACTTCGGCCCACCAAACGGATCAAGAGACCTTACGAGATCTTTGCGTCTTGATTTCAGTTCAGACACATCAAATAGTAAGAGCAAAAATTGTGAAATGAACCTGAAATAATTTGGAAGAATACAAATGGGAGTGCAAGTTATATTGCCCTTATTCAGTCGCTTGTATACCTGCTCTCTGGAAAGATATGGGGGGAGTGTTCCAAGTAGAAGTTAACAATGTCTTTGGCGGCGTAAAGTGGGCGGTTATCCTTATTAGGAGCAGCGAGCATGATTGTTACTAAACCACCCGTGCTAGTTCCGGCGACTATGTCAAAATAATCTGCAATTCTTGCATTTGGTCCATCAAGTTCCTACGAATGAAACCAATTACAAACGCAGTATTTAAGTAGACTACATAAACCATGAATCGCCTTGTATTTTGAACAAAAATATGCATTGAAATTGGAGAACTTTTATCAATACCTGAAGCTTGTCTTCAAGGAAAGCAAGAATGGTGCCAGGAATGATACCTCTGATGCCACCTCCATCTATGCTCAAAACTGTAGCCAACCTTCCTTTTGTTAAAGCTTCAGTCGTGGGAGGTTGTAAAAGGTTTAGGATTATTACAAGAGTAAATCTTAGTATTATCTGAACATTTATCTTCATCATGATTTCCTAGAAACAAAGGAGGGAATGGTGTAACATGGTTCCCTAGCTCAGTTTATACTTGTAACTTGCGAATACGATCTTAATTTTATATACGGCATTAGGTAGATATTTCTTTCATGAAGGCCCATTCAATCAATTCTCCATCTGTTTACCATAAAAGCATGCACTATAGATCCCGTCTCATCTCTTGAATGGCAATGGCAGTTCGTAGGTGAGGAACTACAAGTGTCAATTTCATACGGTTGATCGTCAATTATAACTTGGTTCCTGTCCAGTCAAACCTCATTTATTGGACACTATACATAACAAGGCAACTGTATTTTCTTAAACAGAAGGTATGCGATCTCTTCCTTCTCTGTCCCACATATGTGTGAGAGAACTTAATGGTGTTTAGTATATATATATATTTTAGATTATGGGTTCATAACAACTTGGTTTAAGAATTTAGAACATGTGATTTATGCTCAAAAGTTATTAAGCCAACTTATATTTGGGGCACTACATTTGATATCACATCAAACCCCTCACATGAGGTGAGATTGAGCCAACAGTATTGGGCGGTAACTACGCATGTAATGTAAATGTTAAATTTCGATTGGGTTTTACAATAATGCAAATGCTTAAAGAATAGATAAATGTGATATCCTCTTTTTCTCTTTGTTTCATATCGATGAGAGAATTTAATAATATTAAATATACTGAGTTATATGTTATTTAAATTTGGTTTAAATATTTTTAACGAATGGTTTACACTAAAAAATTATTGGATTACCTCATACCCACGTTGTTACAGTAGGCATTCCTACTTTGGTCTTTTTGGGATATGGATTGCACAGTAAATTCAAGCGATTAGGTAAAACCAAGTGGGATATGGATCGCACAGTAAATTCAAGCGATTAGGTAAAACCAAGAAAATTCCTACTTTGTTTTTTTGGGCTATGGATTGCACCATAAATTCAGCTATAACAAGCGACTAGCGATTACGTACAACTAGCATCAGCGGACTTGCAGAAAGATTTGGGTGACATTTGTTTTTCCATACTGCTAACTGAGCTGAGACTTCGACAATTTTTGCGGTTAAAAACTAGAGCTCCTGGATGATTTCTTATTATTCATACTAGAATGGTGAGGGAACTAATAAAGAAAGAAATAATGCTGAATTAGGGGACTCCCTAACATAAAAAAAAAATGCAAGTATTTAATGTTAGCAATAAAAAAATCCAAAAATTTGAACATATTGTTTACAAGTACATTGACAAAAATGAGATGACGATGTTGGTGAGATAATGATTCCTCCTTATTAGTATTTCCTCCACTGCCCGGGAGAAAAAGATGGAAAAAAAAAAAAGTCTTAACTGCACTAATAACATGCTTCTGATAGAACTTGTAACGTTTACAAGATGTTCATATAAATTAACACATTTTATTCTCCATTCCCCAAAACCATCGCTAATAAGGAGGGAGAAGGGGTGGGGTGGTGAGAAGAAGTTAACAAATTCCTCTTCTAGGAGGTACAGAGGAGACCTCATTTTCGTGATTCCTTTTACTCATCATCACATAAAGGTAAAAGCATTAAAGGAACAATATAAAGTATAAAATGAATGTGTGGATGTAAACATAATTTGACTCTTTATCGAAACATCAATATATTTAACTCAATGTTTTTAGTCATGTCAGTGATGAATACTTTTCTGCCAAGATATCACACTTAACAAAATTTAGTTTTTTTTTTTATTTATCAAATCTATACTATTGCAGTTGGAGGAAGGGAATGGTGCTTGGTGAAGTTCGAACTCCCGATTTTTGGAATGGAGTAGTAGAGTTGTAACCGTTCAATACTCTATTCGTTACCAATTTAGTCAGTTGAGGTGTTGGTGGAAATACACGCTATAATGAAAGCAGTTAAAAAAAAAAAAAAAAAGTTTTGGTTTTTTTGTGGCAACATCTAGGATATCTTTTGGGCCTATCTATGTTACGCATTATTTTAATCGACCCAAATTCAGACACGGGCCAAGTCTGCATACAGAACAGACGAACGTGTAAAAACAAGAATACGGGCCCAATCTAATCTGGCAGAGTTGGTTGAGCAAAGTAGAAAAGAAAAAAATTGGGAAAAAAGGAAAAATCCAAATGAGCCTACAATTGCGTACTCCTCACGACTGGAGGAGTGCAGCGAAAATATTCCAAATCCCTCGCCACTACCGCTCCCAGGCTTCCTCAGTTTCTCCGTCGGGTTTCGAAACGCAGCGTTTCATAATCACTCCCCATCCTTTATTAATTGAGTTCTCCAGGAGAAGCTCCCTTTCTATCTCCTTACTAATAATGGCCGATTCCAACTGCAGGTTTATCTCCCTTTTTATTGTATTACAATATTTTTTTGGTCTTCTTCTCGTTATTAAGTTTTGGTCTAAACTTTTTTTTTTGGTTTCATATTTATTTATATTCGTCAGGATTTTACAGAAACCTGAGACTGATAGCGACTGCAAAATAACGGAAAATGTACCGCGAAAATATGCTGAAATTGTTGTAATTCGTCACGGCGAAACCGAATGGAATGCTGATGGTAGAATTCAGGTTTTTTTTTTTATTTTTTTAAAATTTCCCTTCCAATTGCGGTTAATTTTGCAAAATTGAGTTTGTAGATTGGTATTTGACTGAATTGTCCTTTGAGAATAATATTTATTTATTTTTTCTCCTTTGCATATGATGCTGGCTGTAAATTTGTTGAATTTTCCTCACTTAGGGGCATCTGGATGTTGAATTAAACGACGTAGGGAGACAGCAAGCTGCCGCGGTAATTTATGAAAGATACACTCCAATTTATGCTTTTTTTACTGCAATATTTTTGGTGTTTTTGTGGATAAATGTGTTTTTTGGGTTTTGATAAAGGTGGCTGAACGAGTTTCAAAAGAGGCTAAACTGTCTACAGTTTACTCATCGGACTTGAAGAGAGCATTTGAGACTGCAGAAATAATAGCAAGCAGCTGTGGGGGGCTTCAGGTATAAATGTTGGCATTACTATTGGGTTTAGTATAGAGTGATTACTCTGGATCATTTCGTTTGTGCAAGGCAGTTGTGAAAAATAAATAGCAAATTAGTTATTATTAGTGGATTTTGAGAATTGGAAGTGACAGTAGAAAGAATTGTGATTCTTATTGTTGAAAATGGATCAGTAGTTGGATGGAATCTATTGCTTCTAAGGGGAAGGGGCAGTCCACCTCCCCCTGCGCCAGGGGGGGGGGGTGTTAAGGCTTTAGTTTGCTGTTGCAAGGGTAACAGTAGAAATTACGTTCCTTCAGGTTTTCTAGAATTGATTGAAACAGTGACATTGTGCTTCAGACAAGCTGATCAGCTTTCCTTCTGTCTTATTTTCCCATTGAAAATTTTCATATACAGATCTTGCTTTATTTAGAATGAAGTGGAAAGTTGTTTATGTTACTACTGCTATGAAGAGATACACATGTGAGTTATCACGGACTTAAATTTAGAAGTTATCGACCATTGGCGCACCAGTTAGCAATTAAGTAAACTTCTTTGTCTAATCTAGAAGTCTAGGGCAAAAATGCAAATCTATCTTGTTATGTGCATGGCATCTACAACATGTTCCAATGCCAGTGGTGGGACGTGTAAAATGAGAATGTAGACTGTCAAATTGTATGTCAGATCACTTGGTTTGCATTTTTGGTGTCAGGTTATTAAAGATCCAGATTTGCGGGAAAGACACCTAGGGGATCTTCAAGGTCTTGTGGTTCGTGAAGCAGCCAAAAGTAGTCCTAAGGCATATAAATTACTTTTATCTAATCGAAGGGACGAAGAAATTCCAGTGAGTTCTTTATTTTACATCTGTTAATTGTCGTTGATGAACAGTACATATTAACTTGCTTGTGTTTTTATGGTTTTTATGTATAAGTTTCTGTCAGAATGCATCATAAACTACATTGGTATGGTAGTGATGTCCGGAGAATTAAATGCTGAAAGAGATATGAAAACAGAAAACTTGTTGGGTTACATTGAAACAACTTAGCAATAGGAATGAAGTATGGGAAAGTTCTATTTGTAACTTGTCGGCTTTCTCCCTTCTAAACATCTGAACTCAACTGAAAAAGAGAATTCTGCCATCACAGCCATGACTAACATCCCTATACATGAATCATTTAACACAATTAAGAATCCTTACTGCATGCAACCAAAAATTGCTCTAATATAACTTGATGACACCATTCTTACCAGAAGCATCATTTTGTTTCTCTGCTTGGAGACTTCAATGGCTATACCTTTGCTGCATTCCATTTGCTTCCCAGCCTAGTGATTGTGGCCTGAATTTCTACTTTAAGAGCAATATGTCCTGCTTACTCTTTGGCCAGCAATGCTAGTGCTAGTGAGCTGTTTTTGGTAGAATGATACACAACCCCAAAAGAAGAAATTGAAGAAGAATAGTCAAAACAAGAAGAACGGATATAAAACTTTCATTTTTAATTTGCACAAGAAAATGAGCTTTTCATCTTTAATTAGCTCTTTCATAGAAAGAAATGGATCCTTCATGATTTTGATGGTTGGAGTCCTGGCTTCAATTTGTGGTCAACCTTATCGTTCATTTGATCACACGTCCAATTACTGGCTGGGTTCTTGTGATTTTAAGCTAGAAGACGTTAGATTTGCTGGTGCTTATCTTCCCACTGGCATGCTGCTTGAGGGAGAATGATGTCATCAGATATTGAATTCATTCTATACTTGATGCTTGTATGGCATTTGAGTATATATGCAGATTCTCCTCTTTTGCAATCAGATTAGAAACCACTCTTTTTTTGGCTCAACCAATTTCTACATCTTTGCCCATGATTTATACACCTTAGTCTCACCCTACAGTAACAAGATTTCACGCTTTATATTATTGAATTATCTGTAATTGTGTTCTTTTTTTTTATTTTTTTTTAAATTTCTCTAGGAAAGGAAAACTGTTTTATGTGCTTCTAACTATAACAAGCATGTCACCTGAAACTGGTTTTGGTGTTCAAATTGATCTAGCCTTAACAACCCCTGGGGTCCCACAATGAATGATTTGTTAGTTCTTGAGATCTGCAGGGTGGTGGAGAAAGTCTTGATCAACTTTATCATCGCTGCACATCTTCACTACAGAGGATTGCAAACAAGCATATAGGTATCAGCAGACCTGGAATCACAATGTTTTAAAGAAATAAATCAAATAGCATATGATTATTGCTTCGATTGCAGGGGAGCGAGTTGTTGTGGTCACCCACGGAGGTGTTATCAGAGCACTTCATAGACGGGCTTCTTCACATGGACGGTCTGTTGGCAAGATTATGAATACATCTGTCAATGTTTTTCAGTTGTCTGATGAGGATGAGTGGACCATTAAAGTCTGGGGTGATGTGAGCCATCTTAACCAGACTGGCTTTTTGGAGTCTGGTTTTGGTGGGGACAAATCTTCGGGTTAGTCCTTGCATGTCATATTCAAAATTGACAAACATGGAATTTTGTAGGGGACATGCGATCGTATGAACTGTCTAAAACATTAAAACTGGTTCAACCAACTTATGATATACTAGATTCATTCTAAGTGCAGCAACTATGTCTCAATACATGATTTGTATAACATGGCAGCAGGCAGCTATTATATTGTTTTTGTAGTTCTCTGCTAATGTGACCTTTGGAGGCTAAGTTGAGGTCGGAAACCAATTAGCAAATGATGGAATAACCAAACCAATTAGCAAATGATGGAATAATAAACATCAGATTTTATAAATATTTGAGAAGGCTCTTTAGTTTCTTCTAGAAATTTGGAACATGCTTTAAGACCCTTCTGCGTGGTTGGTGCTGCCACCAACTGGACTTGCATTGCACGAGATATGATTTGTTCTAGTATTCTGAAGTTCAATGTTATCAACTTAATGTTGATGAACAGTGTGTAAAAGTGAAATCTTTGGTAATGTCTTGCTTGGCGGGGCATCTTAACAGTATCAGTTAGCAAAACAAATTTTCTGGGAGCAAGATGTTAAGCATGTCACGTGCTGGTCCACACTCGTCAGGTTTTGAGTTTCTTTCATAGTCATTAAAAATAATTCAACATGCTAAGCAACTGGGGCAGCCTTTCACATTCCAGGATGGCGATAGCTTTCAATTTTCATTGTGTTGGTTGATATTTATTACATTAATCTTCAATCCCTTTAATACAAAAAAAAAAATTAGTTAGTTCCCATGAAGAACATTTTTTGCTTTTTGACCTTGCTCGCAGGGTTTGATCCTTTTGGCTTGTTCAAAAGGAAATCTTGCAAGTGTTAGATTATTGATCTATATTTCTATTACTTCGGCCCCTGCTCCCTCTGAATGGAAGAAAAAGTTGTATGTCAATTGTCGTCCTAATGTGTTCCCATCCTACCATATTCAATACGTAGAAAGTCCGATGTTTTTCAGTCAAGATCTTCTTTTTTTTTTTTTGACGGGATTTAAGTCAATATGACAATTGCTTTCCATTACAAAAATAAAGTAAACATTGGGCTTGGTCTAACAGATGACGGAAAACTCGTGTTTCTATTGGTCTACTGAACTTTGTGAAACAAATAAGAAACTACGTTCAGGGAAAAAATAATGATAATAATAATAACGAGAAATAAAATAGTACAAAGGTTGATTGGATTAATGTGATGGAACTTGAAAGAATTTACTCTTTAGAAAATAAATTTCAAATATTTATTAAACCTATTTTACAAACACTCCTTGATATTTTCAAACACCTTTTATTTCAAGTATATCACATTCTAAAATTCTCAATAATACTCTTAAAAAGAGAGAGAGAGAGAGATTGCCACCCTTATTAGCCATTCGCCATTTCCACTCACAAATTTAGTGCGACAATGGATGGAAGGAATGGTGGTAGAAATCCAATTCATGTGGTTTGCCAGTTTGGACAGGTTATGGCAAACAGCTTTTGGACATTACGCGTAAACATAATTGATTATCCAAATCTTGACACCGCCCCTCAGCCCCAAGAAAAGGAAAAAACAATAACAAAAGAAGAATAGAAGAAAAATACCTCCCTAAACAAATACTCCCTCCGTTCGTTCCATGTTGATAAGCTTGCTTTCTTTTTTCATCCGTTCCAAATTATAGTCCACTTTCCAATTGAAGAATGTAGTTAATTTTCAAGTTCTCTAAAATGTCCCTATTTAATTACTTTGTTATAAGTGAAAGTGCATAGCAAACCGTGCATTCACACATCAAATAGAATTAATTTGACTTATGGTGCAATTTCCTATTTGTATTTAATGTAAATATTTAATGATAAATATAAGGGTATTTTAGTAACATCATAGATTAATTCATTCTTTCAATAAAATTAACTAACTTTTCTTAAACTGTGTGAAAAAACCTGTAAACCTATCAAAATGGAACGGAGGGAGTATAAAAAGGCAAAAGTAACCGCCCCCGCAAGAGGGGGGGGGGGGAGTGCAATTTGGTTCTCCCACACAATAATTATCATTGCCCCATGGATGATAATTTAATAAAGATATGATGAGAAGCAAGCCTAATAAATATCAAGTCCGCTGGTGACATTAATATAGAGCATCATCACTCACGTGAAATAGTTGAATTTGTTGCACTCTTTTTTGCATGCAATGCAAGAAATTGACCTATCTTGTTAGTTGACTTCAAACTTTTTTAGAACTAAAATATATAGTAATTTAGCAGCATCCGTCAAAGGGATTTTGTTGTTGAATGATTCTGATTTTTCGGCATAATCTCCCAACAATGATTGCACGCAGATGAAGAATTCATCAGACTTTTTTGAATTTTTATTAAAATATAGGAATATCGTAGTAGCACGTTCCTGCAACTTTTATACGTGGACCAGTTCTCCTCCATTAAAAATAGATTTTGTTAGTAAGAGCAGGAAAACCGTGTATTATATTTCTAATGCATTCGACTTTCTTTGAAAAGAAACTGCAACAATTTCTTCTTTTTGTAGCATACTTTTATTCCTTTTATTGTTCATATTTATGAACAGGTATGAACCTGAGTTGGATGAACGTTGGTAAGGTGACATTTTTTGAATTTTCATAAGCAAATATGAGTTAGGTCAACTGATCAATGGAATCAAAACACTAATTTAATTTGTATTTCATCTGTGTACCTAAAGCTTGGTGAAATTTTCTTCCCACATTCCTTGCTATATATATATATTTTTTAAAATCTTGAGTAAAAAGTTATATCCCTCTACACATGTTTAACAACACTTATTCGGAACTAAAATATTGCAATCTTAATTTGCAAGTTGAAGATAAGGGAAAAGTATACAATACACCACGTGCATTGCCACGTGGTGTACTAAAACCAATCACATATCGCCATGTGGCAATGGTGGGTCATACCTTGTATTATTTGGCGATGTATGATTGGTTCTAGTGCACCACGTGGCACGTCACGTGGCGCGCGTGGTGCACGCAATACTCACTCGAAGATAAGTTTAAAACAAGTGTACTTGTCAAACATTTAAAATTAGTTCAAAATTGAATTTGTCTAAAATTCCCAATCCAAACCTAAGAATTCAAGGTAGTTGTTAATTGATTTTTCCAAGAAATTCTTCTTTCCCCAAAAAGGGACTAGCCAGAGGCTGCATTGGAGAGAGTAAAAGCAAAAACGCTGCTTTGAATATTTGGAAACTGAAGGATATCTTCCTCAAGAATTCAACACGAAGACAAAAGAATTGTCCATTATTCCTCACATTTTGGTTCGGACAAAATCCTAAATACAGCCAAGATACCACAGGACAATTAAAGACGATGTCCCTTGTAGTACAAATTAACGTTAATTTCGTCTTAACAACCACCTTTAATTTCGTCTCATCTGTGTCTACAACCGACTAATTACTTTCATTAACTATAAATAAATCCATCCTCTGTCCCACCCAGTTCGAAAATCAATCATAGCTGATCGCCATAACTTGAAAAAGGTAAAGAAATTCTAATCAAATCAATGATAATCAATCAAGGTAACTTTCAGCCACGTGGATATCCACTGTATGGACCTGGCCCACCCTCGGTCCAACCTCAGCATCCTTTACAAGTATTTTCCTTTTCACTCACCCGCCGCATTACTACGAGTCCCATTTCTCTTTACATTTTTTTTTTTGCGTAAAATACCTTAAGAAAAGGAATTACCATTCTTATCCCCGTATTATATAATGGTTTTAATTTTGTCACTTATATTTTACTCGCAACACTTTTGGTCTCTCATATTTTGATTTTCTCCTATTTTGCCCCTTTTGTTTTAATATTAGCACAGCAACTGATATCATATTCAAAGTACAAATATTTAATGTGATACTTAATCTATGGGGTGAGAAGTGTTAGAAGCACATAGATTTTGAATAAACTCAGTTTTAGTATTTTTTATATTTTTGACAAATTACCAAATAGGTCAAAAACTAGAATTATGGGGAACAATTGAATGACCATTTTTTGAGATTTTTTTAAAAAAACATTATCGTATTAATTTGGAAGTTTCTTTTAAAAAATTATGTATGTATAAAAAATGGTAAGAATAGATTTAAATTTTTTTTAAAGTATGTTTTTAAAGAATATGACTATATGCACAGAGTAAGAGGTTTCTTAAATTTGTTAAAGCTAAAATACGAGAGTCTAAAGACTATCCAGTCCAAAACTGAAGGACAAAAACTGCAATTATCCTAGTCCTTTATTAATTTATTTATTTTCTTTTGGCATCTGCGACCGTCGTCTCTTTTTTAAATCGACTCCTCCTGCTCATCTCACTCTCACAGATCTCGCTTTTTCTCTCTCTTTCTTTCGCTCACGGCACCAGAGACAAAGTTCAAAACTCCCCCAACAAAAATAAATTATTTTTTTTTAAAGAAAGAATAATTGCTTTTCAATCCAATCTTCAAACGCAGCAATGGGTTTGTCTCTCAGCTAGGAATTTATATAGGGTTGTGTTTGGGGAAGTTGGGAGTTCAAGAAATAAAAATTCTAAACAGTAGTAATTTTTTGGATTTTTTACCCCAAAAAATCCAATGGGTGTTTGCACTTCCAAACCCTCCCCAGAACCCAATCTTGATCACTTCAGCAACCCAAATGATTCTAAACAGAACCCTATTCCCGCCACGGATAAGAATATCTCTACCCAACAAAAGGATACCGGCGGAAACTCCGCCAATCAGCAAGAAAACAAAAAATCCGATGCTGAAGGTGGAAAAAAGTCGCCGCTTTTTCCGTTCTACAGCCCGAGTCCGGCGCATTATTTGTTCTCGAAGAAGTCTCCGGCGAGATCTTCCGCCAATTCGACGCCGAGGAGGTTTTTCAAGCGGCCGTTCCCTCCGCCGTCTCCGGCGAAGCACATTAAGGCCGTGCTGGCGAAGCGGCACGGCTCGGTGAAGCCGAACGAGGCGTCGATACCGGAGGGGAGTGAATCGGAGGGAGTGGCGGCGCTGGATAAGAGCTTTGGGTTCTCCAAGCATTTTGGGAATAAGTATGAGCTGGGAGAAGAGGTGGGTAGAGGACATTTTGGGTATACTTGTAGAGCTAAGTTTAAGAAAGGCGAGCTTAAGGGCCAAGAAGTTGCTGTTAAGGTCATCCCAAAAGTCAAGGTTTGTCATTTTTTAGCATTTCAATTCTATTTTTTATGCTAATTTTTTGTGGTTTTCTTTTGGTGATCTATGTGGAAAAAGTGGTGGCAATTGGCGTTGATTCACAGTTTAATGTTTATTGAATTTTTGAGATATCAGATCTGTTGAATATAGGGAAAGTAGGAAGCAGGAAAATATCGCGTGTGTAGCTGTAATTTGTCCCCTTTTTGGGAGTTATATTGTCCGGTTGGACTTTTAAGTCTATTGGGATTTTAGCTGGAATAAACGATATTTTTATTGGTTGGTCCAAGTCCAATAATGGAAAAGAGGGCAAGGGAATGAAAAAGATTGTGTTTTTCTTTGAAATGTTGAAATAGTGAACTCTGTTATTTGGTTGGTCTTGGAATAGTATATAGTATACTCTGTGTGGAGGTGATACGGAATAATATTTTCTATTCTTAAAGTTTTAATCTCTGGTAGGTTTAGATGTTTGACGTCATTTTCAGTGTTTTCTCCTAGTGCATGTGATTTTCATTGTCAGTGAATAGGAAGATTTTTTTCCTTTTCTTGTTCGTATTTTTCTCCCACTAATATTAAGATAGGATTATTGAAACAGTATAGAGTTTTCGGTGTTCATGTTTTATCAACTGATGCTTGCAGTAATCTTCTGGCAAGTTTTTATGATTTAGTTGGACCTAGGAGTCCTTGGATCAAAGCATTTTGGTTATAATATGCTAAAATGGCTTGAAATTATGCAACAAATCTAGAATTTGCTGGATATAGTGTTTTGGATCTTAAGTATTCTGCAGATATTTCCATTTGGTGGAATGTAGACTAGTTGCTAACTTATACTATGGTTGCTGATACACTTTCATGCCAATGCCAGCCATATATTTGTTAGAATGCTTGAAAGTTTATTGGTCAATTACTGTTAGTTACTTGTTTTGGGAGGATGTGCCAAGTTTGTAAGTGGGTTGTAATGTTCTTCCACTTTGACATTGTTCATGTGCATGCAAATTGATAATCCTTACAAGGAAAATGTCCTTTTCAATCTAATTTGTTGATCCACGAATTGTCTTTTTTAGCTCTATTTTGAAGACAATATGTTAACTGGTTTCTAATGGGTTGCTTTACATTAGATTTTTATATTCAGTGTGCGAGAACCCTATTTTATACCTCTAAAGGTGTTGTTTATTTCCTGGTGAAGCTTGAATTTCTTTTATGGTAAGTATTCCTTTTCTTGCTCTTGAATCAGATGACAACTGCCATAGCCATTGAAGATGTAAGAAGGGAGGTGAAGATATTGAGAGCTTTAACAGGACATAGCAATCTTGTAAAATTTTATGATGCATATGAAGACCATGACAACGTCTTCATTGTTATGGAGTAAGATCTGATAACTTAGTTAGAGGCCCATCATATAATTTTTCTTTATCTATGTGTTTGTGTATGTATTACCTAGAAGACGTTTGGAGCACATGTTGTGACTTTAGTACTGTCATCTCATTTTATTTTTTGCAAGTTGTCATTGTAATGCAGAGAAACTTTTGCATTCATTTTGTTGTATCTGAACTTCTTGACAATACTTAAATTACTTATCATGCTTTTTGAAGGCTTTGTGAGGGAGGGGAGCTTTTGGATAGAATTCTTTCAAGGTAATTCCTTTGTTTTAGTACAACTAAAGAGTTTGTGAATTTAGTGCCTTTTAGTTTCAGAACGTATTGTAAAAGGGAAATCCGTGATAAAAGTAACTCTTTTGTGCAGGGGTGGGAAATATGCAGAAGATGATGCAAAAGCTGTGATGATACAGATTCTGAATGTTGTTGCATTTTGTCATCTCCAGGGCGTGGTGCACCGGGATCTTAAACCAGAGGTGGGAGATGAATTTTAAACTGCTTATGCTTGCACTTACCCTTGAATACTCTATTTTGTTCTGTGCCTGCCCCTGCCAATTAGTCCCATTGCGCCCCTTCCTCCTATAAAAGGGAAACAATAGGTTGAGTTTAAATTAGTGATTGTCAGAGGACTAAACTGGTTGTTGAACTTTCATCGTTGAAGTTTTGGTTAATCAAGGTAGACTTGTATAGAACTAAAATTAAACATAAAAGTCAAGGTGACATTTTTTTGGGGTAAAAAAATATCCTTCTTGTTGAAGAAGATATGCTTCTATGCTACATCCTTGTCTAACTACCACTTGTTACTGGATCAGAACTTCTTGTTCACTTCCAAGGATGAGAATTCACAACTTAAAGCCATAGATTTTGGACTGTCAGATTTTGTAAAGCCAGGTTTTTTCTTGGTCCCTAGTCTTGTTAATGTTGATCATCTGTTTTTTTTTTCCCCCCCTTGAGGTAACTCTTGAAAATTGACTATCCAGTTGATTAAATCAATCGCTTTACAGATGAAAGGCTTAACGACATTGTCGGCAGTGCATACTATGTTGCTCCTGAAGTTCTGCACAGATCATATAGCACAGAGGCTGATGTGTGGAGCATTGGAGTTATAGCATATATTCTACTGTGTGGCAGCCGTCCCTTTTGGGCTCGAACTGAGTCAGGGATCTTTAGGACTGTTCTAAAGGCGGATCCAAGTTTTGAAGAACAACCTTGGCCTGCTCTGTCTTCTGAGGCAAAAGACTTCGTAAAACGTTTGCTAAATAAGGATCCGCGTAAAAGAATGACTGCAGCACAAGCCTTAAGTGAGTCTGCCATACCATGCACATGACAAATTTTCATATGTTTTCTAGCTTTTTTTTTTTTTTTCAACCTTTGACTTCTTTTTGAAAAATTTCAATTTCAGGTCATCCATGGATTAAAAATGGTAATAATGTGAAGGTACCCTTGGATATTTTAGTATTCAAACTTATGAAGGCTTACATGCGGTCATCTGCACTTCGTAAAGCTGCCTTGCGGGTATGTATTTCGCAAATTGTTTGCGTCTTATATTTTAATTTCTGGAATTATTGGTGTTTCCTTTTCTTGAAGTATCGACATAAACTGTAATGCATCTCTTTAACCTTTTCTTTGCTAGCAAAGAACTTGTTGATTTGAATCCTCTAACGCTATGCATCTTTTGTTACCTATATCAACAATAGTTTTGTTTATTTTTAAATTAAAGAAATTTTTGTGCAGCATTGATGCTGTTTTCTCTTCTTTAGTTCCTTGACTCTTGTGCTCCTATTTTGGCAGGCTTTATCTAAAACACTAACTGTAGATGAACTGTTTTATTTGAGAGAGCAATTTTCAATGTTGGAACCAAACAAAAATGGAACTATAGGCTTGGAAAACATTAAAGTGGTTAGTTATCTACTGAATGTTATCTTACAGTTTTCATCAATATTTGAAACTCAATGCTACTATCTTAACTGTTATTTTAGTCTTGAATCCTTTGAAAATTATATTTTGCCAGGTCTTGATGAAAAATGCAACTGAAGCTATGAAGGAGTCTCGTATCCATGATTTTCTTGGATCTGTATGTATAATTATTGTTACAATATGATTCCTAATTCATTTGAAATTTCTTATGCTAAACCACCTTTACTTTATATCCTTCAGCTGAATGCACTTCAGTACAGAAGGATGGATTTTGAGGAATTTTGTGCAGCTGTATTAAGTGTCTATCAGCTTGAGGCACTTGATAGGTGGGAGCAACATGCTCGCTGTGCGTATGAACTATTTGAGAAGGATGGAAACAGGGCTATCATGATCGAGGAATTGGCTTCGGTAATTGGGTTTTTCCATTTCTATGATTCGAATTATGTTTCCATGGAACTGTGGCTTGTATTTCCTTCAATCCTAACATTGTGTCATTCCAGAGCAGATCATGATTTGAAATCCTTGTTTCAGGAACTTGGCCTCAGCCCTTCTGTTCCTGTCCATGCTGTCCTCCATGATTGGATTAGGCACACCGATGGGAAGCTTAGTTTCATGGGATTTGCAAAACTGTTGCATGGTGTGTCTAGCCGCTCTCTACCCAAAGCTCAATGACAGTTGTACGTGCCCTTGTGCACCTAATGACCCTTATAGTAGGCTGTCTGTTGTCGAATGAAAGAGCCTATAGTGGTGATTGAGATTATTTGAAAGGCACTCTTTGCTGTTGCGCCATACAAATAGGTCGGCTACAAGATTGGATTGTGGGATTGGTATTGATTTCGTGACAGCGGATTAGTTCCCGTTCATGGCATTTTCAGACGATTGGAGTTGTGATTTCTGTGCTGTTTCAGCAATGGGGCACTAGCGATTAGGTTTCCCACTGTAAAGTTTTAGTTAACGTCAAATTTTATAGGTGACAATATTTCTTAGCTGGTTTCTGAACGCAACCTCATATTCTAACAATGACATATTTGATTGCCTTGTAACTTCTCTATCTCTATATTCCTTCTAATCAAGAAATTTCTTTCCTAAATTTAGCGTTTACCACCGATGAAAAAGGGAATTCCTGGATCATATATATATATATATATTTTATGCAGTCGAAAAGATCCATAAAATATATATATATATATATATATTTTATGGATCTTTTCGACTGCATATAATAAAACCAGGCAGATTAAGAACAGCCCTTAGAAGAAACCCACTTGCAAGCCAATCATTCCCGACCTAGCAAAAGAAAGAACACGAGAAAAAGAATAGGCCAAACATCCAAAACGGTAAAAAAACAGGTCGAGAAATGGAATCATGGACCCCGCGGTCAAAATGCAGTTTTTCGCTTCTGGACGTACAAGAGAGAATATTTCCGTACACAGTAAATTTGTTTATTTGAAGTAGCTTTTCAACCTTTTGTCTCTTTTCAAAGCGTAAAGAAACAGCTGCACCTTCATGAAATTGATTAGATGAAGAACATTGTAAAATTTACAATTCCACAATGGTATAATGCCATAACATGAAAGTAATCTGTTTAGTTTATCTTTTTTTGTCTTTAGTGCCTGCCGAATAATTGTAAAAGGAGGAAATGAAGTGGTGAAGTGTTAGGGAGAATCAACATAGGACTGTAATTCATGTCGATGACAAAACCTTGTGTGTCCAACATTAGAACACGACGCCGCCCTCCGCCCATGCAATTTTGTCCCTATACCGAACCTATTATTGGCCCTTTCCAAGTGGGTCAGCCTAGTGTGATCCCTCCCAAAACAATTAAAGCAACTAGTAAAGAGAGTGAATGTTGACAGAGAAAGGAGATTTTTTATCTTTTTTTTTCCCCAATAGAAAAAAGACACTTTATGCTAAAAAAAGTGAAATGAAAACGACTGATTAATCAATGGACTAATGATCCCATAATTACATTTACAACCAATCGAAACTTCAACCGTATAAAACATCCCTCTCACCTACGAAATCAGCCCCCAGTCCCACAAATTTTGAGTCTGCCGCTCGCCTTCTTAACAAGAAGCGCGAGAGCCGCAGCTATTATTTGCAACTTGAACATTGAACAATTGCACGACGCAAGTAGGACACGAAGGTTTAGACATCTACCGTGACAATAATGTGCATGATTAATTGATGGAAGACAGCAGTAGATGGGACCTTTGCTCTTTTTAACTTAGAAAAGCCTAGAAGTTTGATTGTCGGAGGTCGATCTCTTGGGTCCAAGCGGATCGGTCTTGGATGTGCAGTTGCCAATATGTCCGAGCCAGCACGTCCGGGTCCATATTCCCGTCCCCTCCTCCAATATGCTGCATCTGTTGTTGCTTCCCAACCGATGATGATCTCTGCTGTGAAGATGACGCCGTTGCCTCCCTGCAAAATTGTTCCATTTCAAGTTCTTAATTATGCTTGCACCGTTATTAATAGCATGGTTTTACTAGCACTTACGGCACCAAAGTTTCTTATTTTTCGTATTAGCCTACTTAGTCCTGGTTTACGTTTCCTCCCTCGTATAACATTAGTGCCAAAAGAGTTTGTGAACTGTTCTTTCTGTTACACTAGTCGGCATCCGGAAAAGTTCTCAACAGACAGAAATTTAATGAATAGTAATACGAATGTAGAAATGTTCTCTCTTTCAAACTGATAAATTAGATCCTCGCCGAAAAAGGATATCCCAGTCTGCCTTCATCGATGAATCCTGAAAAAAATTTTAAAACAACTTTTGATACTGATGCAGAGCCAGAACATGGATATTTTTTGGGGCCAATTCAAGATTGAGAAAAGGTTGATAAGGATCATAGAATCTTGAGGATGAGAAATTTAAAATGCAAGCAGGGCAGGCAAATTGGACATAGTTAGCTGTACATTGATTGAGAAATTTCAGAAGAGAAATCAATGAACATTAAATTGACTAGTTGCGTACTCGCTTATACATAAACAACGTACAACTTGCTAGCTACTAGGAACTATCGAAAGAAGACAAACCGAGGTGCGCCGATGATGCCGTCGATGATGACATGCGCCACGTGTATTCCCTGAGGCTGAAACTCTCCCGCTAGACATTGCGATAAGGCTCTCAAAGCAAACTTCCCACAACCTAAGATATAAGTGAAAGAAGACTGTGTAACAGTACTATTTTATTCCTATATATTTCTAGTCTCGAACTAGCATAAGAATCATCAAGTCACAATTAAGTGGCTAATGGTATCCACTTTTCTTGACGAACAGATTCTTAAATTATGTATATATGCACACTAATTAATCACGTACATAATTCCGAGTAACCAGCTATGCCATTTAGCGAAGTAAAGCAGCCCGTGAAGAGAATTGTCCCGCGGCCTCTATCTACCATGCTTGGAAGTACCTGAGAATTATTAGTAGACAAGAAAAGAACGCTCAATAAAATCCCTGAAAATGAAACTAACAAAAGTAAATTTATTACTAGGATTAGATAGAACAATTATTGTTAAGGACCTGTTGGGCACAATGGAAGGCGCCGACGGAGGAAACGGCGACCGATTTCTCGAACTGATCGCCCCTCATGTCAGTGAAGTTAGTAGGGGGCCAAGACATGGGATGATATGCATTATACACCAACACCTCCACAAAACCTATTGAAAGAACTCCCTCGAATGCCTCCCGTATACTTTTTGTGTCCGAGCAATCAATTCGAATGGCGAACACTTGCGCCTTTTCATCTCTCGCTATCTCATCCGCAAATCTTGACAGCCTTCCTGCATTCACAATATTAAATTTCCCAAAGCAAACTTTACAGACATACATATTCCTGAAAATATATAAAAAGTGTAACATCTATATACTATACTGGCCTAGGTCACGGGAGAGGATGGCAAGGGTGTAGCCTTCGTGGGCGAATTTTCTAGCGATGGAGCGACCGAGTTTTGGTCCAACGCCCACAATGGCTGCGATGCCTTTAGAGTTTGGCGAACTAGCCACACTACGCATCTTTGTGAACCTAATCTTGTTACTTTTCTTGAATTCCTTCGTAGATATATGTATACTGAGCAACTCCTTGGTTTAGTTTGCTGACTACTTCTTTCTTTTGCTGAACTAAATTGGAGAATCTGGAAAAAGGTTGGAGTTTTAGGAGGAGCGTAATATAAATGAAAAGGAGGGACTGTGCATCCAGAAGTCGCCATCTATCCCTAACTGGTTGCCTACCAGAGGGAGAGGCAACAGTCAAGTGAATAGACCTCTGTCTCTGTGAGCCTTTTAGCTTAATTTGCCCGTTTCTTCTCTTTTTGCCTGATCGCTTTAGATTTTTTTTTTTTTTTTGATACTATAATGCAAAAGTGAGCAGGCCCTCTCAAATTCTCAAGTACCTAGTTACTTGCTCTCTTTATTTTTCTTAAGCTGTTTGGCACTATTTGAAAAGAAAAAAATGTTCTTGGGAAATTTTAAAACTTCCTTCAGTTATCTTTTAATTTTCTATGTATACTTACGAATCCTCAAACTGTTGTAGTAATTTTTTTTGTTGAAAATTTTCAATCAAGCAAAGTGATTGGTTGCTAATTAGGCAATTGGTAGGTTTATACAACTTGGACTCTAACGACAGACCACTCGCCAGTGCCCCTGTCCCATTGGTCCAACGTATGTTTATTGTGCATGGGCTCCACGTTTTGGCTGCCAAGAATGACACCATTTCTAACGCCTTGTCCAACATTTGTCAAAAATGGAAGAGTTCCTGTGGAGAAACCTTGGCAATATTAATGCACCGGTTATAACATTACAGTCTAGTCGTCTTCATTTGACACTAATTTCTCCAAATTGATGAGGAGATAAAATTCCAGCTCATTTGAACTGCAATTTGGCAAGTTACTTTCAATTCAACTCAGGACGAGGAAGCAAAAGACAAATGGTTGTGGACAAGTTGCATGGCAGTTTCTTTTTTTTCCTTTTTTTCTTTTTTCTCCTTTTGAGTATAATTGAATAGAGCACTTTTTGAGTTGCCAAAGGCCACGCCCATATTTGACGATAACTGGTGCCACCAAATTCAACCTAAAAAGTACTCAATTTTCATTAAAAAAATTGATAAATTTTATCAAAAACTTGTCACATTCTTACAAAAATGTATTAATCTTTGGTACCATAATATTTTCTCACATTCCTTGGCATCACACGAACAAAAATAAATACAGCAAACTACACCATTAAAGCAATCTTACGACTTACCCTACCCTTACAGCGGAGACCTTGGAAATCAGTTGGATAACAGAATAAGAGCAGATGGTAGCGATTCTAGACTGTAGTCAAGTGACACATGGGTTCCGCGAATAGTTTTCTAGTTGTAACACTAGCATTGTTCATGTATCCTCCAAATTTTGATGGTCATAATACAACTTTCAACAAAAAAAAAAAAAAAATGTATAAAGTATTATGCTTCAATAAAAACTTATCACTTTTTTTTTTTCAAAAACTTATTTATTTATTTATTTTTTAGAACTTTTGTTACCACAGTATGTTTCCATGCAAGAATGTATGGTGTCAAATAGTCTAGGAAAAACATGTTTTATAAATTTAAAGGATGCCTTCTCCGCATAAAAAGGTCACAAACAAAATTATATTTTATTCACTGTTCATGATGGGTAGAACTGGAATATTTTTCCTCCAGCACAATGCAATCAGCTAGCCAGGAATGCCACGTGCTTGCACCCAAAGGACAAAAGGAAAGGAGAAAGAAAGAGAAAGGGTTAGAAGAGAGAGGGGGGGGGGGGGGGGTGATGAACCCCAATTGGACGAGTGAGTATTGCGTGCACCACGCGCGTCACGTGGCGTACCACGTGGTGCACTAGAACCAATCACATATCGCCAAATAATACAAGGTATGGCCCACCGTTGCCACATGGCGATAAATTATTGGTTCTAGTACATCACGTGGCAATGCACATGGTGTATTGTATACTTTTCCCAATTGGACTGGACATACTAGTGAATGTTGTTCTTGACTTGGTTGATGTGTAATCGGTTGGCGGAGGTGAAATTGGTCACTGTAGCAATTAATCACAACTCTATTAAAATGATGTAATGCAGCAGTTATGATCGTTTGATCAGTATCAGTCCAAGGCAAATGATTGGAGACCCGGACAAACGCCTGCATCTTGTATCATGCAGTACTACACTTTGTAGGGATGATGTTATCAGAATTCATAGCGGTAGGTGGTGGAGGGACCAGATTTTCTTTTTTCCCATCAAATGACGTTAAATGTGTATTCCCTGTGTCTGCCAAGTAATCATACGAATCAAAAAATTGCACACTTTTGTTTTTGTTGCATTAACAACAGAAAAATAGAGAGTTAAAAAGAAAAAAGTTACTTCAGCAGGAAGAGCCTGTTTAAGTTTTAACAGTTTTGAAGTTGAATGTTCGTTGCATTAAGGCAATCTCCATTAGTTCAAATCAAGATCTCTCCAGAAAGCGCAGTAAAAAAGAGTTAATACGATGTAGATAATAATATCACTGACAACGGCTGTACCCCATCATCAGTAAAGTAAGTACATGAGTTACAGTCCAATATGATACTTTTGGAATCTTTTTGCTATTTTTAGATATCTAATTCAATCTTGCTACCAGATTTCGTTGGGGGGGTGTCCAATCGATTGCTTGTACATGCACGAAAACATCCCATTCCCAGTCGCTTCAAGAATTTGGATGTCTCTGTAATCTGTACGTAGGGCACTGAAATTAGTGATGGTAGGTTAAATAGCCGAAAGAGAAGGGGAAGGTACAGTACCAGATCACATTGCCTTTTGTTTTTTTGTTTTTTTTTTTTTTTGGGCGTAGTGGCTCCCAACCGAGAAGCCTATAACTTAAAAAACTCCCGAAAGGCCCAGCCAATTCACCTTGGGCTAATAATGAGGCCCCCACTAAGACTTTGCAATTCGGACACATTGCTCACTGCTAAATCAGAAAATGACATAATAATAAAAAAAAAATGTTGTATTTTTTTTTTTATTTTTAAATGCATACACATGCAGGAGAATTGGAACAATGGAATCTAATTTTTTTTATCCAAGGCAATCTCCTCGCGAACTCTTTGGAGATAGCTGGATGCGAATGTTCTAATACTTTATTAACAAAATGTGCCACTTTATTAGAAAAAATTAATACTACAAAGTTAACAAGTTAAGTATACCCTTGCAGTTGAAATTAAGAAATACATCTTGATTTAAAACAATTAACAATACGTTTGGATAAAGTTTACTAATGTAGTGTTAGTGCAATGTAGTATTTTTTGTTTAAAAGTGCTTTTCTGATATAATAATGTAGTTAAACAACGTCTATGAATTTTTTTTTTATAAAAAATATTAATTAAACACGTCTTACATTTTTCCATTAACCTTTCTCCTAAAAATATTTGCTAAAGATGTATAGTAGGAATAAATTTCGTTATGTCACTCTAAATCCCAAACTTGACACTGTAAAAAGGGTGGATGTGTGTTCAAGTGTGTTAGTTTAGAGGGTGTGTAGTAGTTTAGTTGGGAGTCTCAACTAAAATTGTGCGTCTTAAAGAAAAAACATGTAATAAAAATTGTAATAGTATTTATCTTAATATATACATATACATATCCCTTTAAAAAAAAAAGTCCAAAAAAAATTCAACAGAAAAATATTCTAGTGGCCCAGTAACTAGACACAATTTAACCTTATATTCATGGTAGAACAGACATGTTTCTAAGAATCAACTTCGCTTATAAAATTGTTGGTTCAACTCTCAAGCCCTCCCCTTGTGGTTCAGGGTGTGGTGCACCTAAAAATGATCAGGGTAAACAATTTCCGAAAAGTACAATGAATAAATTCAATGAAATATCTACCGTAATCTACTCGACCAAAAGACCAATCCCAATTGCACTATTCACCACGGCAAACAACTAACCATTGGAGAATTTACCATTTCTATTCCGGTTCCTAATGAATAAAAATCGAACTTATTTCTACGTACTTGTAATCCTGTCCTATGTATGCTGTACAGAAACCTGCAAATCTAGAAGCTCTGAGAAGTTTGAAAACTGAAGGTTCTTAGTGGGGAGGGGGGGAAAGAAGATTCACTGGTATATTAGGTATCTGAAACAGAAATTATAAGGCATTATTTCAACTATTTGAGAAAGAGGGTCCCTTCCTATTCTCTCAACGCATTCTAATGTTTCTTTCCTGCGTTTATCTGGTAGCTGCAGATAAATCCAATCTAGCAATGCATCCAAGTCTTTTGCAAAGTCAAGGAGATACGACTCCAGCAACCTGGGGATTATTAGCTTGTTTGTTGGAGAAATGCCAACTGCTGCTTGCAAATATTCCCTCTTTGCTGCTTCTAACTCATTCTCAACTTGTGCTGCAGTGTACACTCGGACCTTCATTCAAGAATTGTACTCCTCATTATCAGTACAAATAATAAATAAGATTGAAATCTTGGTATATGCTGGACAACATTGGCATGGTGGTAAACTGATGATAGTGTTAAAAAGAAAATTATTGAGCAAGAGAACCAAAAAAGTACTTTCAATGAATTGTTTTTCTTATACTGTATGACTTCCAGATAATGAGATGTGATCCAATGAATTAATGAAAGATCATGTCCAACTGTCAATGCATACTTGCAAGTAATTTGTGTGAAATGTGTAGGGCAACCAAATGATAATGATACGACTTTGAAACGCCTCAAAGCTTGTTTAGACGATAGAATCAACTTACAGCAGGGGAGGACCAACTTCCACATGAGAGTGCAAATGTGACCAATGGTTCGGACCAATCCAAACCAAAGAGAACGTGCACCTTCATCTCATCACCTTTTGCTGATTTTGGACCAGTCTGTTCACAAAGGACGAAAGAACACTAGCAAATTAAATTCTGTAAAAAATTCTAAAAATAATAACTACTTACAGAAACAAGAACAGAAATTAGGAAATTTAGGGATCACAACTTACATGCTTCATATGATAAGGTAACCTCAGGATAAAATGCTCAATTGTGGTTGCATTTAGTAAATGTCCCCCGACATTGATTGTTGCCTGAGAAAATCATAGCAGAGCTTTGAAATTCCGGAAGCTCCGAAGTTTGCATGTTATGTATCACATAAAATGCTACTGCTTAGTGATGTACCATAGTTCACTGCTAGAATGCTTCGACTAAAGATGGCCACCTTTATTTATTTGGTTAAAACAAAGTGGACAAATACTAGGCCTTCTATGGAACAAGGGCATCGTCAATTCAAGATTACAAGACACATTATAGACTTTGCACTGATCAGGTATCTGATTATTTTCTGTCCATCAAACTAATATTACAGGTCAACAGGAAGAAACCAAATTTGTAATTGAGATGATTTCAAGTATTTAGTGACCATTTGTATGTCATTCTGATAAAGAACAAAGAATAATGGAAAGATAATGAGCAGCAGTTTGGAACTAATAATCTTGCCTTTTGCATCAGGTCTACAACCCTCTCAGGACTGTCAGGAATTCCATGCTCTAAAAATGCCTGAGAAGTAAAAATGAACATAGATTATTCTCCTGGTGCAATAATTTGGTTGAAGATAAACAATTAATAATTTCTGGAGGTCATCAGAGACTGAAAATTATGCAAGAGAAGAAACATTGAGAGAATCAAATTCCATTTAATGATAGACCAGTACTTACGTTCATCATGCAGGAATTATAAGTGTTTATCCAGAAAGCCAGCTTCTGTAGATGGGTGAGCCCATCTAATTTGATTGATGCTAGCTTTCTAAGAAGGAGCCTGAATATTTAGGCATTAAAGAAAAAATACTACAAGTTAAAACCTAAAAATTTGTTGAGAGTTACCTTAGAAAAAGAAATCTTGAGAGTTAAAAATAGATGGAATAAAAATAGAAATAGCCTAAAGCCTCACTTAAGTCTACGAATCAAAAACAAAGCATTTGCTTTCCGCTTCAGATCAATGGAGCATGCTTCAACTGTAGGAAGTATTCTGTAAGGACCCAAGTCTTTCTTACTAGACTCTGGACAGATCAAATAAGGATCTCGAAAGTCTGTGTCCACACTGTTCTCACTGAGCGTCTTCACTTTTGAAGTGCTTAACCTTAAGAAAATTGTACACAAGCACTTCAAAATATCCTGGGAAGTTCTGTTGGCCTCAGTTTCGGCTTGCAACACCCTGTCATCCGAAGAACCTGAAGAACTCTCTTGGGCCTGGTCGACAACTCTGCACTGCAGCAGTCAATTTCTGAATAAGATAATTGGCTTCGTAAAATAAGATATTGCAATTCTAATCGAGTCCAATAGGCCAGGAACACTTTTGTACCTGCAAATTCAGGGATTCAACACTTTTGCCCATTTGTTCAGGCGTGATTGTAGATCTTCTCATTGGAGTTTTTGTTGAAGGGACCTTCTTTGCTGGCGCTGGTCTATCCTTCACTAGATTTGGCCATGACTGGTTTTCTTTTCCAAGCCTTTCTTCCACTAGAGAATTTGATTTCTCCAGATATTGTTCTCCACATATTTGCCTGTCATGGCAAAACCTCATGCTACCATCAACGTCAGATGATGCTGGTTTTCTGGTTGAAATACATCTAGAAAGAGAAGGCAAAGGCATTGCTGCTGCCATCGATGATTCCAAATTGACTTCACTGTGGGAAAAGGATCTTGAGTGCCTTCTTCTGGAACTTAACACCTCACTACATGAATCTGCAGAATTATTCTTATTCCTCTTGGAGGATGTGTGAACAGCTTCCCGGTATAGACCTTGTCTAAAGTTCACCACCTGTTCTTCGAGAAACACAACCTCCTCTTCCAAAACAGCCACTTCAGCAAGAAGTTCTAGCATCTACAAAACCACATCCCAACTAATATATTACTTCCAAACCCATACTGAAGTATTATAAACTTTAACTTCACAAGGGATAAGTAGCAACAGCCCATTGCTTCAATTTTACATTAATCCTTTTGACCATACCAGTCAAAGATCTCCTGAACCCAGTTGAAGGAAAGAAGGAAGAAACTACAGAGATCTAAAGAACGCTAAATTATACTATAACACTGACATATTGAGGGAGATAAGGGGGCAGACGGGGCAGGGCCCCCAATGGCCTATTGAAAGCCCTCTCCAAAGCTCTATGAACATTCTCTTCATGCCTTAGCTGCTTCTTTAGCTTATCAACCTGCCAATTTAAATAGTAATAAAACCATAAATTGAGCATTTTCAATAGAGATCAAAAGTTGATTGAAAATGCATTCAACCAATCAGCTTCAAAACAGAATTATGATTACATCTTGTAACAAGGCCAACTTTCTTTCTCTGGCTAATCTTCGCCGATTAACTTTCTTTGCAAACAGTATTTCACTTTCCAGTAATGCCGTCTTCTTCTCCTATTGCAAGAATCAGGCTTTATCAATAAAAGTATCATCTTGTCTGAAACAAATATCCTATATCAAATATATCTCCTTTTTATACATAAAAATTTCCTTATGAGCCCATTGAGATTTGGATCAAAAGTTTCAAACTTCTCGGTTCAGAGTGACAATTCACATTTTACTATATGTAGATAACAGGTAAATATAACGGAAATTTATAATTTTTTTACTATATTTTTTTTAATGTTTTTCATGGGCCAACCACAAACCGTTGAAATGGAAAAGTAGCAAAGGACTCACATTTTGAGAATAGAAAGGCGTTTTCTTGGACTGAAGGTTAGCACTAGGATATTTGTTAGCACTACTCATTCCCTCTTTACTTCCCTTCAAACATCATCACAATCTGCAGTGCAGTTTAGCATCTTCACTTAGCAATCTAAATTGTCAAAGCAAAACTACTAGTATTAACAAAAAAGAAAAAATAAATAAAGACAACCCATTTTCTCTCCAGACAAGAAAATGAGACTAATAAAATTGAATGAACGTAAATTTGGGGGAAAAAATATAACAAAAAAAAAAGAAGAAGGAATTAAATCTGGAAAACCCAAGAACCTTGTTGTGGGAGTGTAAGATGCAGAATTTGGATTCATTTTGATTGATGATAAATGTTGAGAGCGGGAAAAGTTAAAATGGTGAAATGCGAAGGAGGGATAGTTGCAAGTATACATCTTGAGCAAGGGAAATGATAAATGGGGATGGATTAACTTATCTACGTAGTGCCAATTTACCGCAGATACCAAATGACAATACTACAAAAGTGGCAGTAGTTAAAGTAATATATCTTCATATATTAAACTTGGAGGACGGGATTACTGATAGAGTAATACAAACACCAAAACTGAACCACTGAGCCCAGATGGAGAAAACGACGAGTTTTGGAGAGCTTCAAAGTCAGGAACTCAGGATCAGGGACGGTCACCGAAAGCAAAGACCAGCCGGCTAGCTAACGTTACATTTGCAGAAGAAGAGGAACAAAAGATAATAGTATATTACTATTAGTAATTAAAATAAGCATATAAAGACTACTCAACCGTCATAACATGACACAATGCTTGAATGTATAGTAGTGGCATCATTAGCACAATAAATTAGAGAAGAACAAATTTTGTAGCTCATAAAAAAATGTGTAAAGATAATGGAATGGAGGGATACATATGGCTTTGGGAGGGAGAGACGGAGACAAATTTAAAGAAATAATAAATTCTAAGTGAAGAAATGGTACGAAGGTGGAGGAACTACTGAGAGTGACTGACCTGGCATTATTGTGTGTGTGTGTGTGTGTGTGTGTGAATGTGTGTTTGAGACAGCCAGCTTTCATCATGATTGAACATGCTCTATAAATCCAAACCAACGTAGTACATGTCACTCTCTTGATTTATGCAAAATGACATTTTATCGATCTATTCTATGGACACAATTGGAGATTTTTTTAAAAAAAAATTTTCCTTTTAGAAATTGGAAAATGTAGTTACTAATTTATGATCTGATATGTAGCAAATGAAAACTGCACGGTATGGAATTTTTTTTTTTTTTTTTTGGAGAATGTAGTTACTAATTTTCTGAAACAAATTTATTCCTCCTCCAATTCAAGTAGATATTTTTGTTTGATTTCTCAGTTTAAATTTCTTCCATTTAATACAACTTCCTAAGTAAATTTCTCCAAACAAAAAATGTTAGTGTTTTTTAACAAATTCAAAGGTACTTAATTTGGGGCAGTAAAAATGGCTGTTCATCTTGTGGAAGTACAATGCTGCAACCGTATATTAGTCATCATTCCGTCCCTTTGGATCTATAACATTAGGCATTTATTGAGTCTAGAATTTCCTTAATTTACTACTACTCTGCCCACACCTTGAGAATTTGGATATTTATTCTACCCCTTTATTCTACTTAGAAGATACAATTTGGGGCACAACATTTTCATAATGATGTACAAGTTTCCTTTGCTTCTCCATTAAATACATGTTTGGCTTGCATGTGTGATGAAATGCACATGTTTAGTTCATTTTAGTTAGGTCCATGAAATCGTCTTTAATCACTCACTATGAATAATAAACTGCTGGGTACTCAAGAGTCGTGCTTGTTGCCATTTAATGATCTAATGAAAAATAAATACGTAGAGAAATGTTAATATCTTTAAAAAAATAAAAATAAAATCTTTCGTTAGTGATGGATACAGAAATTAAGAATTTGGATGTAAAATGCAGAAAGTCGTCAGACATTTTGGCTGATCTCAGTCTTAGGGGGACAAATTCTAGTTAGTTTATAAACCTATTCAAAATAAACATTTTTTCAAGGAGAAAAAAAAAATCAAGTGCAAAATCTAATTGCCACCTTTCAACCCCTCTAGGTCCACCATGATAAACTTTGAGACATTCCCAATGCAATGAACTAGTATTGGACAACTATATGTGATAGTTTAAACATTAATTATGATGAGAAGCAGGATTAGGTTCACGATCTTAATTAATAAGTGCGTTATAAAATTCTCAAGCACGTGAGGTGAGGACTGAGTTAGAAGCCTGCCAAGAGGACAATATCCCACGGGAGAAAAGTTGGTTTCCTTTTCCTTTTACTTTTTCTTTTGTATTTTTTTTTTTTTTTTGGCGTTTGGAACAAATTCATATTGATAACTCTAATTATTATGGGTTTATCTAATCTCTACATCATTTGTTTTGGGAGTTCTCTTCTCTTTATGGCATATTGTACATGGCAATTAGGTGCTGAATACAGTATATATGTAGATTATACCTATTCAACTTTCTTGTTTACTATCATTTTTCGGAATATTAATAATAAAAAATAGGAATTTGGACCTAATAATAATGTTATGAACAATAATAATAAGAGAGAAAAAGTTGAATGAAACAATTCTGGCACAAGTAAAATTCACATGCATAAGGAAAACCTTAATACCATATGGAAAAGTAGTAATGGTACTTAACAGTACTTTTATAGTCCTCGTACTCCCACTTCCCTCATCCACTGAGGACCAAACCTCCTCTCATATTTCACTTTCAAACACACACTGTACAATTGCTAGGCACACATGCTCTAAAAGTCTTACCTACCCAGTCCTCATCATTCATTAACCTTTTTGTCGGGTTTAACACTGTAAAGCATTGGCATGGCTTTCTCACAAGTCCAGAGGTTATATGGTAGTATATGTTAATTTTATCTTCATTCTGCAACTTACAAGCCTATAATTTCAATGTTAGCATGGTCCATAAATGGATGATAACTTGCAACTGCCTCCACCAATTTATTGATTTCTACAAGTTTGATCTCTATTTATATTTGTTTGGACTGTGCTGTTTCCCCTTTCAATCCCCAAAAGAACGGATGCGATGCTATTGTAATCAATGTACCTCGT
Organism: Mitragyna speciosa; assembly: GCA_024721245.1. Classification (NCBI taxonomy): domain Eukaryota; kingdom Viridiplantae; phylum Streptophyta; class Magnoliopsida; order Gentianales; family Rubiaceae; genus Mitragyna; species Mitragyna speciosa. The sequence continues at coordinate 23,632,813 of CM045562.1, read as the reverse complement.
GAACAACACTAATAATTCTGCAGTTTCCAGATGAACTCATCGGTTTTGTAACAAAAAATTTCGTATTATTTCGGTGAATTGTGACATCAATCAAATTTCTGCGGCCATTGGATCATAGCAAGGCTGCAAATAACGTAGTAATGGCGCAATCAATTTTACTGACGAAAACTGGAAATAAATCACAATAAATGTAAATAAACAAAAGTATAATTATTTTATCTAATAGAAATAGATCAAATATAATGGATTATTGTGTGATTTAGTGATTATGTGGTCCACAGCGTAAGCCATGGAGACCTCTAGGGGTTTTCCGGATTATACATGACGCTACGCGAGAAGTAACTTTATCGCCTCTGTCCACCCTCTTGAATGCATTGCTTGAAAGTTGATATGATAAATTTTCTTGAGAAAAATTCCCAGATTTTTACGGTTCACATTTCATACGGTTGCCACACTGGTTTTGTTTTCAAGTACCGCTTCTTCGACAGATGAACAGATACCGAAATTTGCCAAAGTAATTTTGGTCGACAAAATTAGGAAATTTTAATCTATTTTTCCAGGGGTTATAATATATTGGTCTTTTTCGATAAATGCATTTTATTTAGATTCAAAAGTCAACCAAGTAAGTCCGACGAGAAATTCCCTATCTACTCACTCTCCCATTCCATCTAAAACCGCATCAAAGTCTTTTAACTACCAAGAAAGTTCAGCTCCTATGGTACCACCCCCTAGCATTATCTTGTACTTGCATTGTATGCCATTGCTTACTGTTCCTCAGTCCTCCCATCCCAGGCATGATGAACCAACATAAGTGCATATGGATTAAGCGGTCCTCAAGAATTAGATTGCAGAAGCAGCAGTCCCAGTCATTCGCTGTTCCAATGTGGTCCCAAGTTCAACAGGAGAGCTGGACCATCTATGCTTCAATGGGGTCACTCAATTCGGGCCCCATTTATCACCCAACTCCTCTCACTGCAGTACCAATGGCTTGTCTCCCAACTATTTGCACAACAAATTGTGAACGCCACCAAATGCCAGAGGAATCTAGATGCTTGGAAACTCCAATACAACTAAAAGCTTAGGCATGTTATGAAACTAGACCATCAGAAGATGATGGGAAGCTAATCATGTTGTTAGAATGGTTGTCATTTTCGAAGCTGCAACGGTCTTTGCCAGCTCTGGCATTTGATGTAGAGATGGTCCCAGGAAATCCCAATTCAAGAATGAGCTTGTGAAGCTAGTATTCATCTAAATTGCCTTCACTGCCGGCAATTTAAGAATACTTGCATGGCACCATTGTTCTCTCGTCAACATCACTCTCTTCTAAAGTCCTAGCCTGCCTCCATACTGCTATCTTTGCAGTACTAACGTCTCTAGCAAGCCAGCATGCTATATGGAAACCCCCAGTTAAACATGAAAGTTACAGCATTCTAACAACCTTTATGGCAATAATATCAGCAATCTTGGTAACATTAACACCTTGGGCTACCAGTGAAAATGCAGTTGCATTTCTCTATCGTGTAAAAAAAAAAAAAAAAGAACAAAAAGGAACCAACCAAGGAGCACAAAGTGAATTCGGCAACTCATCTAATCTACAAAAGGGACATGGCTAGAGTAATCTATAGCAAGCACATAGGTTGAACATTTACATGTTGGTTTCCAGAAAAGACCTCCAAATGCCATCCTAAATCAACCAAATCTAGTGCCAACACAAGTAGGAAACCTGTATATCGTTAAAAATTTAGTTCAGAAGCATAATCATGTATGATTCTACTCAACAGCACGCCACAAGTGTGTGTGTGCGTGAGAGAGAGAGAGAGAGAGAGGGATTGTGTGCGCATCCACATATATTTATTACTCTGTCCATGGACGTACAAAAGCACTGTGCACATTGCCCGTAATGGGAGAACCAATAACTCGTCTGTTCACGAGTCTTGACTAACATCAGAAAAATGTTGATTCAGCCTTAAGCTACAGTATATAGGCATCACTCAAAATATTGCAGCATCCCTGCAATAAACGCCTTTTCTTTCCCAAACCAAAATAACCCCCCCCCCCCCCCCCCTTCTGTCTCTCTTCCAAAACTACACCAACCCACAAAAAACCCCAAAAAAAAAAAAAGTCCCAAGAGATAGACACAGGAGATTGCACAACCTCACGGTCCTTGGGCCAAACATACTAATATACTTTTGAGGAATTTGTAATCATTCTTTTTCTGTAGTCGAAGAGCTGATTATGAGTTATTTTAAGTGTTGCTATAATTGGTCAATCAAAAATCAGACACAAGCGGGCAGACAGAGAGAGACAGAGAGAGAGAGAGAGAGAGAGAGAGAATGGGATGTGCACATATTTTATAATATTGAATATTTTACCATTAAACCACTTGATCAGAACTTACTGATTTATGTTGAGCTATAGTCACGAGGGTTTGTGGACCTCTTACAAAAAAGCTATCTGAGTTGTTTTCTGTAGCATGGGGCTGCACCCTTGAAACTTTCTTTGATGCATCCATAAGAGGAATTCCAAAGATATGGTCACCCCAAATGTCATATTTAAACTTTTCCTCAAATTCTGCATTTTCCTCAGGTTTAACTGCCTTTTGCTCGTGCAATTTGGACCCAGGAGCCCGGACATGTGGAGAAATCATAGATGCTGAACCCAAAAAAGAAGGACGAGATGACCAGACCGAGTTGGGCCTACCAGCTTGAGGGAACGTCGCAGAGGGCAACAGCACAGGTTTGCCAGGCACTTTTTGCAATGGATCGTGCTTCTCTTGAGTAGTCATACTCCAAGCATGGTTCTTTTTTCCTAAAGATTGCGAATAAATCTCCGACTGCAAAACATTTGCCTTGGTTTTAGGTTCCAAGGAAGTACTACTCTCACATTGTTTAATGGCAACTGGGGCACAAGGATTTCTTGCCTGAACAGGCTGCTTCGCATCAGGGGACATTGGCCTGGACCTTTTAGGAGTTAATGATGAGACAGGAGACAGGGGAGACGAAGGCGTAGAATTGCCACTTTGACTAGAAACTTCAAAAAGTCCCATTACACCATTACCAGAACTCTTTTTCTTCCTTCGCCTTCTTCCTTTATCTTTACCAGTTTTAACTGTAAGGTTTCCAGCTTGCAATGTTTCCTGAGTATCGCAGCTCTCAACCAGCATGGGAGTTGTCATTGAAGAGGATGATGATGTCATGTACTTTTGGGTATCCCAAGAACTGCACTTTTTTTCAAACTCCAGTGCAGATTTTACAGGCTCAGTAAAACTTAAACCTTGTTCCTTGGAGACAACTCGACCATCGTGATACATATCAACAGGCTCCAGTAGCAACGAATCCTGGCCATTCATTTTTTCAGAAAAGGCAAATTTACTGCATCTTTTATAACAACGATGTGCACGAAAAAATTTTCCACCTTGGCTTGCAGTAGAAATGGACTTTTTCCCACCCTTAAACAGGTAATCTTGGCCAAAAGTCTTCACATTGGGAGGGAAACAACACAGGACTAGAAAAAATATGGAAGCACTAAGAAGAATTGCAACTATAGATTTCTTTATGCGCATCCAGAAAATTGCCTTTTTACAGAAACTAAGCATGTACACAGGCAGACTTGCTTCCATAGGAACGACAAGGGTACCTGTTGCGAAAGCCAATTCAAGATCTCTCTGTATTGTAGCTGCAGAAAAATCGGTCTGATATGTTACTGTGAGCTTTATGAACTTGCCAGGTTCAATAACAAAACTTTTACAAGTGTGCACCACGAATCCATCCAATCCACATTCAATTCCAGAAACTTTCATGCTTTTGACCACCAAGGGCAAGTCTCCAGTGTTTTTTGCATACAGCTTTTTGGATGAAAGCTGAAAGCAGGTATGTATGTTGTCCTCCTTATGATATAAAAAGTTCAGAGAAGAGAATGTGTGAGGATTGGGCAAGCTTAAATTGAACTTCAGACTCTGTACAGGTTCAGATTCCTCAAGCAACACCACAGAAAATGAGCCCCCAGATCCTTGCAGAGATAACCACTCCACACCAGAAAGATTGTTCCTTATTATCAATGTACTTCTCCACCCACATTGATCTGAGGGTTGAAAGACTATTGGACCCAAGGATGCTCTGCCATGAGGTTGGACAAGAGCCTCAGTCAAAGCTGTTTCTGCCATTGAGAAACCATACCTTGCCATTAATCTTGATTTGCCATTAATCAAACTCCTGGAGGAAGAGGGTTGAAAATGCCCATCCGCTGCTTTGCAATCAGCAATAATTTCCCCAGAATGCAAAATGAGCTGCATAACAACAGGTTGCTGACTTGGGTTTTTAAGAGTTACAAGCTGAGAAGACTGACTCCCAACCTGAATCATCGGAAATAATACTTCATGTGTATCAAGCACAGACATGTCCCTTGTAGTTGCATGAGACTTCCAATTCTTTAGAACCATTTCATCTGCTTCTGCAGTATTTAATACCTTCAGCCAAATATATAAACAAAAAAAGTCAATTTTCAAGAACAAAATGACAGACATGATCATGTATATACAAAATGATAATCAGACGCTCTTTTTAGCTTTTTGCACACCATTTGAATGGTTTTTAGGCGTTGAATATCACTTCCTAACAGATTTATTAACAATCCAAGGAAACAACAAAAATGGACGAAAAATAACTTTGAAAATGATCAAATCTGATGGTAATAAAACTTTATCACACCGCCATTCATTGGTTCCCTTGCAGGAGATTTTTTAACAATGTACTGCAAACCAATAAATTAGAAAGCTTATATAAGGAAAACTATGATATAGAATCATTCCAATCAAGACAAACATGTCATCCCATTGCAAAATGGAGTTATTGTTTCCAGTTGAACCCAACATCATCCCTGCAACAGCCCAAAGCAATTCAGCTTCATTACTTGTATACCTTCTGAACACAAACTAACCACCATCCAGATATTTCCAACTCAAAGATGTTGCTCGATACAACCAGGCTTTGGCTTTCACACTGATATATTGTTATGGTATAGTCATATTTCATACTCATTTGGATATCTAATTCTAAGCAAAAATCAAATTTAAAAGCAAAAAGGACACAAATTTATAGAACTATAGTCTCTTATCCAACTGTGTCTCATTTATTTCAGAAGATAGACAATATTTTCAATTGTATGGTAATCCTGATTCAATAAAGAGAAGACATTAATCTAAATCTTTTCTAAAGAGATATCCACCGTTGGTGTTGGGTCTCTTCTAATTTACCAATGAATCCATGTTCACCATTTTTTTAAAACCATATCCACCATGAGTGACATATAGACACCAACCCAAAAAAAAAAAAAAAATGGTATCCTTTCTCATCGTATAAGTCCCCAAAACCAGTTCTAACCAATAATAAATTTGGTTTCATTTAAGCAAATAATCGAACATTCACAGCCTATGGCCAATGATACCAAGTCTAAGAGATCTTTTGACAGCCTCGAACCATTTTTCATGCATCCAAAACCTATGCAAGTAACCATTTACAAATTGCACGGTAACAAGAAATGCAACCAAAGGCTGACATATAGACTATATGAATCAGATCATTTCACAGTACCACTAACTAATTGCCTAAGTGATTACAACTTATATAGTTTATCTGGAGAATTCTCTGTGTGATCATGACCTGGGTTCAAAATACTTAATTCCGATCACTTTTACCAGACTCAGAAGCCATACAGTTTTGCCATGCTGCAAGACATTAAAATATCCAAAGGGCCATTACTAAGACTTTCTAATATAGATTATCACAGCTGCTAAAAACAAGGGCAAATTTGTTAAAATATTGCCCAAAAAAAAGAAAATTCGGCATTTATAGGTGTCAGAAAATTTTTTTTGGCATCTAAAGGCGCCGCGTTTGGGAAACGCGGCGCTGAAATTTTTTTTTTCAAATTTGTCATGCGCCGCGTTTCCCAAACGCAGCGCATGAACAGTAGTCAAGCGCCGCGTTTGAGAAACGCGGCGGTTACTGTTCACGCACTTTTTTACTGTTCACTTTTTTTTTTTTTTTTTTTTTTACAGAATAGGTAAGTATTTAAGGTTTTTTGTATTATTGTTTAGATAGATTTATAGGATTTAAGTAAAAGTAATGAAGGTAATTCAATATTTGAATTGAAAAATTTTAGATTTAAAAATAATAAAGTTACAAATACCAAATTTTGATATACCACTAAATTTTTTAATATCTTGTAGGTCATTTTTTTATTTTTCGAATGCGAAATCTAGTTTTTAGAGAAAGTGTGTAAAAGTCTTCTGGTAAAATTATAATTTTAGCACGTAAATACCTTTTTGGTCAATTTTTAACTTTTAAATTCATATTTTATACCCTTGTACAAATTTCTAAATTTTGTAATTTTTTTAAATGAACTACTATTTTTTTGTGTACCACGTTAATTCAAGGGCAAAATAGTTATTTTTAATTTTTTTTAGAATCTTAAATTCATATTTCATAATTTTAAGCACATTTTATATTTGTGATAATTTTTCAGGTACAAAAAAAAAAAAACGATTTTGCCTCAGATATGTATGCATTATAGAAAAAATAGTTTTTGAACCCGAAAAATTATCACAAATTTAGAATATACGTAAAAGTATGAAATATGAGTTTGGAATTCACAAATAGCCAAAAAAAGGTATTCAAAAATTGAAATGATTATTTTGTCCTTGAACTGACGTAATACCTAAAAAAATAGTGATTCATCTGGAAAATTTTCAAAATTTAGAAATTTTTATGATGGTATAAATATGAATTTAAAAATAAAAAATTGACAAAAAATATATTTACGTGCTGAAATTACAATTTTCCGGAAGACTTTTGCACACTTTCTCTAAAAACCAAATTTCACATTCTGAAAAATAAAAAATGGCTCACAAGATATTAAAAAATTTAGTGGTATATCAAAATTTGGTGTTTATAGCTTTATTATTTTTAAATCTAAAATTTTTCAATTCAAATATTGAATTACCTTCATTACTTTTACTTAAATCCTATAAATCTACCTAAATAATAATACAAAAAACCTTAAATACTTACCTAAAAAAAAAAAAAAGAACAGTAAAAAGTGCGTGAACAGTAACCGCCGCGTTTCCCAAACGCGGCGCTTGACTACTGTTCATGCGCCGCGTTTGGGAAACGCGGCACATGACAAATTTGAAAAAAAAAATTTCAGCGCCGCGTTTCCCAAACGCGGCGCCTTTAGATGCCAAAAAAAATTTTTCTGACACCTATAAATGCCGAATTTTCTTTTTTTTGGACAATATTTTAACAAATATGCCAAAAACAAGTACACATTTAAAACTGCAAATAGAAAAAATAAGATAAAGTCTCTACAACATGACAAAACCTGTCAACTATATGTTGATTTGTTCCAATTTTGTAGGATTCAATATATTCGGGACCAGAATCAACATACCTCATTCAGTAGCAGTCGTTGCCGGGCACTGCCTGAACCTTGTAGAGATCCAACAGATGAATCTAATGTATGTCTTGAACAAACACTGACAACATCTCTGCAAGGTATTTTGACCTCAGGATCTCCAGTATCATTGGTCAACACAAGTAATTCACAATTGATGTTCATTTCAGCACGCTCAGAAGGTGTGTTGAGTATTTGAAAGGAAACAGAAGAACATAAGACAACAGCTACTTGTGTGACAGTGCTAGGGAAGAGAATGAGCCCCTCCACATATTTGATGTGGAAATATTTTGTGCTTTCTCCCACTTCACTAATCTTGATGATGCTCAATATATAAGGAGCGTCATTTTTTAAAGACAAATGAACCACACCAGTACCACTGCTATCACATGGCCAAAAGGCCTGAAGAGATACTGAAACAGGATGTCCATGCTCATCATAAGCTGAATTTACACCAAGTTCAGCTTCAAGTGGAACTATAACTGTATCAATATCATCTTTTGAAGATCTAAGCAACTGCATACAAAAGGCACCAAAAATTTTTCCTTTGGTAGGAAATGAAAAATCTAATTCCATGATGGTCTCAGTTTTGTGAGGAGCAACCTCCCAATTCTTAAGAGGCCTCACGGAAACTAGAGGCAGACCAGCTTCACCACCTTTCACATCTATCCACTCCTGACCAATTGCCAAACTTAACTCATGCTGTCGTTCAATACTATTAATACAACATAATGCTTTTGTCGAGTGGGAAGTATTCCCAGAAGAAATGGATATCCAAGCAGTAACCTCCTCCACATATAGAGCTTCATTGAACGGATTAAACAAGGACAAATTCTTTCTCCACTTTCCACTGGAGGAAACATCCAGCCCCGTTAAGGGCTCTACACCATAAGGAGACTCACACGCAAAGCCTGTAGCCTGAATTAAGAAACCACCAGAGCTTGTCTGCAAGACCAGCTGACCTGATGAAAAGCCTAACCATGTTGGCAAAAATACAAAACAAATCGAGGCAGCTTCACCAGGTGCCAAAACCATTTCACTAAAATTGCAAGGATAAAACTGAGGGTTGGTACTATAAGGTTCATAAAGGGTCAAAATATTGGCAGTGTGTGTGTTTGTGACTATTAAGAAGGATAAGGAAGGAGAATATACATTCTTTTTTCCCCAATCCAAAAGAGGAGGGTTTATTTCTACATGGGGCGAAGAACCAACAAATATTCCAGACTTTCTCATCCTGACATCCTCTTTTGATTTGAAATACTGACTTCTATGGTCGAGTAAAGGTCCTCTACAGGGAGAAACATCATTTCTCTCACCACTATCCATGTGCTGACATGGCAGTTCCTGACCACCCTCATGGTATTGGGAGCAAGAAATAGTCCTACCACTGGAAAACTTAATAATGCCGCAATTAGATGACCAGCTAATATTAGTTCTCTCATGATTTAACCTTGCATGTGATTTATCTGATTGAGCCCCAGAAACTTCTGCCGGTACAGATTTAGCAACATGTTCAGTCAATGTTGACCGAAAGCAGAACAAATTCGAATCCCGACACACATTATCAAAACTTCCATGTAGCTCTAAATTAACTGATGCAAATTCTGCCTCAATATCATCATAAAACATGGCTTGATAATCTGACTTTCTATTGTCTTCGTAGGACTTACATGCATCATATTCCGCCTGATACCGCAATCCAGAGACAGAACACGATTCGCATGCAGCCAGGATAACAAGGGTAAGGAGAACTGCCATGAAACAGAAGAACACTTCACCGTAGTGCCACATTCTCCTGTTTCATAGACAGATGAATTAACGACTTATGAAGTACGTAATCTCAAAACTTTACTTACATCCAAAAAACTAACAATAGAAAATTCACAACTTTTAAGCAAAAGAAAAATTATTTTGTGGATATTTACAAAGCAAACAGTTCAAAACTAACCACCTTAAAATACAGAACAAATAAGCAGGGTCAAGAAAAAGATACATACGGTTCAAAGTGACAAAGGCAGCTTTTGCAAGGAGATAAATCACAATAAAATTAAAGAATGGTGGGTATTATCAAATAATCGAACAAAGTATAGAACAACTAACAATTCCCAAAACTGCAGCATCTATGGAAGGTATCAGTGTACGCACTTTATCCAACGGCATACACATGAATACTGACAGAAGAATTACAAACATATTCCCTTTATGGTAAGCATTAATACATCCAACTTCCAAAACTGCAGCATCTGCAAAAGATATCAACTACTACATAGAGCTTGTTCTCAATCACTTCTGCTTTTTATAAAAACTGATTTTAAAAAGGTTAAAAATCAGTTGCTTTTGATTTTAGTTTAAAAATCTAAAAACCTAATAAAAAAAAAAAAGATTAGTTGAGAACGTTACAAAATAGATTTTTAAGAAATCAGAACCTAAAATCAGGTAGAAAAAAGCTATTGAAAATAGTCCCATAATCATTTTATCCAATGATAGAGACATGAATTTTGTCCAAAGATTTACCTGTACAATCTCTTTATGGTAAGCATTAATTACATACAAATATAGCATATACACGAAGAAATGTGTACATAATTATGCAATGATATAGACATGTGTTACATATATAATCTCTTTACAATAAGCACTAATACATACAAATATACCTGGGAGGAAATGCGAACATAAAAAAGCATTTATAAAAACAAAAAATAGAAAAAAAAGAAAAGAGCAGGAGTGAAGACATGGAGATAATCACAGTACCTAAAACTTCCTTGCTATATATGTGGAAGCCTTTAAATTTATAACCATAAATAAATTTTACTTGAAAGAATTAATTCGCCACTCCATTACTACAAACAATAACAGCTCAAACAAAAAAATTACCACAAAGAGAACAACATATAGATTCTTCCTCACACTCATATTTAGACGTCAAACCAGCTCTCAACCTCCACCAACCCAAACTCCAACCAGAACCCAAATAATATAAATCTATATTCTTCAGAAAATCAATCTAAAAAGCTTTTAAAAATATATCCTTTTAACCACTCAACCATTTTAAAAGGAAAAAAAACAGAGAGAGAGAGAGAGCGAGAGAGAGAGAAAGAATAAGTGATGGAATTACCGATGGTAGAACATGCTTGTTGTGAGCAGCTGCGGTGGAGCTCTGATCATCCTCGCGGTTTGAAACTCGATATCTCAAACCATTTCTCAAGGGAGAAATAAAAAAGTTTCCTTTTTTCAGCTGATTGAAAATATTTATAAAGGATATTTCACTTTAATCCGACCCTAAAAATCCACGACACAATTGACAGTGAATGAACGGCCCGAGAGGGAAAAGAAAGAGAAAATGACCCTTCTACTTCAAATGACACAACTGCCCTCCTCCTAGACGACCCCGTTTTGCTTCGTTAAAGCTGATTAATGTGGATAAAACGGTGATTTAAGGAAGACAGGGAGCTTACCGGTCAGACATTGAAGGGAAGTTCGAAGACTTTTTGGTTGTATTATTATTACTTTAATGGTAACATGTGGCAGTACTAATTATTCTTACTCAAATTTTTTATAAGCATTTTTGTAATAAGAAATTTGTTTAACGTTGTTTAAAAAATGAAAAATCTGTTTTGTCCATCGCTCAGACGTGGACCAGATATTAGCTGACAGCTATGTACGGAGTTTGAAATGGGGGAAGCACCTATGGCTCATAGAGATTCGAGCCTTTGTTACCCAAACGTCTAGCCCGAGGCTCGAGGATGTAGGTGCCTTGCACTTTTGTCCACTTTCCCTTCTAGGGGTAAAAGGGGAATTTGAATTATATAAGAAATGTCACTAATTTTTTAAAGGAATGAAAATTTTCATTTTTAATTTGATCAATTTGTATTCTACGTAATGACTAATCTTCTTCTCTGGTAAAACTAAATTAAGGTGCAAGATTCGGTTAAATTGCATTGATATTTGAAATATAGTATTTTGGAATCATTATTTTGTGCATAATTTTTTTTAGAATGATAAATAAATCAATAGTTTTGTTTCGAGTTTGGTTCGTCAGGTTTTGATTTTCCACATTTACAATTTATTAAATTTGATAGACTAGCAATATATCTAAATTATATGTTCAAGTCACAAGTTCATAGTCTTATTTTTGCATGAGTTGAAAACAAAAAGGATTTAAATTCCCCAATATTGTCTTGAAAATTTTTTTTTTTTTGGGTTCCATATTGTCTTTCAACTTGAAACAAGGACCTAGCATGCAGTTTTAACATCAACCTTGTTTATGCCAACCGGACTTATTTCCCCTAGTAATTATCTAGGGCGCATCTTTTGCCTTCTATGTGTCCTTGTCGTAAGGTTGAGGCAAGAAAATTAATTGGATAATACATTAATTGGATGATTGTATGACAAACGAACTTGCTTTTTTTTAAAAAGTTGATTGAATTGCATGTTTGGTTCCTCAAAAAAAAAAAAAAAAAAAAAAAGAGAATTGCATGTTTGGAGCTAGGCCTGTCAATCGGGCTCTATGAGTCGGGTTTTAACAAGTTCAGGCTCAACTCACATAATAAATCGGGTTATGAGTTTCGAGCTATGAGTTTCAGGTTGGTAAATGTGAAGCTCAGGCTCAGTTCACAAAATATTCGGACTGTGAGTTTAAACTCACGAATCTAAACCTATTGAGATACTTCTACAATTCAATAGTTCTAACACAATACAAAACCATAAGTTTTTCTTTAATTTTGTTCCCAATAATAAAAAATAATATATCATTAATTGTACAAATTTAAGTTACTTTGCACATAATCAGTAATTACTTATTTGATTGAAACTCTTGAGAGACGATTGCTTACAATGAGATCATAATAATTCCATTGTAAGCATTAGAATTACATTAGAATTATAGTTCCTTACTTTTGTTAAACATCTACTTTTAGCACACAACAATCACATAACAGACGTCTGAAAAATCTTAAAAGCAAGAACTTCTCATGCTCTAACCGGCTGCACAAGCCCCAAGTAGACTAGTTGCAACACTCAATGCAAATATAGTCAATTGAAGTGTGTACTAGGCGAATTATGCTGAAAAATCCTTAGATTTAGGGAGGAAGAAGTCGATGAAGTTGTTTGAGAGGGGAGGAAAATTTAGGGATTTGGGTAGTGATGGGGTTGCTTGAGGAGGGAGGGAGGAAAATTAAGAATTTGGCTGGCGATAGAGTTGTTTGAGGAGAGAGAAAATATTAGGGATTTAGTTAATATATTATATATAATTTTATATTATATATATGTGTGTCTAATTTTATATTTGGGTTATTATATATATACATATATATATATATTAGGAGATATATTAAGGATTTAGTTGATATATTATACATAATTTCATATTATATATATGTGTGTGTGCATGTAATTTATATTTAGGTTATATATATATTTATATATATATTTATGAGCCGGGCTTTATACGGGCTGAGCCTATTAAGGCCCAAGTTCAGCTCAAAAATATTTCGAGCCTAATATTTAGGCCCCAACTCAGCTCGGCCCAATCAAGAGTTAAGTTTACGGGCTTTTTTTGGCTGACCGAACAGGGCCAAATTCGAGCTGACCCTGGCTCCATTGACAGTCCTGTTTGGAGCAGACTGTATGCTTCCTTGTATGGTATCATACCGGACAAACCTATAAATGCCAAGAAGCTTATGTCTTGATTGAAATCGATTTTAGCAAAACCCAAAAAAAAAAAAAAAAAAAGGTGTTGATATCACTGAAAAATGTTACTAGCGTACCATATGGTTTGTGGAAAACCAGCTGCCGCTGTCTTGTGATTTTGAGCCCACATGAGAGGAAATGACATTTTGACATCTGACGAAGTTTATGAAGATGTCATCATGCACGCAATTCAAATGAAAACCGGCTACAATCCTCAAGAAGATTTTGGCAAGGCTAATTGTTCTAAAAAGCTTAATGTTCATGGTAACAACCACTTTAGACCGTAACTGCTTTGAACATGAAAATATTCATCCTTTTCGAGTTAAACAATTGAAAAACATTAAATAATAACAAATACTAATAAAAGATTTCAGATGTCACCTGATGGTTAAAGAGAAGGTTGGCTTTATCTAATAAATAAGCTTTCAAATATTTGAAGAAACTGTTTTATAGTTGCAAAACAGTAGTATTTCGATCCACATGGACCACAACCATCAAATGGCATGTTTTATTTGTTTCCTCTATATTTAAGTAAAACCTCATGAAAATAGAAAACTGGTAATAGTTGCATCACATACATCTATATTGCAAATAAATATTTTGTTCATATGGATGTTGGTTTTTGGTTAAACTTTCGACTAATTAAGGAGTACAAGTTCTCTTTTGTATAATTGTGTCGTGAAAAATGAACTATTTTCAAACTCGACCTGGACCGGCTAGTCGAATCGGTCGAATGGGGATTGACTAGGCATTCAGTCTTATAAAAAAGAAAAGTAAAAAAATCGGTTTGATAGAGGATTTTTTTTTTATATTTTTTTGTTGGTTATAAATTTTTTGACTCTTTGATATTGTTTCACCCTTGATTAACAAATAAAATTAAAAAAAATTAATAAGGATATGTGTATGTATATGCATATGTATATGTATATGTATACATATAACATCATTCAATTCGATTCCTGAATAAATTCTCAGTCGAATCTATTGACATTCAACCTGAGTTTAGCTGAGTCGACATCCAATCTAAATTTGAAAACATAAAATGTAGCTTGATCACAGATGATTTCCATTTTCCAGAGAAAATCGAAAAAGCTCGACCAAATTTACCAAAGAAAATGTAAAGAACTCGAGTAAATTTACCGCTGCAGTAAAAGTGCAACACCACGGACCGCACATGTTGCATGACGTGTCTATTTCTGCTGTAAATAGCGGTCGGTCAGCCGACCACCTGTTTATGCTAGGCTCGACTGTACAATAAATAGGCACGTATCCTTGTCCTCGGTCCTTCCTACGCTCTAAAATACTAAAATTTGACAATGAACTTCGTCTTCAATGACCAGCGTGGTGGTCAATTGAGTTCACAGTAACCTCTATTTTTTTACATTATAAATACATTCATCAGCAAAGTTCGTGAAAAAAAAAAATGGAAAAAAACAAAGCAGCCAGCTCCATGCGCACACCTTAGCAGAAAATCCTAGTAAGCGGTCAGCCACTGATGACAACATCAGAAAGCAATATTGAACAGATTTCATAAATTGGCGGCTCAGTCAGCATCCCAGATTCCCTCGACCGGACCACCGTCCAGTTGTTTGCAGCAACGTCAGATAACTGTTATGTCCGTTACTTTCTCTCTTTCTAGAACGCGCCCGGGAAGAAATTTCTTTTCATTTCTGTACTAATAATTATCCTACAGTTGCACGGCTTACATCGAACAAGAGAATTACTGTTTTTAAGGAAAAATGACTTTACCTGCAGGGAAGCTTAATTAGCTTCAAATTAATTAATGGCTTAGAACATCCCCTCTCTAAAAAGGCAAATCGTACCACTAATACTACTTGTCTGTAGTTGCCGTGGATCATATCACTTGACTGTAACCAGGCGGGCTCCCACGGCAGCGAGAAAGAACAAAGTGTTTGTGGAGTAAATATTGGATGCATTACGTGCGTCACGTAATATGTCACGCGGTGCATTATAATTAATGATACATTGTCAAATAATACAAAATGTAATTTACCATCGTCATGTGACAATAAATTATTAGTTTCTAGTACACAAAGTATCAATGCGCATTACGCATTTTATAATTTTTCGTGTTTGTGTCGTGATCAAATGGTGACTGCAAAAGATTTAGATATCCAACTAGCATCAATCAAAGTGGACCAGCCCTTTGCACCAACAAACCATTTTTTGTGTTGCGGCACAAGTACCATTCCAATTGGTGGCTTTCTGGCGGTTAAAAAAAAGAAAAAAAGAAAGAAAAGCTTTCGGTGGCTAGGGATAACGGAGGGAGAGGGAGTGCAACCAAAAAAGAAGATAAAGGTTATGGAGAAATTTTCCTCCAAACAATCTGGATATTCTGTGACCAAGTTGCCAACTTCCTGATTATTTTTTGATGGGAAATATGATATTCTCTCCTACATAGGAATTCCAAGGAGTTGAAATAAATTCGAGTTTAACTTCAAAAGTTCAGAGTCTGTCTGAGATCAACCATAAAATACTAACAGAAAGCTTGTGTATGCCAATGTAAGTCAAAATTGTAAGTAAATATATATGAAGCCAATTTTATTGGCTCAGATTGTTCTAGGTTTTTAAGCTACATTTTCGTGCCAAAAAGATAACGATAAATGCAATTGAAATGTGAAGTGTCTCAGCTCTCAATCATCAAACCTAAATGATGCAATCAACAAGTTGTGCTCAAAAACATTAAACAAGAATGAACTCGGTTGACTTTCAATTTTCTGAACTTCATCTCAGGAGGCTGGCTACTGGAGTGTTAATTGCAGTTGACCTTTTCTCTTTTTTTTTTTTTATATATTTTCAGGAATTAAATGCCGCTGGAATTGTTCAGCATTACTCCTGGCTGATTGTATTTGCTTCTACGAGAATATTTGAAAACTGCAATGCTCGCTCAGGTTTATAAATACTAGCTAGGTCATTCATACATAAGATTATGCATCAGCCGGCCCTAAAACAAATAAAAAATAGTTAATCCATGTTGTAAAGATCCTTCAGGAGAAAAACAAATACTTTCAAACATCAGTAATTATCACTAAAAAGATGCATCAGCCATCAAGGAAGGTGCGTCTTTCTTTTACATTTGTCAGCCAAGCTCCTGTAGGCGGTGTATTTCTTGATGTCCTTGGCTTGTATTCAGTTCTTAAAGATTAATGGTTGACTGGTATCTTTGGGATTATTGGACGATAATTAATGCTATTCAAGCAGAATGGCGTATTATTGCTTCATTAATTCTTGTTGCTAACAATTCTTTAAATCGAATAACCAAGCACAGCAAATGGGAGTGAAAGTTGCATAATTAACGAGCTCCATTTCTCCATTAATTGCTTCAATCGCTTGACAGCTTCATGGCAAACAGATCTTTTTTCTTTTTTTCTTTTTTCTTTTGGAATGTCAAATAGCTACAATCCATGTAATTTGCCAAATAATTTAGCGTTGGAAAAGGATGGTAATGGGGTTGTGATTGCTGGGAATATTGAGAAACTGCTAACTAAACTGATAAGCTATAACTATAAGAGTCATAAACAAGCAAACAACAGCTGAATTATGTTGATAGCTGCCAAAATTCATTTTAGTATCTGGTGAATGTACATTTGCGTAAAAGACAAAAACTAATTTATCTAATAAAATTATGCTCAATAAACCAATATCTGAAACAACAAACAAACACAGCCCACAACATATCATTTTGGCAACCCAAACAAAAAAGAAAGCAACATGTCCAAGTTAATCATACGTTGATAGTCCACAACGGAATACTCACCGGATGTTCAAGAAACTGAGTCCGCGAGTATTACATACACTAGGCCTAGATTAACTCTTATTTCACTTTTGGGCTTTACGAAGCCCATTTTCGTTTCCCCCTGGACTGTCCGCTTTTTATTTTTTCCTATGCCTTTCTAATGGGCCTTGCTATCCATCGTCTCCCATTTTATTTTGGGGCCATGGCAATATGGTTCTTTTTTATGAATATTTGGCATTTGGGCTTTTGTAAGCGTTTCGCTCCATCCCGGATTTAATTTTTGATTTTTCCGAGAACGAAAATTTATCAACGAGAAGGAATAAATTGCTTTGGGTGAAGGCCTCCCAAAAGGTGATGGATTCGCGCAAACAAGTACATCTGGATACTAGCTCGGTGGTCAAGGGAATACTTAAAAAATAATCAGCACATAGCATAATAAAAAATTTAGAGTACTATAGTGCTCTTCTCGTCCAATAATGATTTAGTGGCCCCTACAAGTCCACTTAAACCATCTTTTAAAGTAAGTTATGAATATACTAGAATATTGAATACTTGACAAAAAAAAAAAAAAAACATCTAAATAACTGTACAATTGTTTTTGCAGAGTTTATTTTTGACATCATTTGTAGTTCAATTTTTTTAAAAAAAATATTCGTGTATTATCATATAAAGGATATTAACATTTGGAACTAATTTAATTTCTCTTTAATTTCAACCAAATTGAGATTTTTATACAAGAAAATCTGCAAAATTTTTCAAACCAACCAAAAAGCCGTTAAGAGTTCTGTAGAGTCAAGACACTAGCGCATGCTTCCACTTGCAAATTTTATAAGCGAAACACAAGTCTCTGTCTTCGTTCGGGACAAAAAGTAAATAGCAAATTAACACATCACTTGGAGAAAGCTACGAATTCAGCCTAAAAGGGCCTCTAAACACAAAACTTAATTTAATGGGTCACTGTTTTTGAAAAGCATCAGAGAATCAAAGTGGGGTTGAGATCTGATCTCACACTGAGCACAAACTAACTTAACTACCACAAAATCTGTAATTTATGAGACGTGTGAGTCCAAATGAATCACTGACTTTCCCGTACTTTTCTGTTTTAGCACTGACCTAGTTTTGACCAGTCATTACAACAACTCCAAGATTCCACCTGTGAGCTCAGGAAAGTGATTCCATGGTACGGCTGTGGTTTCCTTTGACTTCTGTTTATTAGTTAATGATCCTCCACTTACTGTCAAGATTTGAACCACTCGTTTCTTTATCATTGTTTACTACTGCACGGATTTGGAATATTGAATAAGAAACAATTAAGAATCAATAATTGATTTGACAAATTAACAATCTTTCAAGTGCAGTAACTATCGACTTTGTGGGTTCACATTGCGTGTACCAGTTTTTACACTTGTGGTTTTACAACTATTTTTCTAACTAAAATGTCCATCCGCAATACATTAACGGTAAAATTTATTAAAAAATTAATTTAATTATGAAATAATCAATTTGGTACCAAGAAATAATAATACATACATGCCTCGTCATTATAATTAACCTACGTTTGATTTGAGGTCAATTGATTAATTTGGGATCCATGGCCACACCTTGTATGCAGTGCCCGCACCACCAGCCTCCCTTTGGTTCTGTTGCTTCGGATGACGGTCCAGATACATTGAAATCTTATAGTCTAGGTACATCAATGAATTTTGTTAAGGAAACTAAGGATGAAACTTCATCACATGCTCTCATCTGACCATCTGCAATTCTGCTTTTTGTTGGCTATGGTGTAATGCGCTGTACACATGGACGCAGGATACTCAAAAAGTTTTTAGCTAAAAGATTGGATCCAAATTTTTTCGAACCACACTACATAAAAAAGTTCACAATACATTCAAGTCTCATGCAGCAGAACCTCATTAACATTATAGTCTGAGAGTAGGCGTAGTGATGGATCATCTTGCGATCTGATTTCCTTGTCTAATTGATTTGTGAGTCTCGACTTTTACAAAAGATGAAGCACTATTATCTCTAAATAGGCAATCAGATTGCTTTCTGGATTGTAAAATATAAAGTGCCCGTGAATTTAAGGAATATTTCGCAGTATAATTCATTTCTTAATTTCTCAATTGGTCAAAAGTTTATATATATATATATATATAGCACGGCCCAATAAGCAATGAAATCCACTAAATAACAAAATTTACCAGGTTTAACAACTTATGTGTAAGACACACAACCAATTACTACTAATTAGGATTCAAGTCATGTTCTTAAAAGATATAACTGTTAATCAACGATATGTTTTTTGTATACTCATCCACTCGAAGTTAAATAAAAAAAAAAACAATATATATACCATCAAAGGTATAATAAGACGTCAATTAATATATATGTGTGTACACTCGATTCAATTTGTTTTTATATTAAAAAAAAGAGTCAAATATTTAAACTAGATCATGGGATTATTTTTTTGATCTTTTCTCAAAAACAAAATTGCCGAAGTCCCTTCAGATAAATACAAAATCCTTACTTTAGAAATAAGCATTTTTGGTTTTTAGTGGTTCTTTATGCTTTTTAATCTGACAAATCTGGTTTTGCCCTGTTTTGAGAATATTCATTATAGAATTAGCTCAACCTGTAACTTGATTGGTTCAGTTTCTAGAAAGTAAAAGTTCGTACGCAAAGTTTATTCGTAAGTTACTTGTAAAAAGTAAATCCTAACAAATTCTCTTCCTTCACTTTTGGGTGAATAGACAGAGACGGATTATAGCGCAATTCTCGAATGATAGTTACGTGTATGACAAGCCAGTATGCAGGTAAGCATGCGGACTTAGAAGCTGCTAAGCTAGTGTCCCTTGATTTTTTTTTTCTCCTTCTGTTTGCAAAATAATTAAGCTCAAGCCTGCAGTTTGAATACGAATTATGGCGTCTGAATGATTCACACGCTGGTTCTTGAGTTGATGGATTTTGTCCAGCGGCAGTCCTATTTCAACACGTTTTCTATTAGACATATTCGATTGACTCACATCAGCTTAATTTTGAGAGAATTATTGTTTTGCTTTGACCTATTAAACCCTGCATGTATCCAAACGGAACCATGCATCTGAATAGAACTTGAACAGTAATAGATCAGAAGTGTTTAATGGCTTTTGATTTGTGTATTCAAAAGTAGAGAACATTTATATGCCTCTTGTCTCAGGTTATTACTAGACGGAAACATTTTGCACTTTTTTGATAACTTTCAGAGTCATGATCATTGCCTATGAAACATATTATAGTGGTTGAGGATTTGGAAAGCAATGGCAAAAGAGAAAAGAAAAAAGGAAAAGGAAATTGATGTCATGGCCGCTGCTTGAAGCAACCTGCGGGCTGTAAACTGGGATAGAAGGAACCATTGTACCACATCGATGAATAAATACATTATATACAACTCAGAAACACAGATTTCATACAAGACATTCTACCTTGGTTCAAATCTCGGATTGCAACTTGGAAAATACTAATATTAACAACAGAATAGCACTAGTCATGAATAGAGTGACCTACTCCTGGACTGCGCCCTGGCGCAGTTGGTCGAAAATCTTCTGCAGACCCCACCTTACTCACATTTGTCTCGGAAGCGGAAGAAGCACCATTGGCATTGAGCATGCGGCCCTTTAAACTTGTCTCTAAACTGTTATTTAATGATTCTTTGCCTCCCTGGGAGCAATGTTTTCTGCAACGATGATTAAGCTTTAAATGTCTTCCCTTCACACTTACAATTTCACTACATAAGATCATAATAACAATTGAAACGCAAAATATTAAGAATTTAGTGTTCTTCATTGCCTTAAAGAAATTAGATTAGCAAAAAAATAGGATTGATTGTTTGAAGAATATTCCTGTACTTTGTATAGCTAAGGGTTTTGGGAGGGATGGCTATAACAACACAACAGTGGAAGGTATATATACACACACACACAAACACATGGGAGATTGATGTCGATGTTGAAGTTAAATATTGGAAGGAGGAGAGGACCATCAACCATCTCACGACAGTCCTCAGCAGTGGGAAGATTCCGTCCATTTGAGATATTTAAAAGAATGAAAAAACGTTAAAGGAGAATTGGACGGCCTGTTTTTGGTGGTTAAGCCCTACCTCTCGTGGGGAAAAAGCTCACATGCATTAGCTTACTGGCAATGTCAAGTTGTCTATATTCTGCCGCATGCTTCTTTGAACCAGCAATGTATATTATCAATGGACGGAGTTTTAATGCATGTCCATCTGTATTGATTGTTTGGTTCTTATTATATTATGCCACAACACTAATAATCATTTACAAAATCTAACCGCACATTCCTAGTGTACTACTAGTAGCTCTGGAATCAGTGCACTAGCCGTCGGCAAGTAGAGAAGAAATATCACTGTAGAACTACTAAATAATGAAAACGGAAAAAAAAAATCAAAAAACTGCCAAATGGTTATTAACTCCCAGCTCTAAGAATATATGAACTGAATTTTCAAATGGCTTTCGGTCTGCAAGTTCATCTAAAAAAAAAAAAAAAGATACGAAGCCTTTGATTTTCAAGCCAAAAAAAAAAAAAGTGACGGGAGAAAAGTCTCCTTTTTGAAAATTTTCATGGCATATGGCCGTGAATTTGGTTGCTTTTGAACTCTAACGTTCCAATAAATAATTTAGTCGGCTAAGTTATATATAGTTAGTCCAGTACCCTTTGGCAATGAAGACCTAACAGTCTGTCCAATGGCAGTATTGCACTACCACTGTCCTTGACAATCATCTGAAGAATATGTAAGATATTAATCCCAGACGACCCCAGTGCTGAGACATAGCATATATGGGTGTGTGGTTTTCAATTCATCACTGGAAGCTTCATGTCTTGAAAAGAAAAAAGTGCTAGCTACTTGGAATGATTTCTTTTTCCAAGGTGATTGGATCTTAATTAAGATCTTTGTTAATTCATGATTCTTTAGTAAAATGTCCTTATATAGGTTTTCAAGTGCTGAAGGGTTACAATAGACTTCTAGGGTTTTCTTTAATTTTTTTTTTTAAAAATAAAGGTATACATATTTAATCCGTTGGCGGTAGACATAACCCCTACCATTCAAGAAAAATTCAAGGATTCCCATCGCCACTAGTCCATGTTCCTTCCACTCGCCATGATTACGTACAAATTATTCTCACACGGTCACTAAAAGGGTTTGCTTTAATTAATTGGCAGTTAGACAAACCAGACTTTACAGCTAAATAGACCTATGTGACCTTTAGCGTTTGGAGTTGCCCCCTCTCTCCTCCACAGTCTGGGGTGGAGGAAAAGCACGATTATTTGTCATCAATGTGGAAGATTCCTTTGCAGTTAACAGCATATTTTGCATCCAGGAAAGACCGCGAGGGGGCTTCCACACCTCAAGGAGTAAACCGTATACATTGGAAGGCAATTTTAAATGAGTGTCCTAGACAAAAATTAGTGGACTAAGTTTGCCAAGTAGACTCTTGATTCCAATGTGATATGTTTTTCATCTCTTTTCTTGAATCAATGGTGTTGGTGGAAGATTTTTTTAGATCTGCAACTTTGTCATCTTGGTGGAACAAACTTCAATTGAGAGGTTTTATGTATTGCCTACTCAGATCTTTTAATTCCACTCCTTAATCGAAACCGGCCCCGACTTCTAATATGCTAATACACTGGTAGTTGGTGGTGTACTATTGTGCTAATTGGTAGTTGGACGTGTAATATTGTGTACACCAGTTGCAATTATATTTTTAAAGTACCCTGCTGAAAAGAATTAATTTGTTAATGCCTTATGATGAATAATGTTTGCAATTCCCAATAAAGGATCTTACTTATTTAGTATCCTCTCTCTCTCTCTTTTTAGACCCGGGGGGGGGGGGGGGGGGGAGGTTTGGTTTGGGGATAGGGATTATAATGCACCTTCTATGGCCTGATAAGATGGTTGAGGATGTTAATTTGGTAAGAAAATTTTTAAATGGACCTAGTTTACGTTCTCACTCACCTGTAGACCTTGTTGTTTAAAAGAAAAATACATAAATAATCTTACATTAATTTTTTATATTAGCATGCATCACTTTACTTAATTGATGCTCTTTTAAACCACAAAATTACATATGGGACCGTAAATCCGTTTCATCTAAAAATCTCTCAATTTGGTATGACTTGTTGCCATTAGCATGAGGCAATTTCTATATTGTAGAGATCAATAGAACCTTGACAGACTTAGGGGATGGGGTAATTCATTTTTATGTTGCACAAAATTATAATTTGTCCATAAATGGATCATTTCCCCCAAGAAAACAAAAAGAAATGATACACTATCAAACATTTAAATTTACAAAGGTTTTCAAATTCACTCAAGTGAATAAAAAGCATGCTTTCCGTATACGTACCGGCCCAATTTGGCCGACAACTTATTTTTCAACGTGCAATAATGTTGTGACCTATAGCATGCATAGTCTGAGCTATTCTCTAAGAGTGTTGTATTTTACTTAATTGGCTACAATACATTAAAAGAAATGCTTTTTTTTTTTTTTTTTTGTGAAGGACAGGTCAGAGCGAAAAAGTATTAAGGTAAATAATTCGTCACCTGACCATATAGCTATTAATTATCACGGATGAACTTTCACGAAAATTTCGAACTTCTTTTGCCCTGAAAGGTCTTGGTTTTAACTTAATTAATTTCCTTTTTTTTTTTTGCGCGTAAGGTCTTGGTTTAAAAGACAAAAAATAAATTAATTTACTAAATTAATTTGTGTTGAAAAGAACTAGTTGATATTACAGTTGCATAACCTTAGACAAAAATGTGTCATACTTGATCAATCCAAGAATGGCCCCAAAATAAAAAATCCAAGAATGTTGTTAGAAATTAAGATATTCCTTACCATATAATAAGCTCCCCAGATAATTCCCTCTATATACGTGAACCTTGATAGGCATTCTGATTAGCAAGACATACCGTGTATTTTGTATTATTATTTCATTTTTGTATTCGGAGGTTCTTTGTGTACCATTATAGATACATTTCAATATACAGAAATTTTGCCATTCAATATCTTTCTGTCAAGGTTCATTATTTTTTGCAACACAAGGGTCCGCGAGCTAGTTATGGTGGCAAAATATTTCTAAACAATTATAGCCAAAGAAAAGGCCTGTTAAGGATGGATGTGCTCTCAAGTTCAATGTTACATTTTCAAGCGCCATAATTTGATCTTTGTGAACTTTCGTAATGCCGTAGGGCTGGCAAAATGGAATAGTATTGATCAGAAGCCATGAGTGTCCCTCTAAAAGTCGAATACGGTACTAGACTTGAGATTGGAGGTAGCAAATGGAACATAAATAATCGTAATGGGCAATTAATGAGTCACGTTTTTGCATTGAACATATAACATATATAAGCGTACAAATTGAAAACTGAAATATGGAAATTCGTACATGAAAAATGAAACTCAAAGAGAATTTAGTAAAGAGGTTTGCATTTTAGTCGTGTATTGAATGATGATCAATATCAAATGCCTTAGTTATGTTTGGAATGACCTATACCGGGACTACGTCCTGGATTTGTTGGTCGAAATGAATCCACTTCTCCTTCCATAAGTCTGAATTGAGGCCTCCCAGTCTGGATTGCGCCGATAAGATTTTTCTTGGTCTCTTGTATAGTAACTATTTTAGCACCAGGATCAGAGCAATGGGTGCTACATTGCGAGCTTTTCGTCCCTGGAAAATTTCTCCCGTGGGTGCTAAGAACTTGGCTCGAAAGCGCAAGTATTAAGATGAGTAAACAACTAAAGGTGCTGTTGGCCATTGGGATTAGGGACTAAATCAACTGCCTTGAAGTTCAAATGAAGAAGAAAGGAAAATTGCTGGCGAGGAAGTAGGGAAAAACACTAAAGGAATGTAGGAGGAGTTGAAGCAATTAATCCTTATGTCTGCATTGGTATTTAAGGGGTAGAAAAGTAAGAATTGCAGCATGTGAGGTCCCATCATCTAGGAAGATTCCACATACAGAAGGGAAATCAATGAAAAGAGAAAAGGCAAAAAACAGTGGAGGACAACAAGAAATTCACCGGGAGTTTGTCCGACTAAAACAATCACAGTCACCACCTATTAATAGGGTATTTCACCATTTGTGCAGACATTTTTTGGACAAACAATATCATGCAGCTTACATGCAGCTTTGTGCCCCGACTTGGTGTCTTTTTAGTGTAGGCGGTGAAAAGATTTCTCAAGGCAATTCATTAGTGCTGTAACATCCAACTTAAATTTATCCTTACGTTATGATGAATTTTTGTTTTTTCCTCATTTTTTGGTCGGGCTCTAGATTTCCACCAGCACTTAGCCAAATCTGCCATTTATTATTGGAAAATTCTTACTTTGGAATTAACCCCACTTTGATTATGGATATCCCATGTATCAAATGGCAAAGTTTAAAAAGCTACAACTTTACAATTTATTTATTGAGAACTATACAAAACATAATTGATTATGTGTGTGTGAGCCTAAGCATGCACAGATAGTTTGCTAGCTAAAGAACAAGAATTGGCACATTTTACTGAAGTTGATTCAAGAATTTGATAAATCTTGTGAAATACAAATGTTTAAAATGATAATGTACTCAAGAATCTGTAATTCTCATCTTATGTTTTACATTCGATGAAGTGATTTTCTGTCCTCATTCTCAACCATAACGCAGGAAAATCTCTCTCTCTCTTTTTTTTTTTTTGTTGGTATTAATCACCTCATGCATGCTTTCATAACCATCACTATATTCTTGTAGTTGTGGAAACAACAATTCTTGAAGTTATCCTTTTAGATAATCGAAATTATCTGAAACTGAATATTCACGACATGTATAGAGCCTAGGTAATAATTGCCACCAATGTTTGGTTGGGCATATTCAGGCAGCCTCATAGTAATGAAAATCCAAAAATAACACTTTCGGATCGTGGTGAAGTAAAGTGGTGGTCGAATACTCAATCCTGTCTGAACTCTGGATAAAATTTTGATGAAAGTGGGACTATACATGTCGTCACAGAGAGCACCAATTGTTTTCCCTTTTAAGCCACTATATGCCACTGTCGTGTCCCAACTCCTAAGCAAAGTTTAAACCAGATACTAGTCTCGTAAATCTTAATTAGCGAATTTGTTTAGTTTTTCTTCTTCTTGATCTTTTTTCTTCTCTTTTTTTTTTTAAATTGGACCAAATTCTGACAGACTGGATTTAGTTTTGAAGCATTGCCCCTCCCTAATATCCAGTAACTCGAACATAAGCTGTTTTTTTTTTTTTTTTTTTTTAAAGTGGTAAGGCAAAGAACATTAAACAGTGACAAAGAACAAGTTGGTACTTTCTCTAATTAAACATTAAACGCACATGCCCAGAAGTCGCAGGTGCGATTCACTTTGGCTCAAGCTGCCAAGTCCAGCAAGTGTACAGAAATGCATGACTGTAAACTGAACGGTGTAAGTTTGTTTTAATCATAGCTGTATATCAAGCTCTTTTCTTTTCTTTCTTTGTTTTAATAAACATGCATTAATCTTGGCTGTTAGCTTGCAGCAACCATTAGATTTTAGATGCTTCGCAACTTGCAACTTTCCAACTTGCAGGAGGAGAAATGGTCCCAAATTTCCTCATTCCCTGGACAATAAGCTAGCTATCATATCATATGAATAAAATAGATACTAAGCGAACCTCACATGAAGACCAGCGATCGTATCCAACAACCTTTTGTTTAATACTTTATTCCTTCTGGGATTAATCAGCCGCAATTCCCATGGCGTTTGGAGACAGAGTAACATGGGGGGGGGAAAGTATACAATACACCACGTGCATTGCCACGTGGTGTACTAGAACCAACAATTTATCGTCATGTGGCAATGGTGGATCATACCTTGTATTATTTGACGATGTGTGATTGGTTCTAGTGCACCACGTGGCACATCACGTGGCGCGCGTGGTGCACGCAATACTCACTCGGGGGGGGGTTAGTATCAATATTCATCAGAACCTTACTTTCTTGATGCAACTTGCAATAACTTGGTAACATGGGTTTAAGTATACAACTTGTTGTAAGTTGTGCCTAGTACGAGATCTCATCGCATCGTCACAGCTTACATTCTTCTAAGAATTCATCAAGTACAGCTCCCACGCCAGCTTCGTCCATTTGCACTTTGCGGCTGATTATTCTATTACCACTGGAAAACAAAATCCTTATTCAAAGCAAAAGTTTAAGGTTTTACTGTACCTTCAGAATGAGAATGAAGTTGGCCTTAAAAAGTCACTTTTGACCATTCACAGTAGCATTTCTTAATTAGTAGGTCAGTTCAATGGTCAATTGACCCATCTAAATAAATCGGTTCAAATTATTAGTAGTTAACCATTCGTTATCAGTTCACTTATTAAGTCGGTTGGAATTATGTCAAACAAAAGAAATGGAATAAGCAATGGAATGCAAAATTGAAGTACTGTTTAAGAGATCCATTGCAAAAATTTTCAAACCAAATCACAGAGTTAGCAACAGCATAAATCCGATGGTTTTTTAAGTTAGTTAGAACTTTGTGACGAACTATACACCCAATCTTATTCTATGTAAACTGTAGAGCATATTGGAAAAGTATCAGATTTAATTTTTTTTTTTTCAAACATATCCTTGTCTAACAATCCCCAACTGTTTTCGCTTCAACCCCTAATTAATTTTTTTTTAAAAATCATCCACCTCATAACCAAACTAAATGAGTGTGCAAAAATCATAAGTATATATAAAAGTAAGCACCTTGGTCCCTGGAATCTATTCCATTTTGATTTATTAGTTATTTAGAAAATGCCTCCAACCCTTAATTCTATAGTTTTTACTACCCACAATATAGCAACTAATACAAACTAACAATCTATTAACGTATAATTATCTATACTACTATCATATTCATAGACATATTTTACATGCTAATTTAACGAACTTAATTCATATAACAAATAGAATTTTTAATTTCCCATACATTGGTTTGCCCTCATCAGTAGCACGTTTTTATTTAAGTTGGGTTAGTTAGAAACAGTAACAAATTCGAACAGACTAAATTGCATGAATAATTGTATGACTTATTAAATGCACATAGTGCATATATTTTTTGTGTTAAAAAGAGACTCTACAATGTATAAAGAAAATTAAATGGCGTGAGAGTTGAATCCGTTTCACTTATTAAGTGTAGAAAGTATTAATTTTCCAATAAATAAAAGTGTAAATATTAATGGCTCCATTTCTATATGAATTATTTTGAGAATTATTCAAAAAAATTATCTGGAGATTTTTGTTGACTTCTTGGAAAAAAGTGAAAAAGTATTTGGATTGTAAACTTTTTTAGAAAAACTTTTTTGAAAAGTGAATAAATATTGTAAAAAAAGTGTTTAGATTGTTCAAAAAATTCGCAACAAATTTGTGTGACTCTTTTACATGATTATGGCTACAAAGAAGCTTTTTTTTTTTAATGTATTTTTTTGTAACAAATAGAATAAGATTCATGAACAGTAGCTTTATATTAACGAGCACTAGGCAACGAACACTGAAGAGCAAACCGGTGTCCAGGCCCAAGCACCAACATTTTTCCATGCAGGGAGAAGACCAGGTGAATAAACAAAAGAAGGAGTTTGGCTTTATGAACAAGATGATATTTTGAACTACTCCTTTCATTATTTTCAAGAGCTGTATTCGCCTCCGGATTAGCAAGGATACAATGGGTGGACTGATTTGGAAGATTTCTTTCTTGAGAATTTAAATGTTAGATTGTCTGAAGAGCAGGTAAAGGCATTGAATATACCGTTTACATTTGAAGAGGTTAAGCGAGATGTGTTTATGATGGGAAAATGGAAAGCTCCTAGTCCAGACGGATTTCCAGCAGGCTTCTATCAACATTATTAGGATATAGTAGGGAATTCTATTGTTCATATCACCCTGGATTGTCTTAATAACCGTCAATCACTCAGCTCCTACAATGAAACAAAGATCATTCTTATTCCCAAAATCCAAGCTCCTTCTTGACTTTCTCACTTTCGCTCGATAAGTTTATGCAATGTGCTTTACAAGATAATCAGTAAAGTTATTGCTAATAGATTGAGACAAGCCTTACCATATTTAATATCATCCTATCAGAGTGCTTTTATTTCAAACAGATCCATAAGTGATAATATTCTTATTGCGCATGAATTATTGGAACATATTCGACGAAGGAAAAAAGGAAGGAAGTCATTAGCTGCACTCAAGATTGATTTCAGTAAAGCTTTTGACAAAGTATCATGGGATTTTCTCCTGAAGATTCTAGGCAAAATGGGATTCTCTAACTCCTGGATTTCTTTGATCAAGAACTGTATTTCTTTAACAAAATTAACTATTTCAATTAATGGTACTTTGACACCTTACTTTGAAATAGGCAGAGGCCTTCGACAGGGATGTCCTTTATCCCCTTATTTGTTCATCTTATGTCAGCAAGCTCTCTCATCGGTCCTTACTAGGTTGAATGATTCAAACATATGTAAAGGTATCGCTATCTCTTCAGGAGGATTGCACATATCGCATCTTATATTTGCAGATAATTGCATTTTTTTCATTGAGGTTTCTGACGAATCAGCCCAGGCACTGTCAAATGTTCTCCATGGATATGCTTCTTTATCAGGACAACATATTAACCATAATAAATCCATTATGGTGTTCAATCCAAATACAGACTCTTCGGTAAGGACAAAGATTGCTTCCATTCTAGGTTTGAATATTAGTTCTAAGATGGATAAATATTTGGGTTTAGATCTGGATTTCTCTCAACCTAAGAGTATTCTTTTTAGTAACATCAAAAAGAGAATTCTAGGTAAGATTTCTTCCTATAAGACATCTAACCTATCAGTTATGGGTGGAGTCACTTTAGCAAAGCATGCTTTATCGATGATATCTCAGTATACGTTGGGTGTTTTCAAACTTCCATTTACAGTTGCAAAGGATATAGATAGACAGATAGCGAATTTTATATGGAATGGAGACAAGAAGGGCAAAGGAATTCATTGGAAATCATGGGTTTATGTTCATCTAAATTTTTTGGAGGTTTAGGACTTTGATCCACTTTGGCTTTAAATTAGGCATTTTTGGAAAAGATAGCTTGGAAGATCCTATCAAACTCTGATTGTCTAGTGATTGAGTTCTTCTGGGAAAAATACTGTACCAAAATTTCTTTCCTATCAGTAAAGCCAACTAATTATGCTACTTGGGGATGGAGAAGTATTTTATGGGGTAGGAATCTATTAAGACATGGACTCAAATGGAGTTGGAAATGGGGAACATATCAAAATAGAAGATGACTGAATTCCTAGCTTTCCAAATCCGATCAGATTTAACAATAACAATATTCCTTTCATCTCTCTAACAGTCTGTAACTTATACGATTCATCTAGGAAATGGAGAACATCTCTACTATTATTGTGGTTTTCTTCTGATATTGTTAAAGCTATTTCTTCGATACATATCCCTGTTATTTCCCCAGTAGACAAAAGAATTTGGTCCTTAGAATCAAATGGAATTTATTCAGTGAAGTCGGCTTACCACCTGGCCCTCAACCTATACAAGCTCCAACAACCAAGAACTAGCAAAACACAAGATACTCATATGCATTCTCAAATTTTCAAAAAACTTTGGACATTAAAAAAGCCTTCCAAATTACATTTCTTTTTTGGAGACTGTTACATAATGCCTTGTCCTACAATGCTGGCTCTCTTCAAAAAAGGAATAGTCATGCTACCTATTTGTCTTCGATGTGGTCAACAAGAGGAATCTATTAAACATCTTTTCTTTGAATGCTATTTATCGAAAGTCACATGGAAACTATCTTAACTGGGGCTAAACTTTGAAGTTGGCCAAAAAGTGTCCTTCAATAAATGGGTACAAAGATGGTTTAAGGAAGTAGAAGATACAAGTATTATTATTCAATCCATTACTATTTTTTGGCATTTTTGGTTGGCAAGGAATGAATTTATTTGGAATTATTCGGATTTTGACTCCAGATTAGTTATAAGGAAAGCTCAATACTTCTTCTCTGAAATAGTCAGCTTTGACAATATGGATAAGGAATTGCATTTTTTACTAAATGGGTTTAGTAAGCATTTTGCTCATGATATGATATCCAACAGGTATTTGCAAGCTGAGGAAGGATCTGATTTGGACAATATCATCTGGGCTATTGATAGTTCCTATAATAATGATACAGGAAAATCATTCATTGGAATGGTATGTATGAATAGTTCAGGTCATTATCTTCTTACTAATGCAAATGCATTGAATATAGAAGCAGGCTCTGCTCTTCAGTCGGAAACTACTGCCTGTTTTAAAGCTATTTTGACCTCGGCTGAAAAAAGTTTTTCAAGGATTACTATTAAAACAGATTGTTTAAACTTGGTTCAATGCATCGCAAACCCGAAGGTTATTCCTTTTACTTTGGAGTCCTTATATGTAGATTTATAAGTTGCTATCTCTTATCTTTCGTCATGTAATATTATCAAAGTAGATAAGGCAACAATACAACAAGCTTCATAATCTTGCTGTGTCTTTGTCCTCTCTGTAATATTGTTTCCTCCATCAATAAATGTGTTGCTTTCCAAAAAAAAAAAAAAAGTCACTGTTCCCACCTTCTTCCTTTTATCTTTTCATGTCCGACAATATTTATTCTTTTATTTAGTTGTCAATAAGGGTCATGTCTAGCATAACACTTCAAAAAAAAAAATGAACAGTTAATTTTTTGATTTTTTTTCTTGATAATTTTTTCACAAACTAAACGCTACCATAAATTTTTCTTTTTCAAATAATTCAGAATAATGCTATCCAAACACACTCATTATTTTTCTAATAAATAAAGACTACAAACTGTAATAAAAAAAATTAAAAAGAGGACCCGAAATTAAATCAGGCTAATACTTTTACCCGCTGAATAACGTAGGATTAACGAGTGAGTATTGCGTGCACCACGCGCGCCACGTGGTACACTAGAACCAATCACACATCGCCAAATAATACAAGGTATGACCCACCATTGCCACATGGCGATAAATTATTGGTTCTAGTACACCACGTGACAATGCACGTGGTGTATTGTATACTTTTCCAGGATTAACCAACCCATGAACAATCCAATTACCATGAACCATTTGGGCGTCCACTGTCCGATTAGCTACCTGTGGTTAGTAGTGAAGAATTAACTCAGCAACTGCGAACCCGGTCACCGTGCCTTTTCTGGTCCAAACTTAATGCTCTGATTCTCAGCTCTGAAGGTCAGTTTACCTCCTTGATAGATACATTTGACTGTTTATGATTTCATGTCTATTGATTTTTATGGTTCAAGATATTGTCTTCTGTATTTCTATCCTGTAGTTTACAGTAAAATATTGAGAAATTTTCCACTTCTGATGGCTTGTTGCATTTGTGCTTAAGTAGTAGTTTAATACATCTGTCGTTGTCCACAGAAATGGAAATAAGTTCAAGATTGGCACTTCCACATGTGAAAAAGCTTGCTTTTTTAAATTTTGTCTTTGTTTGAGTTGGCCAGCCTGCCTGATGAATACTTAATCAAGGGTTAGGGTTGTATTTTGCCCCATTTGGAAACCTTTTTCTGGTGAACTCCACTCAGTGTCTATCCCCTTTTGTTTGTTTTCTATTGTCCCTTTATTCAATTGAGTGGAATGAGCTTCAGATTTTTTTTTTTTTCCAAACCATAGCCGACAAATTGAGGGAATAAAAGAATTCTTTTTCTTTTTCTTATTATCTTTGACATGAATCAAGAGAATGAACTTGAATCTAATGAATAAACTGTGCATTAGTATAAAATTTAAGTGGAAAAGCGACACATCTAGGCTGTCATTTCATGCGTATCTTTTTAGTTTGAGGTAGCTAATATTTTAGTAACAAGGAGTTTGGCATTTTTATATTTGAGTAATAACCAATGTAGTACTAGGAGTGTGATGCTGGAAATGATTTTTAACTTTCCAAATGTTCGTATTTGATATCTTTTCAACTGTGTTAGTGGGGTGGTTAATTCATGTCATGTAGACGGCATTTAATTGGAAGATTAAACAATTGAGAGTTAGTCGACAATGAATAACAGAATGCAGTACGAGTTGTGTGCTGCATAAACAGATTTAACTTGAATCTTGGCTTAGTTGCCGAGAAATGCTTCTTAGATTGGAATTACCTTGAGTTGGATAGTTTTTGATACTACTGTGGTCTGGGACTTGGGAGGGCATGAGGAGATGGAAACTGTAGGGATCAGATTATTTGTGTACAAATTTGCTAAAATCTCTTGAGGTGCTCATCAAAGTTTTGAAGACTAAGGAAGGACTATCTCATTTCCTCCATCTTCCCTTGTTCTAGTTTAGAAATAGTACCGTGTATTCATGAAAAAGATAACACAGTTAACAAAAAAAAAAAAAAAAAATGCATAATTGATTTCTACAGCCTGAGTTGGTCATCTTTCAAATACTAGAACCTGTTCCAGTACAGATTAACTTGAAGCATTTGACAATCAGTATCAATAATAATTGTGGTCTCAAAGGAACGATTTTGAGATTTTTTATATGATATCTTTTGGAACAATCTGTCTTTGTCTTTTTTTGTTCCTCTCTTGTCATTCCTTTTTCTTTTTATTCATTTTTATTTAATTAGTGCCATTCTTTCTTAGATTTCGCATGTGCATGTGTATTATAGTTCACTTGCCAAGACATGTTTCCTTTGCATGCCTGTTTGTCAAACAAATTTATATATCATACAAAGCTCAAAGGATCTGCACCATGCAACTTTTATTTCAGCAATAATTTAGCTGATGATGACAGCTTGTTTCAAAAACATACATTGGACATATATCTGCTACGCACAAATGCAACTCTTTACAAATCACATATCTGATTGAAATGAATACAGCTTTTTCCAAACTGTAGGACTGCATCATAAGAACTTTATACTGGCTGGATAATCCTTTAACAGAGAACTTCACAATACATACAAGTAGTCACAGATCTGTTTGTACTCCAAGTCCAACATTGTCTAAACATTTGGCACTGTGTTTTGGTAGGAATGGCCAATGCCAGGGCTACGACCTACACTGAGTGAATTACTTGGTGACTTTTGCTCATTCTCCTCTTTTCTTCCAACATATGAATGACCAACTCCTGGGCTCTTTCCTGGGTTTGTAGGTTGAAAACCATTGGCAAATGCTCTTAGTGAACTCCCATATTCAGGACTCCTACTTGGACCAATTGATGACATTGGTGGTAAAAATTCTTTTGCTTCCGAAACATGATAACTAGGGATGGGCCCTCCGACTTGAACATCACCATTGTTTCCTGCTGGGATTTGCTTTGAGCCTGTAGGTTCTTTGCCATAATTTCTCAGTCCTTTGTCTTCAAAAGAATCAGATTTCTGGTTCTTCAATGCTTTTAGTTGCCTTCCTTCTGTAAATAGGAAAGCATCTCCGATAATAATTGCAAGAAGGAAACTGCAAATATAAATGTGTTGAATGTAGGCCATGAGTTCTTGACTGAGGAGGTTATGTATGTATTTGTTTCTGTATATAGAGAATGAGAGAGAAGAGCAAGGAAGGGATGGAAGTGTTTAGTTTCAGAGCATAATGGTAAGAATGCTGAACCTGCTTCAATATTTATAATCCTGGGAAGAATATCAGGCAGAAACACTGTTAAAGATTTTTTTGTAATCAAATTTCTGTGGAGGTTACATAAATTTGGATGGTCCATGTTCCTTCAAAGTTATGTAGGTTCGTGATCTTTGATTGAGTCATACACTGGCATTGTCAACAATCTCTCAAGAATGCTGCATGTTGCCATTCTTTCCCATCTCTGCCATTTTTTTATTGCTACACCGCCTTTTTGCTGCCCTTTTCAAAGTTAAAAATTTGTATTCCTCTACACATTTTGGAAATAAAAATCTTTGCAAATGCTTTCTTCTAGATTGCTACTTGTAACGTAGCTTGACCTTTCAACGTGCTCAAATGATGCTGTTTCATTTTCTATTATTCCAAGGTGATAATTATCATATTAATAACTTTGGCATTCAGATGATAGGACTTGAAATTTGAATTCTTATGTTAGAATAACGGCAATGAGCCCGGTTGGCATTACCACCACCCAAATGCAACAGGAAAAAAAAAAGGGATTCTTCTGTACTTCCCACTCATTTATGTCTACTTTTGTATTTGATGGTTCATATGCAATATCCAAGCCCTTTCGGTCAACAAATTCAATTGAAACACAACTGTATTCTAGTCTGATTACAGTTTATTTATGATATGTTCTTAGCTTCTGAGTGAATCGTGTGGTCGCTTAGCCACTGAAATGTTAAGATCCAACAGAGTGCTAAGCATGATGGAAAATAACAAATGTCTTACAATGCTGTCATTTTTCTGACTCTAGTGCCTGAAATTGCTGTATAGAAGTTGCCTCGTCTTTTTTCTGTTGTGCATAAGATAGACTGTTATTCTAACTATCAGCAAAAACAACTAATCTTGTATTGGTGACTTAATGAAATGGCTGCTAATATAGGAACCTTGTATTGACCACTTGTCCTGTGACTTCAATTGCCGTATGTTCTTTGCTACTATAAAGTGCATGGCCTTGTCAAACGTTGGTGATTATGATTAACCTTGTATGGCCCTGGCCTACCAGATAGCTTGTGAACTAATATGTTCCTAGTTAGTTAACTTTAGTCTCCTAGTTTCACAGTCATTCAAAAATGTTATTTTCTTGTACAACTGGAACTCAGGGGTTATTTACCTGTTTTTGTGTACGTAAAATTGAGCTTTTGGATTATTAAGTCAAATATTGCTGTATTCTCCTTGAAAATAGGTTATAATTGCAAACTTCATTACTCTATTTGATTTTGGGTTTCTATCATTACAGAGATTCCCTTACCTACCCCCAAAGGATGAATAAAATGTAAAGAATTCAAATTGAAATTGGTAATGCTAGAATCAAATAATGTTCTCTTTGAAAGTAGGAGCACCATTGTTTTGTGCGCTTTGCAAGATATAATTTCCAATTACCAGAGCAGCTGCCACTAATGGAAAAAAATAACTTTTCTTCATAATGGACGGATTGAGATAAGTAGCTGTAATTTGACTAAATATATGTACTCATGAGTCAAGATTTGATGTGCTCTGTGTGGCTTGTATGTGCAAAACTTTGACCCTCACAATCTTTGTTGGATTTGTACGATATTTTAATGGGCACAACCTTGACTTTCTATGGTAGGTCCTTAGTTTCCTTTTGCAAGCCTATTTCAGCCTTTCATGCAAAAAATGTTGGTACTAATAACCTAAAGCTGGTGCGCATCTAGGTGCTCTGGTTGGAAATGGAGAAAACTGTTCATTAATGATTTGAGCTCTTCCTTCTGTCTGTAAAAGATTTACTTAAGTGAATATTTGACAATTTTATGGCTGAATCTGTTCCTAACATATTCTACTTGGTCTTAAATCATTGAATCATTGCAGTGAGTTGCATGCAACTTAAACAATGCTTGGGTTTTGCTAGGAATCTTCGTCTGCTCTGGAAATGTGAAGCACTGCAAAAATTGGAGGCCTAGTGAATGCAAGTTGAACGCATTTTTGTCAGGGGAAGTCTGTTGAAAGTTGGAACTTTAAGAAGATTCGCAGACGAGTGTAGAATATGCTACTCGTGCGATTTAAAGGTTACAAATCAATATTAATTCTGTGGATCAATTGACCTTTTATCTCGAGATTAAGATAGGCAGAACAATTTGGATCGAGTAATGTTTTCAATTTTCAATAAGCAAAACAAGCATTTATTGAAATCTCAGAATCTGGCTGGCTGTTTAAGGAAATTAGCTCTCCTCTGTTTTCTATGATATTGTGATGTAGAAAGTGTATCTTTCTCCATAACTGCAAATTGTATTCCATAACTACCTGTGGTTCAAAACTTAAAGTTTCTGAAGAAATGTGATTTTGGATCCATTGTTCCTCAATGGTCATTGCTTTGCAGTTGCATTGGGGGTACTATTCCGTGCTTTTGCAAGACTAAATTTCACGAATGTTGCTATTTTTTGACTGAGGTTCCTGATTCCCTAATAAGTATTCCATTGAAATTAAACGACATCTTTTGTGGTCTAGCCATGTTCTACCTCCCCTTCCCCTCCCGTTTCCAGTCCTCCATCAATACAAAAGTCACCCTGAGAGAAAGTCAAATCTACCACAGCCATCCACCGTCAGGGCCCCAGTCACTTCTTTTTGTCGCAAAAATAAATTAAAATTTATACTTTCGTGTAGAGATGGCAAATGGGCGGGATGGGCGGGATTTGGGCGAGATTTAATTGGGACTGTGAAATATGGGTCATACCCAAACAGTCCCATATTTGTCATGGGATCAATATGGGTGGGACTAAAATGGGCTAGTCCCATTTGATACCGCCCAAAAACCCAATTTATCCCATTTTATTATTTTTCTAAATTATCTTTTCCTTATTAATCAATTGTTATTTTTTTAGATTACTTGTTTTTTTTAGTTTAACATGAATATTTATTTTTTATATCATTTATTTTTTTAATTTATTAACCTCAATAAATTTCTAACTTTTTTTTGTTTTTATATTATTATTTTTTTAGATCTCATTTATTAATACTCTTTAATCTTTTAATTATAAACTGTAGTTTTTCAATTGTTACATGTAAAGAGGATAGATTGAAGATGTGTAGATATTTAATTTATCTACACATAAAAAAATCAATTTAGATAGTATCTTATTAAAACTCCTCATACTAAAATCCATTACTAAAGTAATGAAGCATTCAATATATAAAATTCACATGAATTTTTTTAGTATAAAGATCAGTTTAACCACATAAAATTGATGTCAATAGATAAAATTTAACATAATATTTATAGTAGAAATAGATGAATCGAAGAGGGCAAAATAAAGAAGCTAAAAATGCAAAAATAAATTTCCAACTTGTCCATCATTAAAAAAATGGGTATTCCATTGTTATTGAAAAAAATGTTTAAAAATAAAAAATAAATAAAAATGAAAGATGTTTTGTTAATGCAGATAAAAATGAAAGATGTTTTGTTAATGCAGCTTAAAATGAAGGATTTTTTCAAAAGAAAGTGTAGAAGAGGTGGATCTGATAAAAAATAAATTATTTCAAGGTTTGTCTATATTTGGGTATGGGAATCCCAATCATTTCCCAACCATACCCATATTTAAATGGGTGTTAATGGGTATAATCCCAAATAAACCCAATCCCATATTATTGATACCCATCCCGCCCAAATAAAATATGGGCATGGGATCCCAATGGGGCTTGGGACTAATTGCCAGCATTACTTTCGTGGTATAAATAAATAAATAATTTATCAAACAAATCCAGCAAACCAACCATATAATCCTCCAAGTGGTAAACTTAACCGCCTCCCTCCACTCCAAGCCGCCGCCACGCCCCCACCCCCCAAGTCCATGGGTTTCTGTCTCGACCTTTAGATCTAAATTACTAAAAAGAAGATTCTTTGAAAAGGACGGTGTGTGGTTGGTTCCTGCAGTCCAGGAAGCCTCTCCCTCTTTTGCCTGCCCCACTAATCTCGTAAAGCCAAAAAAGGCAAAACACTATAATGTAAACAAATACTAGGTGCAATGCTGGATGTTAATGATAGATTTTATTATAGTACAAAGTCAAGTACTTTATACTATACAAAGAGTTAATAGTTGAATGATAATAAGAAAGACAGATCTAAATGCGATGTTAATTTAGTCTAGAAATAAATGAATTTGTATGAGTTATCAAAATTTTACTTATTCTTTATAAACGTAATCTGTACACTATAAAAGTGATTCAAAATTATCTAACGCTACACTAATACTAGTTGTAGTAGTGTGCTAGAGAGAACGTGGAGGAGGAATAGCGCTTGATAGTGACTTTGACGGGAAGACAACAGGATCTTTCTCGTGCCTTTCGGATCCCAATGATTTCACTATTCTCTAATTTACGTATACACTAATACGAGAAAAGTCGCTAGCTGTTGAGAAGATTGCACTTCACACATGATTTTATGTTTATATAACTGGATTTATGTAACATAATTAATGATCCTACACTTGGCAGTCATAAATACATGTGCATCGATGTGCCTTTGACTTGTGCCTTCGCCATAAATTCATCTAAGGGGGAACAAGGTGGGCAGTATTGAATCTCGTTAGGAAAACAATAAAAAATATTTCCTAGTCGCTAGATTATACTCAGTTCTTGTACAGCAAGCGT
Source organism: Mitragyna speciosa (assembly GCA_024721245.1). Lineage (NCBI taxonomy): Eukaryota > Viridiplantae > Streptophyta > Magnoliopsida > Gentianales > Rubiaceae > Mitragyna > Mitragyna speciosa. The sequence continues at coordinate 23,593,620 of CM045562.1, read as the reverse complement.
TGAAAATGACAAGATGCCGCTGAAAAATTACTATTTTTACTTAGAACAAGGTAGGATGACGAAAATTACTGTATAATTGTCTGCACTAATAGTTTTGGATTCAGTACACATAGAAGGACGATCAACCTGTGACACAGTAAGAATCCAATTTGAAGGCGTGCAATTATGCAGCTAGAAGAGGAGGCTTTTCTTTATATTCGATTGATTGACTTCTTCTCCAAGCAATATGCAGATTTGCGGCATTTGCTAGACTCTTTCGATGCATTTGGTGGGACGTATCTCATCAAACAAAAGGATATACTTCTAGAGCAGGATATGAAAACCAAATTTGTTAAAAAGCATTTGAGCTTCTTTAGTATTGTTTCGACGCTCGGGTTCTAACTTCCAAGATGCAGTACGTACATATTGGGGCATGCAGGCAGCACATGGCTCCATACAATGATTGTCACGCTCTAGGCTTCCAAAGGTCGATGCTGGCTTACCATTGTGCAGGCAAAGGATCTCTGTGCCTCGGATTAAGGCCAGATTAAAAGCAATCCACTATCACTCAAAATGCACCAAATAAACCGTTTGGATCAGTGAATTTGGATGGTTTTTTAATTTCAAATATTTCACCCAATCTCATTGATTGTTTCGATTATTCACGAGAGACTTGAATCAGAATTCCACTACTTAGTTAAATGGATTTGAAGAGCTAAAATTAGCAGATTTTCAATTCTGCAAAATAAGATATCGTTTCAAATCATTCGATTTTTTAGATCCATTAAATTAAATTTTTTTTCTTGAATAAAACTTTATGGATCTAAACGCGTCATAAAAGAGTTGAATTCACAACAGTTTACAGCTTCCCCCAATTAAGATATGGGATAGTTGCATTGCCTTGGTACGTATCCAAGCAGTAGAAAATATGATTTTAGTTTTTTGTTCATGTTAAGTTAATAAAAATTTAATTCACACCATAAAAAAAAAAAATACATCTATATGTACATCTTAATCTTACAAAATAACAGATCCGATCGATCCAACGGACAATAGAAGAAATCTGTGAAAATCATAGTCTCTTAGCGAGAACTAATTTTAAGTTTATTGCACAAAATTTTTTGGGAGGACGTATAGATGCAAAATTCAGATGGAGAGTTTGTATTTTGGACTTGTCATGGTTCTCACATGTTCTTTGAAGTAATAAGTTCCAATGTCACATTTTCGGGTTTCCAAGTTTTGGGCTTCCTATCTCTCCTTCCACATCGAAAATAAAAAAGAGTTATAACCAAATGTATACAACAAATAATGCAAGGATTATACTCTAGTGTACTCCATAATTATATAAAAAATTTATAAGTTATTTACTTGTTTTATTAGTAATACCATGAAGAGATTTTTGCAAAATTGGCTTATTAGATAGTAGAAAATTTTATATTAAGATATGGCATAATTTGGCTCAAAATTACATAATTTAATCGATCTTAAGTATTTGAACTATTATAGTCATATATCATCTTAGCCATTAGATCGTTTCTGGAAAAAGATAGAAGTGAAAAAATTGATAGCAACAAAGAAACCTTAAATAAAAAATATAAGGACATAATGATTCCCAAAGGTTTAAATACAATAAAGGAGAATATTAGAACAAAATGAATGTGGAGCAAAACTGTATATAGGGCTTGTTTATATTATTTTGTAAGTTAAATAGTCTAATTGATAATTCTAAACTCATCGTGGAAAGTAAAAAACGGATAATTAATCTCTCTTTTCTTGCTAGTTTTAGCTGTGAGACTATGTATCTATCAGTTGTATAACTAACGTGTGAACTTTTGATTTTTCTATCTTAATATACTGATCCTTTTGAGTACAAATTACTATTTTTTTTGTTTTTGTTTTTGGTGCAAAGATGCCATTTCATTATAGTATTTTTGTTTACTGTAATATAATTAATTGTTTTTGGAGAAGTAAGAGCATAAAAAGATAATAACTGGTTAAGGTTATTGTCATATTGGAACTGATCTGAAGCAAATTTTCGTCATTAAATCTTCCGGTCATCTTTTTGTTATTTCTAAATTAATTTTTCTCTTCATTTTCTCAAGAAAATTTTGTTCTAATGTTTCATGTAAGACCTTTCATAAGTAAGTTCATATTTGTTTATAACATCTGCAATAGATTATTGTACATTAAACTTGCACATTGTCACTTGAACAAACAGAAATCATGCACAAAGAAATTATACAATTTACAATAGATTATAAATACTTATATAATACAATATTAAGCACAATATCTTGATAGGACAACATGCAAGTATATCACAGGAGTAGCAAGGAGGCCTCCAGTTTAATTATTCCCTTCCCTAAGGCCCTCCTTATAATAGAATAGGATTTTTCCCAAAAAAAAAAAAAACATTAAGCACAATAAAAACACGAGATGCATTCATGAAAACACTAGAAACCCTAGTTCTGTATGAAATTTCCGATTCCAGGGCTATGACCAGGTGCGGTGGGCCTAAAGTTATCCGCATGACCTGGTGCACCTCCTCCTGCAGCTAGTGGTGGTGGTGGTGATTGGCGAGGCAGCGTTGCAACTGGGCCTGGCGGCGGTGGCGGTCCCATTGCTGCTGAAACTACATTCTCCACAGGATGAATATTCTCACTCAAGCTATCATCATGTAAATTGCTATTGTACACACTAACTTTTTTCTCCATTAAATTCTTTTTGTTCATGAACGATAAATGTCTTCCCTCAGTAGACTGAACGTTTTGGGACATCATTATAGCAATGAAGGCGGTAGCAAGAATCAGACATGCCGGAGCCATGGACAATACAGGGAGAGAGATAGAGAGAACTGAGGAGATATAGCAAGCTAAGTTGTGCTTAGGGTGGCTTAACCCCTCTTGTTCACGGGGTATTTATACACAAAAAAAGTGCCCAAACTGGTTGGAGATTCTTTCACCTAAAACTACAAGAAATTAGACACCTAATTCTTTCTCTTGTTATCTCTAAAACAAGTGCACTGTGACCGAAGAGCCTGTCTGTCGTGTCTCTGCATGCCCCATGCAAACTTTTACCTACTTCTTTTTGTAAGAAGGTTAGTCTGTTAATTGTAGGCAACATATGAGATATACTACGGTTAATACAACTAAATTTTTCCACAATTAATTTGTGTACTCCCAAAATAATGTGCGGGGCGTCTATCTTAATTTGTTTCTCCATAATCAGAACTATATTTATCCATACACATAATTAAATTGTTCCATGAATGACATGCACGCTCTCAAAAACTTGTTACTTTAGAACGTCCAACTTTTACTTTCTAGCAAGACAGAGACAATCGAGGCCTCAATTTCGAGGCCCTAGCCCTTACCATTGAACAACGTGGGGGTGGTAGTGCAGTACGATTGTCGTAGTATAATATCCAAATTGCAGCCTTTCAAGTTGTAATGTAATGTTATATTTTAAATGGAGACAGTTGATATCGGGACTAGGAGCCCACCTATTCATGTAATCAGAACCGTTGATATGGTATATTTTTGACGTTGTCTCACCCGCTCTCTTCCACTGGCCTCCCTCACAAAATTCTCTTCTTTCGAGGGAGAACAATTTGCTTTCCAACTAGAAAACGTGCCTTTCTCCTCTGTACGTACTTCGGCCGCCTTTTGACATATTTGTTTTAGCAGCTAATCTATAGGAGGCCCATTCTAGCCGGATTGTGGCCGCACAAGTCTTAAATGTTTCTAAATTGTACCGTAACGCTGCAGCAGTTGTACCCTGCGGATTGTACATCAACTAGGCGGTTAGCATTTTTCATTTTGTACTCCCTGGATTGGATTTTTAAATGTTGTACTGTGGTCCCATTTGATCGGCCCAAGCTTCATTGCATTTTGATATTTGGGCTAAAGGCCCCTTCATCTCTATTGTACATAGTTTTGTTCTGTTATGGCATTGGGCTAGTATAGATTCGCCATTCAACAAGGAAATTAGGCTTGTTTCCATAACGATACGACATTCTCTTCCGGGCTTCTGCTGACCCAAAGCTCAATCAGTGGAGCCCAATTCCCTGGCATACGATTTTCTTAATACACAATCCTTGGATCAGCCCAAAACTAAACTAGCTTTTGATTGGATTGGGGAAATGCAAAGGAAGCATGATTTTTCTCTTCTTCCTTTTTTTTTTTTACCCCAATTCTTCTTCAGTATTCATCGATTTTATTGTTGGGGATGACAAGAGGAGATTAACGGCGGTTTCAAGGACAAGGGTCCTGCACGCTAAAAATTTGAAATCTTACGGGCCCAATAGATTTACGACCCAGATGTACATGTTTAATCACTCCATTGAAGCTGCAGCGGGTGCACTAGCAGAAGTTAAGGAATAGCAATATTGTACACTATTAGAGGAAATATATCAGCTCTAATGCTCTCATTTCATGCAGTACTTCAATTAATTTGTGGCATTCGGCCTTTGTACATAGGGAGTGGAAACTTAAATATAAGACAAGACATAAATGGATCAATCTGAGAACTAGCCAAGGCAAAGAAGAGACTTCGAATTTGAGAATAAACATTAGACATTTCGTTGCAATGAGCATTTCTTTCTCATTCCCAGAATAACAATCTACAACTATACATGGCATTTCTGTAGAGAGGAACGAAAAGATGTAGGAAACGAAGAGATTGTGGTACTAGGCTAAGAACTGAGTTTCATTTGACTGGTATTAAAAGAGGCTTGAATATCAGTCAGCTTCTGCAAATGTATAGGTTGAGATGAAAGAAAAGAAGTAGGAGATGAAAAGATAGTGGGACTAGGCTAAGAACTGAGTTCCATTTGATTGGGTATTAAAAGAGGCTTGAATATCAATCAGCTTCCACAAGTGTATAGGTTGATACGCGTCCTACCTTCATGGATTTATGAAGGACTTGGATAAGTACTTAGTCAGCATGGAGGAAACGCTCATAAACTGTTCTTTTGAGGGTCTCGTTAACATCATCCCAGTTTTTTATATGTTTTGATAATGGCCCTCTGTGTATCTTAACCTGACGACTTGTTAATTCCATCTGTGGCAGCTGTAGAAACCGTTGGATGTCTACTAATTTCTGAAACAACAGCAATAAAGCATCAGCACAGTTTTATGAAAATATTGAGTGCAAGCAAAATCCGCAACTCCAAAGCATATTGCAACATGATAACAAATGCTTGAATTCTAATAAGTTTCAATTGAAGAAGCTCCTTACAGTTCTATTTTTAACTAGATCTTCATAATAGAGAATAATGTGTCTGGTGCTTTGAAACTGCTCCAGGGTCTTCATTAATGTCTCTTCCATTTGCTTCAAGTCCGTCATCAATGATTTTGAATTGATTATTGGTTTATATCTGGAAAGAGTTTCAGCCTATAATGAGGCAAAGAGATAAATAATTGTCAATAAGATACACCCGAATCCAAAGGATAAATTCATCATTCCTTCTGCTTTTCTTTTTTTGGGAGGCAGGGGCTGTGATTGATGTCAGCTGTGAGAGAGAGAGAGAGAGAGAGAGAGAGAGAGAGACCTCTTCTGGTGAATGCACATGAGACTTGTGGGTGCCATTCAGCAGTTTAGCATAGCTATCATAAGAATTTGCAATCACCGAAACCATCCGGTGCAGTAGATTTCTTCGGAAGAGAAATATTACAGAAACACCTTTATCATTGAAGTATTGCACGACTTCTTTGTGGTGCTCCATTAATCCCTGCACCATCCATGACAACTTAGCCAAGCCGTTTTCATAAGACAGCTTCACTGACAGAACAAAATCACCTGGCACATGAAATTGATGAAATTCGAAACTCCTAATGCAACTGGAAAAACAAAAAATAGTTCCCAAAACACTAAATCTGCTATTCAATTGAGTCCTGATGTATATGAACAGGTCTCAAGGAATTCCGAAGAGGCAGCGATTTTCTAAAAGTTACGTATCACCTTAAGTATAATCAAACTAGCAACTCCATAAAATATTTATCCATGTCCAACACAAGTCAGTCTGTTGAGAAAAAGAAGGAAATTCTAGCTGCAATTAGTCCAATTAACTTTACCTACAGATGTCAAGACATTTTCATCTTGCAACTAAAGTCATGCCAAAAAAATCCATCACTACTTCTCACCATAGAATATAACCACAACACTTTATTGTCAATGAAATTAAAAATCGCCCACATTTGCCCCATAGAGGCAACATAGAAATAGTACATATATAATTCCTTTTTGTCCCTTACCCCCTTTTGGTTAGGGTGAGGGTTAGGGAAGGTGGGCCTTGGAGGACATAAAGGGATGCTTTTCCTCTATATGTCTCTTTTTTTTTTTTTTTGAAAATATCTATATGTCCCTTATTTAGCTGCTATCAGAAAAGATGTCAACCAAACAAAAGAGCCCGTATCAGCTACTAAAGGCACATAAATTACTAAAAGTAATGTGATTTAATTCTGGTATATACTTGGTCGTGTTTTGTACATGTTTATTTTGTTCATTGTGGAATAAATACAATATTGGCATAAACTGACCTTTACAAGCCATCAACAATCAGATTCAACCTAAACATGACATCATTTTTAACTGTGGACAACCATTTTAACTTGGACATAGCTAAACTGTTTGAATGGTTAAGCTTGTGTTGAATGCACACCACCGGAGCGAAGGAGTGCTTTGGTTCTTGGTTAGATATGATCATAATCATGTTGATTGACTACATAAAAGTAAAGAAAAAGAAAAAGATATAGTGCACAGTACTAAGAAAATAGACTTATTATGTAAACTTCCTGTAAAAAGTAGTATGGCCTCCCATCCCTCCCACATTTCCCTCAGTTCGACTAAGTCAGTAGCATGACCTGCTACAAGTGCTTAAGACCTTCTGGAGAGCTCCTACTTTTAATATGCTTATAGCCAGTCAGTGATCATAACACCCGTTTCCCATGATTTTGACTCCAATGTTTTAGGTCATTGAAAAACAACCAAGAGGTAATCTCAGGCACCAAATAGACAATAATTCTATGTTCTTAAATATGCCCAAAATTTCAAAACTTATACCTGATTAAGCATCCACTTGAAACCAACTGCAGCTGAACACTGATTTTTTGAAGCACTTGTAAACAAATCGAGGTTGTAGACTCTATCCAAAGTTGTTGTGATTGAAGAAGCATTTTTCCTCCTTTCCTTGACCAAGAAAATCTCGCCATTGGAACTGACATTAATATGACTATTCAGCAATGTCTCGAACCAACCACTTCCAGATCTCTGCATCGATATAATGGCAAATAGTCGCACAGGATTACAAGAACATTCAGCCCTGTCACATGCAAAAGAGTTGATGATTAGCCTTATGGTCCTAGTTAACATAAAGGAAACCAAGTTCTCAGAATTACCTGTAAAAGGTATTAGGCTTTGGATAGTGCAAGAAGGGAGTTTGGGACCGATCAATGTCATATTTGTCACAGTGCCTCTCTACAATATCAATATCTAAGAATTTGGTTTTGGAGCTGGAATTAGTTTGCTTTAGACAGACTGAACATATATATACACCACAGACCATTATATATACTAAGACTGTAGTCCGAAACAATGCTGGAGATTTCTTTGGAGCTTTTATGACAAGAGCACCCTGTAATTCATAAGCAGTCCAGATTTGTCAATTCCTCAATAGAAATGCTACGCTTAATGTCTAAATCAGAGATTGAAAGAAGAAACAAAAATGATAACTGAAACCAGACCACCTCAAAAGTTTGATAGCAAACAAATAAATTTCAATCGTAAACCTAAAAAGACAAGTTAATTCTCAAAACTAGACTATATTTAAGCTTGCAAACAATAAAGTTCACAATCAAAATCAGAATTGAAGGTTAATATCAGCAACCTGATCTTTTCTTGCAGTGCAGATAACAATGAAAAGCAACACACAAAGCTTGTGCTTCAAAAGCCAGTTCAGAGTACAATTGGACGCCTAACTGATACTAGTAAAAGACTATAAGAAATCCTCAAGAACCACTTGGATATAATGCAGTACCTTGAACTACAAAGGACTGACATACCGACTCTACGCTACTCTATTTGGTAAAGGCAAGTAACAATTCTGATAAATATCAAAACACAAGAAAATGAAAAAAAAAAATCCCAGAATTTCGCACCCAAACCATGTGACGTAGGCATTATATAAGCAAATAAATTTACACATTGTGAAAAAAATTCCATCTTTCCCATAAAAGAAACGAAAATAGAAGAATCCTCCTCACCTTAGAGAAGAGTAACAGTAGAAGATATACAGAACTTAAACAAACAGTAGTCTTCTTGATTTCAAATGCATAAAAGACTAGCTTTTTCCTCAGTTAAAAAAAAAAAAATGGCATGCCTCCAAAAAATATCCAATAAAAAATAAAAAAGAAAGTTACTGAAAAAGAAGCAGAATAAACTGACCTCAGTGAAGAGACAAATTTCTGCAGCCATAGTAAAAGAAGTTCAAGAAAAGTGAAAAAACCAATAAAGGGTCCTCTTCTTCATATAGCTCAGACTCTTCTACACTTTTTCATCCCACTTCTGGAATTAACCCATCAGCTCCCTCACCCCTTCTTTAAATTGTAATATGTAGCATAACTCTTAGGACTAATATCATATGTTAAAAGACACCGTATACTATGTGTTTGTGCGTGTACAGAGTCAGCAGCGTGGAGTTAAGTTCCTCGTGAAGAACAAAGGCAGTAAAAGGGAAACAGCTGGGGAACTCTTTGGTTCCAGTGCTTCTCTATTTCTTGCCGGTCTCTCTTTCATAGTCGGATTTGTATATTCTGAGATGCGTACAGAGCCATAAACAACAGAATAATGAAACCCTGTACTTGGGACATGGGATTAGTATTTACTTACTGTAGTTTTAATTATAGATGATGTTCTTCTTTGGTTTGGTGGACTTGTGTAAGTGTAACATGACCTGGACTAAGGTGAGTCGTGTGTGATCTGTTTGTCGTACCTAAATGGCCAAACAGCAAATGCCGTAATCTAATCTTGTCAATTTTGTCCAACTCCGGACACCTGCAGGCATGAATGAAGTTATGAAACACAGCATCTCAGGCGTGCTAAATGGTAAAGCTGACACCGTCTACACAATAGACTGCGACTTTTCTTTGGATTAGAAGAATTCATTTTAGGGTTAATAACACTTTGCCCCCCTGAACTTAGGGGTAGTCACACTTTACCTCCTGAACTTCAAATATATACACTTTGCCCCCTAAGACTAGTCAAAGTTAGGAATTCAAAAAAAAATTGAGTGTTATGACATTATTGCCCTTTTATTAATGAATATATTTATAACTTAATATCATTTTTTTTCATTTTTAAACGATTTATATCTTCTCTATTGTATTAATTTTATAAAAATATCAAACTAAAAATTTAAAGAAAGTTAATATTTAGTTTATATCTTTGAAATTTTCCTCTTAGATTAATATGTACTTCTATATATGTTTTGTTTAATTTATTATACTTTAAGTCAAACAAAACCGATAAATAACACGACACTAAAATAAATTTAATTGTTAAATTTTGTATAAAAATGGTAATACCAAACTCATTTATTTAAAGTAATTTTTATCATTTTAATTTATTTAAAATTTTAGACTAATATCATAGTCATTTTTATATTTATCAAATTATTCCAATATGAAATTCTTAATTAAAGAATTTCTAATCATTTATTGTTTTGGACTAAATATTATATTTTTTGGTTTGACTTATTTATTCTTGTTTGCCCTAGTACTGTATAATGGGCTAACTCTTCTTTTTTCCCAAAATATTCTTTGATTAAAAATTTCATATTGGACTAATTTGATGAATATAAAAATGACTATGATATTAGTCCAAAAGTTTAAATAATTTAAAATGATAAAAATTTAGTTCAAATAAATGAGTTTGGTATTACCATTTTTATACAAAATTTGACAATTAAATTTATTTTAGTATCGTGTTATTTATCGGTTTTGTTTGACTTAAAGTATAATAAATTAAACAAAACATATATAGAAGTACATATTAATCTAAGAGGAAAATTTTAAAGATATAAACTAAATATTAACTTTTTTAAAATTTTTAGTTTGATATTTTTATATAATTAATACAATAGAGAAGATATAAATCTTTTAAAAATGAAAAGAAATGATATTAAGTTATAAATATATTCATTAATAAAAGGGCAATAATGTCATAACACTCACTTTTTTTTTTTGAATTCCTAACTTTGACTAGTCTTGGGGGGCAAAGTGTATATATTTGAAAGTTCAGGGGGATAAAGTGTGACTACCCCCTAAATTCAGGAGGGCAAAGTTTATTAACCCTTCATTTTATCAACCATTAGTAAATCAAACAATAATAATAGGAGCACGATATTGGGAAAATTACAACGACTACCCTCGAGGCTTGATATAGTAATATCTATCCCTAGATTTGACTCAATTTATGAAGAGCTAAGGGTGTTCATGGACATGAGTACCCAATACATGAACAAAATTTTTGAACCAAACTAGTCTTATCGATTCAGTAAAATTTTGAACCGTGAACCGATCCACATATAACAGGTCTCCGGTCTTTCGGTTATACACAAAATTGGTTCGGATAGGCCGGATACCCAATCAGGTCCATCATAATTTACTAGTATTTTTAAAATAAAATATAAAATAAGAAAAAATTATAAACCATCGTTAAATCACTAAAAACACAAGTATGAATGATCTTAAAGTTAAATTACATCATAAAATTGTAATTTTCAAAGCAATCAAAAAAACAAAAAACTAAATAAACAGGTAGTCGCTTAGTTTTTTAAATTTATCATCACATTTCAATTAGTCATAAAAATAAAAAATACTTAATAAATAGTCAAATGAACATCCAAATAATAAAATAAATACTCAAATGTTTATCAATCAAGAATGAAATTGAAGTACAAATTAGTAGTAACAATAAAATAAATAAAAAATAAACAATGAATTAGTAAAATAATACCACATACAAAAATGACAAAACTACCTTTAACTGTGGACCGGGTCGATTACCTGTCGGTTCACAAGAATGTGAACCGCTATTCGACCTGCTACATGATCTGGTATCAGTAACCGGTTTGGTTACTCTCTTTTTTTCGGTTAGGGGCAGGTCGATTGTCTTGGTTTTTTGATTTTTCGGTTCTTTTTTAATAACCCTAATGGAGACATTGTATTTTTTCTACTCAACTTTGAAAGACTTCTTTTTATTAAAAAAAAAAGGAAAAAATTACGTAAACCACCTTTAACATAATAGAAACATAAACTAATTTCACTGTGTGTGTGCACGCAATATTTTGAATCAACTGGGTAGATTATTGTCAAATTCGCTAATTGGTTGAGATTGTGTATACGAGAAACAAAGTTGATTTTGATAAAGAAACACATGGTACGAAATTGGTTTTCTTTTTCCATCTTGAGTGGACTAAAATTATGGAAGCCCGTTAAACCTTATGTATACAAATGTCTTGGTTAATGATGACAAAAAATCTTAATGCTAATGGTGACAAAATATATTGGTTAATATTGTTTCGTAAAATACCTAAAATTGGTGGGGAAACATTCGGAAATTTCAAAGCAGAAGGGATATGTATATTAATTCTTGGAAAAAAATACGTCAAATTCTCCAATATTGCATATCCACCAAACAATGGTTGGGTAGATTTTGTTAAATGTACACCAAAATTGAAGTCAACAACAATACGCAGAAGATGTCCATTTTATATGTCGTGGTTAGAAAATAACAATTCTAAATATGACATTTTTTTTTTGTAGATTAAAAATAGTTTCGTCAACATCATAATAGACTTTTTGGAGGACACTTGGAAATTAAAAGGAAATATAGGTAGTCTTCCTGCTTAGTCGTGCAGAAGCTGCCGAGACTATTTCATTTGTGTTTGATTAATTTTGTATTATCCTCTCCCTTATTGAATTAGAACACTTCCTTTTTTTGGTACTATAAAGCATTTTAATTGCAGCTACTTGAATATTTTTATAATTAGACTTACTTGTCCGTGGTCCTGATGTGCAAATGGTTAAATTTTTTTTCATTGGTGGTTCATGAGGAGATGAACTAATTTTGAGATAGAGCACAAGATAAAATTATAAAAAAACTTTCATTTAAAATCTCAAATTATTATTATTACGAAAAATTTTCATCCAAAAATTTTATTCTTTAGCCTAAAATATGATCCCGGATTCATTTTTGACCCTTTGCCATAAGAGCACATACTAGGTGAACCATTTAAAGACCTTATTTATTATTATTATTTTGGTACTAGATTTGACTTTTCCATAAAGTAACTGGATGTTACAAAGTCTCAGGTAGGTTACTAAGAAATACGGAGACCACCAAACAGCCCCCCCTGGCCCCCGGGCGGGGGGGCGGGGGGGGGGGGACCCCACACAAACAAAAACACAAAAAAAAAAAAAGAAAAAAAGTGTGCACCATGCGCCTGTATAGCCAATTTTATAGAAGTTAATTTCCATCATTTATTTTTCGTGAACCACTTCCTTTTTTTGAATTTTAACTTCCATCATTTATTCTTTTGTGAACCGCTCTTTTTTTCCCTTAAATTTTCTAATGGCAACAGGCAGTTATTCACACATAGATTATTATACAAATGTACACGCACCATTTATATTTAGCCACTTACACGAATTAACCATACAAATTGCAATTTAAACGCACACTCACATTTAAATATGTCCCAGATTACAATATGACTCTCTTAATCAGCGGCAATCAAACACTCGTTTATTGTTGCATTTACATTTAGATAATTTTGAATTTAATAAAGTGTTTCCCAATCTACAACATTTGAGCCCCTTTCAATTAGTACATATTAACCACATGTCCGACTGAATTTTTTTTTTTTTTTTTGCTTTTTTTGTGCAGGCCTCTTTTTTTTTTTTTTTTTTTTGAGAGCGTGCTGGCCTGTTGGTTCAGGAGAGTTGGCCCCAGCCAAGAAGTTGGATCGGGGATGAATCTCATATCTCCATCATTAACTTTCTATATTTGTGATTATCTATAATCACGAATAGTATTTGAAGATCCCAATCTAGGGAAGGTACTTACCCAATATTATCTTTCTTATTGATAAAGTAGCCATTAGTATTTCAGTGATAAGTCAACATGTTGATCACTGTGATATTCAACACAATCTCATTTTTCATCAACTAACTCATAGACCCCAAGTTTTTCTTCAATATCAAATAAACTGGAGCCTTTATCTAACCCCAACCTCTAGAAAGAAGAGAACAATTCATCAATACAACATCTAGAATACTACTAACCAATGAGCAACTGAAGCTAGTAACCAGAAGCTATGATATTACTAGTTAGGGCGAAAAATCTGAAAAGAGTTTATCAAAGAAATCCTATATACAAATTGGAATACAACCTTGATCTAAAAGTTTAAATTAGTAGGTATTGTGTCTTATGACTAGCACATAATATTTAATATGGTTATCTTCAATACAAACCTATTCATACGAGAAAAAAGAACTCAGTTCTTTATTGCGAGAGAAAATCAAATATAACTTGTAATTCAATCTTAATCTCAATCTCTTGTATTATCTCTCATACCATCAAGAATCCTCATACCCTTATTAGAAAGCTAGCTAACCTATTTGTAGAGTAAAAATTATTTTGTAACTACTTAAATAATGTGAACTTCTACTTGGGAAACTAAAGCTTTTAACGAGCTGAATCGAACCGAATACTCCTTGTTCAGATTCTGTTCGTTTAATAAACGAAACCGGCTCGGCTCGGCTCGATTATTAAATGAAGTTAATATTTGTGTTCGAGCTTCGATTAGTCAAATAAAACATATGCTCAAGATTGAATTCGATTTGGCTCGTTTAACATAAATGAACCGAGCTCGAATAAGTTCGAATGAGCTCGGCTCATTTAACACAACCAAACAAAGCTCGATCGAACTCGATTTTGCACAATCGAACAAAGTTCGATTGAGCTCAAATGTTTTTATTTTGAAAATAATGTGAAAAGACACTATTATCCATGTTCACGAACGCAAACGAGCGTTCGCGCAGCAATATTTGAGTTCGTTTGTTTAATAAACGAGCTCAAATTCTTATTCGAGTTCGGCTCGTTTGACTATTCGAACGAGCCGAATTCGAGCTTTCACGAGCTGAATCAACCTGTGTTCGCGAAGAGCTCAATTCATTAAAAGCTATATGGGAAACCTCCTAAATGTTATCTTTATTCTTTACTTTAGCAGATTGGGTAATCAATGTCTAAAGTAAACTGGACCGTGCCCTTATGAATTTAGAAATCCATTACATCAAGAGAAGTTGATCCTCACAAAAAGGTAATAAGAAAATTTACCAAAAGAAGAAAGAGTCGATTCTTTTCTCGGCATTATAATATACATCTCTGTTTTCATAATGAACATTGCTTTCTCGGCAGCCACCAACCTCGTAAAGGGACTTTAAAAGAAGTCTCTATTACCCATTTTCATTTCATTGAAAAATGGAAGATGACACAGACAGATATTCAATTATACCACCTCCACACAGTGGGAATCTCATTACAGTTCTTAGTATTGATGGAGGAGGCATAAGAGGAATCATTCCTGGAGTAATCCTTGAACAATTAGAATCAGAACTTCAGGTAATCTGTAACAATAGAAACCATTGCATGTGATCAGTTGCCTTTATTCCTTTTTATAATCCATGTGTTTGACTTACAATTCTTTTGATATTTTGAAGAATTGTCGTACGTGTTTTAAATTGTAACATTTATGCAGGGGATCGATGGTGAAGATGCAAGACTTGCAGATTACTTTGATGTGATAGCGGGAACAAGTACTGGTGGTCTCATAGCTGCCATGCTTACTGCTCCCAATAAACATAGACGACCTCTATATCCTGCCAAAGAAATAGTTCCTTTTTACCTTGAACACTCCCCCAAAATCTTCCCGCAGATGGGGTAAAATGACACTTTTGATTTAATAATTCACTCTCAGCATTTATCATTGCAATTGAATAATAACATAACTGTTCTAACTAAGCTTAATTAAGTATTTGTGCACTAAGTAAATATATAAATATAGAAACTGAGCCACAAATAGCATGTGAGAAGACACCACAATTACAATGCATCCTAGTTGTGGAAAGGTTAACCCAATGATAAATTTGATCCATATTGAATAGCATAATTTCTTCACTTGTTACAAATCTTACACCAAGATATGATTTTTGTTTACGCATTCGTTCTTTTCTTGATTTGGGAACGGCAGAGGACCATTTGGCCGTGCGGTAAAACTATGCAAAGCTTTAACGGGACCAGACTACAATGGTAAATATCTTCATAAACTTATAAAGGACATCCTCAGGAACACAACGTTGCGGGAAACCTTGGCCTAAGGTAGTCATTCCAACTTTTGACATCAAATATCTCCAGCCAATTATCTTCAGCTCGTATGAGGTCTCTCTCTCTCTCTCTCTCTCTCTCTCTCTCTCTCTAAAATCTGTATGTATGTTCAGAAAGTTTCACATTAAAATGATAACTACATGCAAGGCTACATCTACATCATACAAGTTCTTGATTACGTGTTAGGCTCCCTTCCTTCTTTCTAAAAAATTTAGCAGTAGATCAATATCCAATCATTTTTGACAATGATTTAAAGACATCCCTTTTTCTAGGTACTAAAAAGACCTGAATTAGATGCACTGCTATCAGCTATATGTATTAGCACCTCGGCAGCACCAACTTATCTTCCTGCCCACTGTTTTAAGACCAGGGATGCAGATGGGAAGGAACATGAATTCAATCTTATTGATGGCGGAATTGCTGCTAATAACCCGGTAATACGTAATGGCATCTGTATTCGTCGAACCTGTTAACATTAGCTGACGTTTAACTGGAACTACTTATGGCACTAAAACTATCAACATATAATTATTTGTATATTGTTCCAGACTTTGATTGCCATTGGTGAAGTAACCAAGCAAGTGATCGAGAAGGAACCTGATTTCTTTCCGATAAAGCCTACGGAATATCGTCGTTATCTTGTCATCTCACTGGGAACGGGTTCCACAGAGAATGACCGCAGGTTCCACGCTAAAATGGTTTCAAAATGGGGGCTTCTTGGATGGCTGTACAACAGCGGCGGTAGCCCACTCGTCACTGCATTTAATCAAGCAAGTGCAGATATGGTTGATTTGCACAGCTCAGTGGTATTCCAAGCCCTTCATTCAGAAGATAATTACATACGAATCCAAGTAAAACATTTCTTGTCATCTAATTTATTCCCTCAAGTTCTTTTTTTTTGGTGGGTATTGTACAAGAAACAACTTCAGGGGCAGTGAAATCACACTTTGTTCTAAATTTCTGCTAAAATCCAGGAGGACCGTTTGTCTCGGACTTTATCCTCAGTCACTGCAGCAACAAAGCAGAATTTAGATGGTCTTGTGAACGTTGGCAAAGATTTGTTGAACAAACCAGTTTCACGTGTGATTTGACTTCTGGCGAATGTGAACCCGTTGAAAATGGAGAAACCAACGAGGCAGCATTAAAAAGGTAATACAATTAATTAATTAATTAAAATTAAGATGACGATGAATCCTTTCCAGGAATAGAATAATCTGTTGCCACATAGATTTCAACCATCATGATCAGATGCTTAAAAAAAAAAACTAATCATATTTTTTATACAGGTTTGCAAAAATGCTTTCCGCCGAAAAACGTGCCCGAGAGTCGCAATTTGTAAGGGTTGTGAGAGATAAGGTCTCAATTCATATTTCCTGACGATGGTCTGTGCGTTGATGGACCGATATGTCATTTAATTTTTATTCCTGATTTCTTATGTCATTTAATATTTATTCCTGATTTGTTTTCTATAGAGCTAGCTACTGTGTAGTCGAAACTGGTAAAAACATTAAATAAATGTATGTTTGAAACTTAACAGTATCTTTAAGCAATAATTATTTTTTGGGTTAAAAGTCAAGTGCGCTCTCCAACTCCAACTTTTGCCTATGTTGTAAAATGCCTCCTCAACAATTCTAATATGCAGATAATACCCTCGAACAAATTCTATTTAAAAAAATAACGGCTAAAAGTAACCTTGAAGAGTTGGGTTTTGGATAGAACTGTTATTCGAACCGAGCTGTTCGCGAACACAGCTCGGTTCGGCTCGTGAAAGCTCGAGTTCGGCTCGTTCGTTTAGCTAAACGAGCCGAGCTTGAACAAGAAATTGAGCTCGTTTATTAAACGAGCGAACACGAGCCTTGTTCGCAAACGCTCGTTTATGTTCGCGAACAAGGGGCAATAATGTCTTTTTACTTCTATTCTTCATACCTTAATTTATTAAACGAGCTCGTTTGTGTTCGCGAACGCTCTTTTCACTTCTTGTGTTAAACGAGCCGAGCTCATACGAGCTCGTTCGAGCTCGGTTTGTTGGTGTTAAACGAACCGAGTTTATTCGAGCTTGTTCGAGCTCGGCTCTTTAGTGTTAATCGAGCCGAGCTCGAGCTTTTTATTTTTTTAACGAGCCGAGCTCGAACAGAAAATTTAGCTCGTTTAATAAACGAGCCGAGCCGAGTCTGTTCGTTTATTAAACGAGCTCGAGTTCGAACACCAAATACTCGGCTCGGCTCGAATCGAATAACACCTCTAGTTTTGGAGGGGTAGTTTTTTTTTTTTTTTTTTTTTTGAAATTAGGGGTAAATTCTTGAGCCCAATACTCCAACAACTTGTCATTTTTTATTTTATTTATTTGTTAAAAGTACATCTGGGAGACTAGGTACTGGTGCATGATTGATGAGTTTGACAGTTCTTGTGGAACGCCCAACTTATTTACAGGACCCGGTACAAGTTGCGTCATCAATGGAGAGCTTTGCATGAAATCCTGGAAATGGAATCACAAAACCAACAGGAGAGAGAGAGAGAGAGAGAGATTGCAGAGGCTAAACATGCAAAAACACAAATGTCCTGGACTTGGAGTCGGTCTCTGTTACGTAGGCATTATCATTGGACCTAAAGACGAGTGCAGAGGCTAAAATGCAAAAACACAAATGTCCTGGACTTGGAGTCGCCCTCTGTTAGGAGGCTTATAATTGGTCTTGAAGGAATTCTCCTAGAACAACTTTGTACAGCCCGCAATGTTAGTCTAGTCTGCGGATCGACCCAAGCTTAAACCAGTTGAGTAAAAAATTTAGACTGTGTAGGTAGACAGGACTAGGAGTTTAAAACAGGGTAGAGAACTGGAATAAAAAAAAAAAAAAAAACGCTTAAGATCTGATTCTCGCATTCTATATGCGATTAAAATTAGATATGTGAGTACTTAAGAAATGCGAGAAAGAAACAAAGCAGGCCCAAAAAATTTTTTTTTGAATCAAATAAAATGAGATCCGGTCCATGTGCGTATGGCATTTTACAAAAATGCGAGAACCAATGAAGGCAAGTCAAAGCCAAGTTCCCAAATAGAAAGAGAAATTCTTGCATTTTAAAAATGCATGAACCATTAAAATGAGATCTGTCACATTTACGAAAGCAAGAACCAGAGGAGGTAGGCCAGAAATTTCCGAAAAAAGTAGGATTCTCTCTCTCTCTCTCTCTCTCTCTCTCTCTCTCTCTGGGAAGGGGGAAGAATATTACTGAGTATCGTTTGGTTCTCACATTTCGTTCTCCTTTTGAGTGCATTTTTTTAAGAATATTATTAAAAAAATAATACTTGTACTTCTTAAGTTTAAAATACAAAAAAAAAAAAAGATTGAAAATATGTACATAAATTAAAAAATACGTTGTCCTAACACCATTTAATTTATTTTTAGAAGATCATTGTTAAATAAATTCTTGACTGAGAAACTGCGAATCTCGGGTTGGCAGTCCCAGTCCGCATCCGACGTGCAGTCAACTAAGGAGGCAGATGAATGAAAAATGCAAATTGATGGAAAACAATCCAAAAGAAAGACCTATGCAAATTGTGGGCCTTTTTAATAAGTACTTGTTATCTGGTTCAAATGTTCAAACTCAGACCAGTATTTTCGACGTGTTAAAAATTGGTTGTACGATCATTTGTCCCTCTCCTCTCTCCTTCTTATCCAGAAAGGATTTGTATTCAGATTAGCCAACTTAGAGTTAGAACAGTACTTAATCAACCCAATAATAGAAACAAGTTAACAAAACCACGATCTATCCTCTTTTCTTGAGGTCATGAAATAATGTACTTCACGTCTTTGATTTTTTATGTGCCATGTTTTTTGTTTCCTTGTTTGGTGGAAATATTGTTGAACTATTCTTATCTTGCTTTTCTTTTTCATTGGAACGGTGATAAACATAATATAACGTTATCTTAATTAGGCTGGATTATTTCTTAAGTTATATTTCAGCCCACAACAAAAGCCACTCTCGTTTTCTTCTCAAAAATTATTTTGAGACAAACACAGAAGAAATCTATTAATTTATTATTTGCTAATAGCCCGCTGTTTACGTAAGATACGTACTAGAGTTTCAATATCTTGAAAGGCCACAAAAATATATATCACATAGCCATGCAAATAAAGATATTACTTGTTCTTCAAGTTTGTGATGTTCCATTTCAAAATTATTAGTGAAAAATTGTGAACACTTTGCTAACTATAAGTGCAAGTGCTCGATCGTGCTAGAATTTTCAGATTCTGGGTGTCCGTCCTCCAGTTCAAGTTTTGTGGCCGTGATAATGATTCCAACCGAAAGGATATGGAAAATGGTTGGTGGCATCATTTACCAATTGTTGAAGTTGTCAGTTTCTTTCGGGATCGACCAAATCAAATATGGAAATCAAAGTCAATTTCTTGTGCTCTATATTTCCAAGTAAATAAATAGTGTTAGATCAGCAATTTGATGGATCTTCTAGATCAGCAATTTGATGCATCTTCTTCAAGGACCTATTATATACATCCATATCAAGTAAAGCCCCCGATTTATCAGAATAAACTTCTTATTTAGAAGCAACGAACCCTGTAAGGGACCTTTAAACTAAAAGCAGCTTCTGTTACCTTCAATTGATTGAAAATGATGGACAACACAGATAGTTATTCAAACATTAGACCTCCAAACTGTGGGAATCTGATAACAGTTCTTACTATTGATGGAGGAGGAATAAGAGGAATCATTCCTGGAGTAATCCTTGCATACTTAGAATCACAGCTTCAGGTAATATATAACAATTGAATTTAGTATAACTTGTGATAAATTGTCTATATTCTTCTACAGTTCCTTTGTTTAATCTAACAAGTATGCCACTTTGACATTTTCAAGAATTATCGTAGCATGCTGTAAATTGTAGTAACGTTGCAGGAGCTGGATGGTGAGGATGCAAGACTTGCAGATTACTTTGATGTGATAGCAGGAACAAGTACCGGCGGTCTTGTAACTGCCATGCTTGCTGCTCCCAATGAAAATCGACGGCCTCTATACGCTGCCAAAGATATAGTTCCTTTCTACCTTCAACACACCCCCAAAATCTTCCCGCAGATAGGGTAAACTGAATTTTTTGGTCTGATAATTCAATTCTAACATCTACCATTGCAAGTTTGCAACTCACAGGATAATGTAGCTGTTCTGACTAAGCTTAGCTAAAGATGAGTGCACTAAATAAATACAATGTCATAGCTGCTATTTATTATATCAAATAGCAGAAGGCATCTCCATTATCATGCATCGCAAAAAATTCATAGTTCTGGGAGGGTTAATTTATTGATATATTTGATCCATTATTGAATAACATTATTTCTTCATTTGTTACGAGTTTTGCACCAAAATATGATTCTGTTTTTCATTCGTTCTTTTCTTGATTTGCGAACGACAGAGGACCATTTGGCGGCATGATAAGTCTATTCAAAGCATTAACAGGACCCAGCTACGACGGTAAGTATCTTCATCAACTTATACAGGGTATCCTAGGGAACACAAGATTGCACCAAACCTTGACCAATGTTGTTCTTCCAACTTTTGACATCAAATCTCTCCAGCCAGTCATCTTTAGCTCATATCAGGTGCTCTCTCTCTCTCTCTCTCTCTCTCTCTCTCTCTCTCTCTCTCTCTCTCTCTCTCTCAAAGTAAAAGCTGTGCATATGTATGCAAAATTCACGTGAAAATAAAACATATATACACATGACTGTATCATGCTAACTTCTTCATTGCTTGTTATGCTCCCTTTTTACCTGTAAATTAAACGATAAATCAACATATAGTCATTATTAACAGTGGTTTGGAAACTTTCCTTTTCTAGGTGCCGGACAATTCTGTCTTAGATGCACTACTATCAGATATATGCATTAGCACTTCTGCAGCACCGACTTTTCTTCCTGCCCACTATTTTAAGAACTCAGATGCACAAGGAAATGAATATGAATTCAACCTTGTTGATGGTGGAGTTGCTGCTAACAACCCGGTAATTTGTTAGTTAACCTTTTACGGGAAATACATATTTATAATACTGAAATAACAAAGAATTTTATTTATGAATGTTATTCCAGACTTTGGTTGCAATTGGTGAAGTGACCAAGCAAGTGATCAAGGAGAAACCTGATTTCTTTCCAATAAAGCCTATGGACTACGGTCGTTACCTTGTTATCTCACTGGGGACAGGCTCCGCAAAGAATGACCACAAATTCAATGCTAAAATGGCTTCCAAGTGGGGGATTCTTGGGTGGCTGTACAATAACGGCGCTACTCCACTAGTCACTGCATTTAATCAAGCAAGTGCAGATGTGGTTGATTTTCACAACTCCGTGGTTTTCCAAGCCCTTCATTCAGAAGATAATTATCTACGAATCCAAGTAAATTTGATCAACATTTCTTGTCATCTAATTTATCCTTTTTACATAAGCACTTCAGGAGTAGTCAAATCACACTTTGATCTAATTTTATGCGAAAAATCAGGATGACGGTTTGACTGGGACTTTATCCTCGGTTGCCACAGCAACAAAGCAGAATTTGGATAATCTTGTGAAGGTTGGTGAAGAGCTGTTGAAGAAACCAGTTTCACGAGTAAATCTGACTTCTGGCGAATATGAACCTGTTAAGAATGGTGGAACCAATATGGATGCATTAAAAAGGTAATATTATTCGATCGATGGATTCTTTCCAAACAAATTTTTACTCGCGATAATGTGTAGTTGCAGAGGTGTCATCCATCATTAGATGCTAAAAGCTAATCATGATTTTACGTTTACACAGGTTTGCAAAATTACTTTCTCATGAACGAAAAGTTCGAGAGTCCAATTTTACAAGCGCCAATGGCTCGTCTTAAGTTGAACCCGTGTAATAATTGCTCAAAATTTGCCTGTGCTATTGTCCTGAAGCTGGCTATTCATTATGTTTTTGTTACAATTTTTGTCGAATGTGATTTTCCAATAATAGATTGACAAATTCTCATTTGTCAAATTCTGCATCAAAGAAACTTCTTAAATGTACTTTCTCCGCGGTATATGCTGTCCCAGACTAACCTATGAATTTTCTACGCGAACAACACACACTCACGCGCCGCAATTAATAATGGCAAAGCTGATGGCGGGGCCCATATTAGCAGTGTTAGCTTTGTCCCCACAAGAATTGGATGCTTAATCAGTTGATCTCGTGCAGCGAACAATCCAATGACCTATACACATTTTTTTCCTCCAGTGACAAAAATTGTAAAAAAAATTATACAAGCAAACACCCACATATATAATGAGAGTATTCTATGGGGGATAATATTGCAGATTTCTTGTCGTTCACGAATAGTAGTAGTACTTGCAAACTTTCAAGGTAAACCAATCCAAAACTTTTGGTTAACTCCTCACCCTTCTCATCCAGAAAAGGCCATGAATTTTTACTGAATTTGGAGTTTTTATTTGGTGGTGGAACATTTAGATCCATACAAAAATATAATACATTTGGATAAAATAGTAGTTGTAATGAATGAACAAATTGACCCAATACCACTATGCTCATACACTCTCATCACGTGAATATTTGCTGAATTACAGTCTCTGCATTCCCATTTTATTGCACCAAAATATGGATAGCATCAGCTCTTGGCGAAGCAAGGAATTCCTGCACAAAATAACAACTGTGCAATAGGGAATAGAAGCAGAAAATTGAAGTTCTAGCAACACCAAATCTTGCACAAACAACCATACACAGAAATTTCGAGAAACAAGTACAAGGATTACCACTTATTTTAACGAAAGGCAAGAAGGATAAGGGCAGTGAAAAAATAGATAAAAAGAAAATTTTCAGGGATAAAAATTATTTTCCTTAAGACAGAGACTTGACATGCTCTAAATTCGTATGGATCATTTGAAAATAAGTACAAGTTTCGCGAGAGTTTTTTTTTTCCTCTCCCTCTTCTTTTCTTTCTCCCCCCAGGTTTTTACGGTTGGTCTAGGGCCTTGATACTGTAGAAAGCCCATTCAGTTCTGGGTTCCTTGACCGTAAGGGTGAAATATAGAACTTGGTCTGAATGAAGATTATGGGCCACCTCCTCGGACTGGGTTTCGTTTGGCCCAGTCCTTTACATACAATTTCTATTGGATTGAAGCTTTAATTTAAGTGTGAGAGTAGGTTTAATTTGTTGTCACTTGTCAGTTAGCAGAGTAGCAATTCTCCAAATCTTGAAACAGTCTATTTTGTTGTGAAATAATGTTAAAATGGGACTTGCAACTTAGTTGCGAGAATACAAAGAATGATGGTCCCAATGAAAATTCCACACGTTCATGTTAATGGATTTTTCAGCTTCATCTGGTCCTAACAAAGTTACAAGAGCAGAAGCTATCATGCACCTTGCATATACCGTCAAGATTAAATCATGGGACTGCCAACATCATATTCCTGAACTATAAATAAACCGCTCCGGGACAAATCCCATGCAACAACAGTTATCCGAGCCTTCAGTTCGCAGACATGTGTTCTTGTTTTGTGGGGAAAGGATAAAAATATCAGGTCTATTTCTTGGGAATCGAATTACCACGTTCATTTTGGGACTAAGAGCCGAGCAGGCCCGGCCGTACTAGGTGCAATGAGGCCCACTAAGGCCCAAAGTCAGGTGATTCGTCGTTTTCTACTTCCTTGAGGCCCGCTGAGCTTCTGGAATCCAATGCTGTCAGTCAGTGTCCGATTAGCATTAGCCCACTGATCCGCCGACAAGGCCCCACGAACCCACCCAGATTTCTTTTTCTTGAATTGGATTGCAGACAGTCACTAAGCGGCAGAGGAAGGATACGTGGCAAGGAAGTAATAGAACATTTTGCATCTCTAGTCTACACGTTGTTAACACCGTTTTTTGATACCGATGATCTTGCTCATGATGCTCATGTTAGCCCCCTAATTTCTCTAATTTAAGTGTGACTACTAGTCTTGTTACCACACAAAAAAAAAAAAAAAAAAAAAAGAAGTATATAAACCCAAAAAGTTAAAGATTCTGCTTTGCAAATCTAGATGTTTTAAACTACTAAAACTGATAATTTGTTGAAATCCAGAGCAGTATTGGTGATTCAAATAATTTGCGTGTTAAGTTATGGGATACCAAGAAGACAAAATCCAGGTTCTTGGAACTACAACTTTTTCAAATAAAACAGCTAGCAACAGGGAGTTTCGAAGGGAATGTTCAACTAGTTACTTGAAGATAATAATGTCACTTGAGATAGCCTGTAATAGAAATACATTATATTATAATGTACTCCACATAGTAATATTTCTAATTTTTAGCCCTCCAGCAACATCATAAAAGGGAAAAATAGAGGTCAAACAGTCTGAAACGATCGATTGTTTGAACAAAAATGGATAATAAATTATGAAGGAAGGAAAACACCAGGCAGTAAGCTCTTCAAATTTTGGGAAAAAAAAAAAGAAAATGTTCAAAATTGTATTAGTCTGTGAAATTACTAATAGCTTGATAAATGCTTGGGACGGAATTGACCTGAAAAAAATCTCAGGTAATTTACATCTAAAGAACATGAATATCTTAGCCGAACCATCCATTGACCAGCCAAACGAGAAACTGGTGCTAATGCAAATTGCTGGGGCGAAGAATTTACAAAGCCTATAACAATGGGTGGCTGCAAAAAAAAGCAAAATCAGGCCATCAGGGGTTGGAGATTCTTCTCCTCTGGAACTGTGATTTTTTTTTTTTCTCAACGAACAAATATAGGAGTAGGCTGCATTTGCATTATGTCTTTTCATTTTCTGTAATAATCCATAGAAATTGCTGCCCTTTGTCCAGTAGAATAACAAGTACACAATTCTATAGTAAAGTACCGGACAGCACAGCACAGCACATTATCTCTAGTCTAACCCCCCCACCAGTCTGTCTTTTTGGTTTTTGGGTTTTAACCTTTCAATCAATATACGTTCTTTGATACAGGCTCTGCAGTAACAAACTAACATACACACTCAAATGTTGGAGATCATATATGGTAGAAACATTTTACATTCTGCAACAGCTTTAAGGTTGTGTTAAGGCTCTTAGTATATATGTACCTCAATCATTGTTCTTTTGAGGTCTTTTTCCTTGGCCAGCTTGAGGCTGTGAAAGTTCTTAAAGCCTGCAAAAGCTTGGAAACTTTGTGATTCAATTATTTTGACTTTTGAGACTCTGTAGGTCGCATGCAACGACTAATTTGAAAGGAGAATTATTGAGCTTTTCCATTTTTCAGATTTAACTTTAACGTGCAAATGCTCGTCTTTTTGTTTTTCCGAAAGAATATATATATATATATATATATATATATATATATATATATATATTCTATGGCTAAGTTCAATTATTCCCTCTGAAAGATGGACAAGGTGTGATCTAATGAAGCTTCCATTGTCAATCTTTCTCATTTTATGACCCTTCAAATTTCAAAATCTAATTCTTGTTTGACTTTGAGGCTTCAGTCAATGTTTGATCCACATTGATGTTTAAGTCATGATTTTCCTAGCTGAATTGCCTCGAAAATAAAAACTTTCAACTTAATCACAATTATAAAGTAGTCCACCAAATTATATAGAGTACAAAATTTGCTTCTCCTCTCAAAAAAAAAGAAAAAAAAAAGATCCTTCTGTTTTCTTTTAGGCAAGTCTAGCGTTATTTTGGATGGGAAAATTACGAATACATGAGATGTTCAACTTTACTAAATTTAAGTAAATTCTGTTACTTATGTTATCGCCTGAATTTCAAAAGCTAGACCAAATTTTGACTCAAGACCAACATTGAACAAATTAAAAAGTTCAAGCATGAAATTAAATAAGAAAAAGTTTTAGGGTCTCAGTTGAAACAAGCACAACCTTTGGAGGGCTAAATTGAAATTAGCCCTTCGTCTTCTAATCTTATTAGTGAATAAATTCTTCTCCAAAAGAGAGGGTCCGACGAGTTCCAAAAGGGCTAATGAAACTTTAGTGAGATTTAATCTCATGATGGAAATTCTTTCACTCACAATTCACCCTAACTAAATTATTAGTTGATTCGGTTATTCAATAACAATTTTGGCGCTATTTTTGTTGTAATGGGGATGAGCAGGCATTATAAATATATTTTTTTTTTGTGGGAGAAGGTAACTAGGTAAGGAAGCAATTTTGCAAAAGGACAAAAGATAAATGGACATCCAACATCAGAACCCATGCCCCGACAACTGTAATTGGGTGTCTCAAAATTGGACCACCGGGTGAAGTTGCGGCACGTCACGGCTTTGTAGCAAATGCAGGCGTCAAGCCTTCATTTCAAGACTCAAAAGGACATAATTGTTTTTGGACCCCAAGTGCAACATCCATTGTTTCTGGACACCAAATGCCACATCTATTCCTTAATGCCATGTTTCCATACCAAATCTAGTGCTAAAAATAAAGAGTTGTTGTGTCGCGTTTTCACTTATTTAATTTTAAATATATTTTAAATTTCATGATAAATTAGTGATTTACTAAGTAAGAACACATTGTAACAATTTCTTATTTTTGACACTAAGAATTTCAATTGTTTTTCTAAACTATTCTACAGCTCATTAATATATTACTAATTCGTGCACTTAGAGTGGACGTACAATCTTTAAATTAATAATACTATCATCAGTAACACCTTATAATTATCAATATTATAAAAAATAAGTATTAAATAATTACAATGATGTATGAGCATATGATCAATATGAGATAACTTAATAAACATGTATTAAACTTTCCTTAATGCACTTGAGAATTTATTGTCTTCTCTAATTTGTGCAGTCTACAAAATGTAGAGCTGCAGGGAAATCCATCCGTATATTCATTTAAAGTCTAGGCCCTATTGGACCACCACTTTATGTCAAACCATTACAGGTTGGATAATAGACATATGCCCATTACTTTCGCCATTGCAATGGAATCAAGTTCCCTTTCGTATTAGATTTTTCGTTGCGGAAAAATCCTTCGGTAATATTTTCTTGATGCTAATTGGTGATGGCTCTTGTATTCCTTCTCTCTCACAAATAAAGGGCACAAAAAGATACTACAAATGTGTTACTGCATCCATATATGCATACAATATCATATGGGTAATATTTGTTTGTTATCTCTATAGTGATGCATGTTGAAGATAGTTATATGGAAAAACAGTACACCATATTTTATCATTATTAATTATTAGGCATACCTATGTACCTGCCAGATTTTAAAAGATAAATGTTAAAATTCAACTTTTGTTATACACCAAATTATTGTGTGGGTAAAATATTTTATTGAGCATTATTTTGAGAGAAAGATGAAAGGATTATAGGTGATATATGGTTAAAACTGCATTCCGAAGAGCAATTATAATAAACGTGAAATGGCCAAAAAAAAGTAACATCAAAAAGGCTCGTACCCGCTTTGATAATAGTAAGATAAGATTGCACTTATAATTCAAGGAATAAAAGTAAAAAAAAAATTAAAATGTAGTATGATTGATAATAGTTCAATGGGGTAATGTTTAGATTAATAAATATACAACAAGAGGATATTCGTTTTTAATAACCATACTGAGAATGAAGAATCATTTTAACAGCTATGGTGTTCGATAAAGCAAGTAGATAATACTGATATTAAACAATGGAAAGACAATAAATTAAATTTTTACTACTGATTATACAGAGGCATTTTTTCCCTGTTTGACAGGATCGTTTGAACATCAACATCTTATTACAAACAAAACCTTCTCTAGTTAGGTGGAGATAAACCATTTCTTGAGCACGTTTTCAAGAAAAAAGAAGAGAGGAAACAAGTTGGGCTAGTATTTTGACTATATTGTTTTATCAGAAAAGGAAACAAAGATGCAAATGAAAAAAAGTCTCGCCTTTTAAAGCAGAGGGACCAAAAATATTTTTTCCGATGGCCAGTTACTTCTGATTACAGAAAGAAAAAGGATCGCTTTTAGAATTAAGGGTGGACCAATAGAGCACTAGCCAAGAAAACATGTCCTCGATATTAAAAGAAACGAAAACCCTCTTCAAAGCAATGCCAGCCTCATTTCACATTCGAGGATTTGGCCCGTCACTTCTTTTCTCAAATTCTTATCTTTAGATTCCTAATTTGCTTTTTCACTTTTTTCTGCCTTCTCCTTTTATTATTTCTCTTTTATTTTCTTTTTTTCGGAGCTTTTGCCAAGACCTTTAGATATATTTTTACTATTGATCAGATGCCATGTCAATCAATAAAGTCCTTTATCCCCATCAAACATTATTGACCAAGGACTTACTAAGTGTATAAATCAGATAATTAGGGAATCCCTTGCCTTTCCCTTCGATCAACCAGAATTTGATTGTTTGACTTCGGACCCTCTTCGACAAAAGTGGCATGTCAAATTCTGTCATCTGCAAATTATCTGAAGCAAAAGGTCCCCCAAAAAAAATCTAATGCTGTAAAGGATTTTTTTTTTATGGTCCCCAGCATCCCTAGTATTTGCCATCTTCAATTTATTTGTAGCAAACTTTATCCTTATATCCCTCTGTTGTTTCATAGAATCGAGAAACTTGCAGATGAATCAAAATACAATTATCTGAAGATTAGTTAGGGACATTAATCTTCATATCTTCCACACAAAACTTATGTCAAAGCTGAAAAATGGGAAAATAATAATGGAGAAACCAAAGTATTGGAATCAAGATAAATATTGGCGATAAAATAAAAACGATACATGCCTCAGATGATTAAGTATCAAAGAAAATGCACTTCTATCTGCCAACAGTTCTAAAACTTATACCATTAGTAAAGGTACTATTTCGCTGTGGATTAGAACATCATAAACTTAAATTTACATTTTAAGGATATTGTAATCTGTCTAATTCATAAATCTGCAATCTTTTTCGTTTCGAAAACATCAATTTCAGGATGAAGACTCAGGACGAAGACAAAATCAATTCCTAAAAATTCAAAGACAAAGACAAAATCAATTCCTAAAAAATCAAAGTATAGTACGTATTAAAATTATCTGCTACTAATCAGCTTTTTTTTTAATTATTATTATCTGTCTGCAGTCCTGTAGTGAAATTGAAATTCCGGGATCCATTATAGAGGATCCGGACCACCGGTCGGCTAAAGTGAAAATCACTGCTGGCAACCGTGAAAGAACCAAAACACACTTTCATAAGACTGCGGCCCTAATTTCAATGGGGGGCAAAATCTAGTCTAGTTTTCCGTGCCGGCCCTATAATCACTGTTCATGGGAATCTTACTTTAGCATCATCCTTGATCTAAGGATCATAATTTCACTACTAAAAGTTTCCTACTTTGTAATTTGAATAGCGCGGGAACTTCAAATTCACGTCTCAACATTTTTAACTCTTGAAAGTAAGGGGTAATTTAGCTGGAGTACTGGTAATTAGTACCGACAATCATTAAAGTTTTTCCCTTGCATTCGTCATGGAGTATTTCTTTTGGTTGTTCCCTCTGTCCCGCAGTCCATTGCACTGGCACTATTCTTTTTTTTTTTATCAACCATACACTATTACAATATGAGGGAAAATGGTATTGGTGGGATTCGAACTCTCGACCTCTGGAGTTGATGGAATTATAGAATTCTAACAATTCGACCCTTTATTTGCTCAAGCACCGGACACTATTAGTTACATATAA
Organism: Mitragyna speciosa; assembly: GCA_024721245.1. Classification (NCBI taxonomy): domain Eukaryota; kingdom Viridiplantae; phylum Streptophyta; class Magnoliopsida; order Gentianales; family Rubiaceae; genus Mitragyna; species Mitragyna speciosa. The sequence goes on along the minus strand of CM045562.1, from coordinate 23,563,539 downwards.
GATTTTGCCTTTGGTTAGCCATAAAAGGATTACTATTAGGATTAGGGGTTTAATCGAGCCAAATTGAGCTCAAATATTACTGAACTCGAGTTCGAGCTCGTTAATGTAACTACTGCTTGAGATCGAGCTCAACTCAAGATTGCTCGTGAAAATGCAATCGAGTTTAAACTCGAGCTTGTACTCGAAATTCATATATAATTCATATATATATATATATATATAACATTTAATATATATATTTCGAGTTACTAGACAAGCTGTTCGAACTCACTTTTTACTACTCAAATTCAAACTTGTTTAATATACAAGCTACTCGAGCTCGACTCAAGTTCGATTAACACTAAACTCAAGTCGAACAGTAGACCAAACTGCTCGATTAGCTAACATTCCTAATTAGGACTATAAACGAACTAAAACTATTAGATTCGATTTGAAATTTTGAATTCAAGCTCAAGCTTGATACAAGTTTAAAATTTAGACTCGAATTTGATTTGTTTTTATATTTGAAAGTTTGGAGTTTGATTCGAAAGCTTAAATTTTTTACTATTATTTTATTATTAAAATAAGTTTTTTATACAAAATATATTGTTTTATATAAAATATTTATTATGCGTTAAATAAAAATTTAATCAACCTTTATTGAGCCAAACTCGAGCCAAAATATATATAAGCTTAAATTCAATTCAATAATATAATCGAATCCTACTCTTTTATTCGAGCTTGTCAAAATTTGAATTTGAATCGAGTTCTTATTATTCTTTAAGGACTCGATTCGTTTACGACCTTAATTAATTAAATAATTATGATGTAGCAAAACCATATCGAAAAACAACGGATGGTTGTTAAAGGTAAATGGAACAATACCCAACGTTAATCAAAACTTTTAGAATCAGGATCACATAAAGCTAGTACGATGTTTGTTTCAAAGTGAACTATAATCATGTTGTAGACCAACGTATATTTATTGGAAGACTAGAAAGGAAATGTTCTGGCTTCTTTAACACATAGGAATTGAGATGGTGTTAGTGATTATAATAATGTCCTGGATTTTGTGAAATAGCAAAAATTAAGAAGAGTGCCCGATACAATCTTTTATCAAACTATACATACAATCTAAATGAAGATTCGATAAAATGTCAATTTTAGTAACTTTTTAAAAACGCCACTCTACTAATATTGGGATAAACACATTAAATAGTAAAAAAAAAAAATTGTAAACGGTAATTTTGAGAAATTATTTGTTACCTCGCTCTCCCTTTCTCTAAGCACACTCATCGAGTGTGCTTTAATCACTTGTACCAGTATATAAAAAGCCTAATTTGAAGAAATGTCAATTTCCATATTTTCCCAAAAAATAATCTTATTAATTATCTCCTAGCCATTTTTATTTTAACCAACCAACTTCTTTGAAAAAAGTACAAAATATTCATCTACCTCATGAGTGTGTTTCGTTACTAGTAACAATAACTCAAGAAAGCCCCTAAAAAAATCCAAAAAAAGAAAAAAGAAAAATAAATAAATAAGCAACAAAAACAATGTTAAGAGAGAGAGGGAGGATAGCTTTAGCTAACAACCAAATCAATGCAAAAGGTGCATGGTAATTTTAGAGCGGGCAATGGATGGCATAGAATAGTAACGGCTACTGTTGATCCCACAACGAAGACGTTCTCTATAGCTGGTGGTCCAACATGCCTACCATGACGACCAGGCAAGAAAATATGAAAGGAACCCCACATGTGATGTTAGCCCTATCGTTGTTATAATGTAGAGGGATTGGGTTTTTTTTGCATATTTATGTATTCTTTCTTTTCATTACTCACCTAACGGAAGTGCCGTTATGGCCCTAAAATAAATGGCCATCCATCCATGCATGCCTCTTTCCCTAGCGACTACCAACACCTCTCGTCTCAATTCTCAATATCACATGCATTAGTTATGGATTTGGCAACTTTCGAACGTGATTACCATTATTGTCTCCCCTTTTCTTGTAAACCAAAGTAATAGTCTCTGATCAACCAAGTTTGATTAAACCAAAAGGAAAAAGGATAAAAGGATCTAGTTTTTTTACCCTTGTAATCATATTGCAAATAGTTTTGTATATTATCCGCTTTCTTCTGAATATTTTTTTCTTTCTTTTTTATTTTAAAAGTTTTGAATCTGATCACCATATTGTATAATGTGATGTGTGACTATCATAAGATATCTTAGTGTTGCAGTAATTTAAAAGAGGCTAAATTACACTCAACCTCAAGGGAACTCGGAACGTAATATGGCTTCATCTTTATAGACACTCTTCCTATCACTTTTTATTTGTCATATTTTTCTTTATTTTTTGATTGTCCTAGAATAAATACCACCGTGTCTTAAAAAGTCTAAAATTTAAATTATTATTCTCTCATCTTATCATAACTTTCAATGTATAAAACATTATAATAACAAATACTATCAATTTTTAAATTGATGGACATATGTAAAATACTTATTTTTTTACGTTGCGCTGTTCAAATGACTTTCTTATATAATGTGTAACAACATTGATCATAATTCATATAATTGGACAGCCAGAATACAATTTTTTTGTGGGATAAGTACAAATCTTTATTACCACTTAATACCATTCAAGACATTTTGGAGGGAGGTATTCCCACATTTTATATTTTTCTTTTCGTTCTTTTCCTCCTTTACCTTCCCTCTACAAGCCACCCACCCACCTTCAACTATCACCAGACCGACGCCCTTTTCTTTCCTTCTCTCCAATTCTTCAACATAAATGCATTGCTACTATCCTAGCTGCTCCATTGACCACCACCTTATCATCTGCTTCCACTTGCCATTGTCATCCCCTCCAATCCTTCTCCCGCTACCCCCAGCGAATGGTGGTGGTGAGGGAATTAATGAGTAAAAATGCAAGGAAAAAAGAATAGGGATATCTATAAAAACAAGGCTGTTGTCAAGACCGTTATAATATTATCTACCCGGCATTATGTTTTAAGAGAAAGAAAAAAATTGAAGGTGAAACAGCAATAGTATACAATTATATGATGTGTAACTATAAAATTGACGTAACATAGCTGAAAAATAAAGTTGATTATCTAAAATCTTTTAAGTTATTTTTTCTGTCTTGGTACTTATAAGGCAACATTCAACAATAGAGAGGGATGATTAAGTAGATTAGAAATGTAATTTCTGACTCTGATTCTTATAAAAACTTATTTTAGAAAAATTAAAAATTAGAATCCAAAACCAATCTTTAGATGATTCAAATTTTAGCTTTTGAAAATCCAGAAGTGAAAAAAAAAAAAAAAAGCAGTTGAGAATAGGCTTAAATATAAATAATAATCAGAATTCATGATGAAGCATCTTAAATCCTAGTTGAAACACCAAGTCAATTGCCCAATCGCAGCAAGTGTTAAACTTGATCAACACTTAACCCGGCCCCTAAGCCCAAGTTGGGAAGCGAAGAAGAAGTTAGAGTGATTGAAATAGGATAAAGGGGGAAAAAATGAAATGGGGTGGGAAACAGGGAAAGTTAGTGCAAATTCTTGTTTCTTTTGCTCCTTTCAGGAGTGAATCTGCACGAGCCAAAGTCAAGACAAACCGAAGTTTTCTTTCACCTTTGCCTCAATTTTCTCAGTCGCCAGGCAAATCATAAAACATTAGCCCAAAACAACAACCAAGTAACTAAAGCACACCACTACTACTTGTGTTAATTTTCACCAACATGAAACATCAATCCGTGACCAAATCCATCACAATAATAGAGCAATCAAAAGATACAAAACAAGGCCAATCCTGTCATTTCAATCCGGTACACGACAATTATGCTCGCGACTAGCTCTTCACCGCCCGTATGCCGAAATATTCTATTTATCCGTGATCCCGACGGCATGATTCATTAATTTCTCCCAAATCGCTGCTCCGTTTCTTCACGGAATCACAACCATTTTCCATTTTCTCATGATTCACGTGGCGAACGGCGGTGGTCCAAAGGAGCAGCCCAACTTTCTTAATTAATCTTTAGGGAAAATTTTTCACAAGGGTAGGGAAAGTTTTATAACGTATAAAAAGGGCGAAACTTTTACATAATTTTTATAAAAGGCATCACTAATACATACCTGAATATAAGAATCTTTTGATTAATATTAAAATAGAAAATCAGTTTATTCATCTTTCCAAGGTAAAGAAATAAATTTTTTTGAAATTCTACTTCAGTCAATTTTAGAAAATTGGTTTTATTTCGATTTTGACTGGAATTATTCATTAGAAAAAAGACTATCTTCATAAAATCACCAACTTCATAATTTTGTGCTCAAACTTTTAAACTAAAATTAATCACCAATTATCTTATTTAAAAAAATATTATATTTTTGCACACGAAGTTATTTGTTTTTAATAATAATGCCCTTTATAGTAATTATGGTAAAGTTTCGCCCTTTTTATTTATTACTAAACTTCCATTGCCCTTATAAGAAATTTTTTCTAATCTTTAATCCCCCCACGGTCTCCAGATCTCAGAAACGGAGCCATCAAAACTCCACCCTAGTAAAAGTTACTTCAAATTTTATGTCTTTTTCTTTTTTCTTAAAAAGTAATAATATTACAAATACTAAGAGTTACCTAAAATTTTATGCGTATTACAAACACTATAATAGCAGTGAGTTTTACAACCTCACCAATCTCTTTAATTCATCTATCCTCATCCTTAAAATTTGTGAATATCCAACCTAGATGCTTATGCATACTGACAAAATCTCAAGTATTATGAACTAACAACTATAATTTATTTACATATTTATAACTTACCGTGTCTATGATGCTATCCAAAATTTTTTTTAGTATAATTCTTGATTAATGTAAAATTATTTTGCGTCGCTAACAATTAGACTACGGCATAAGAATGGACGTCACCATAACTATTTAACGGAGTTTAAATATGAAAACGGACCACCTCCACTAAGACCACCATGGCCGCATACGCACAGTCACACAGTAAAGAATGGGCCATAGATAGCCCAATAAAAACCCACTTGAATTCATTAACATCATCATCATCAATCGCCATCTCCAATACTCTCTCTCTCTCTCTCTCTCTCTCTAAAACAGAAATAAAGGAAAGCAGATACAGCAAAAGCAGATTTTTTCAGAACCCCGATACTTCTCTCGTACGTGCTGAAAATTCTTATTCCGTTTCAGAATTTGCATATGACGTAGGCTCGACTCGAGACTGAAGAGAGAGGGAAAGAAAAGAAAAATCTCCCAATAATTTTCTTTTCTAGAGAGAGAGAGAGAGATAGGATGAAGAAGGTGGCGGAGACAGGTGTTGAGATGACGAGAGCTCACGTTGCAGCATCGAGGGGGAGGAGAAAGAGGAAGGTTGAATGCTGTCAAGGAGAATTCAATTATTCGACGTCGTTCTTTCAGCTGAGAAGAAGTCGTCACCTTAGAGTTGCTGTGACGCCGGAGGAGAATTCGACAGAAAATACAGCGGATTCTAATTCGAATGACCGATGCGCGTCTTGTTGTTCAAGTAAAGGATCCAGTGATCAGGCGGAAAACGACAATTCGAAGTTTGTAGATCTAGAGGTAGATAAATTTTTTTAAAACAAAAATCAAACTCCAAAAAAGAAATGTAACGGGGTAATAAATATGAATTTTGGATTTAATTTTGTTGCAGAAGGAGGAGGGGAGCGCTGAGATTGTAACGTCGACGTATGAGTCCGAAAACTGCAGAGAGAGGTAATGCGAGTAAAGTTTCTTATTTAATAATTTCAATTATTAGGAAGATTCATGTATTTAATTGATTGTGGAAGCACGTCATTTCTCTTGAATTCGAATTTTAAAAACGAGAGTGAAAGCTTTGAACAGTTTCTTATTTAATTTACTAATTTCTTCCGTTTGAAATTCTGTCTTTACTTCCCTCATCTGGTTTTTCTCCATGTCTCTCTCATTTCCGAATAAGTTCAAAACGCTCCTTTGTTCACTTTACAGGAGAGAAACGACGCCCTCGAGCGAGGTTCAAGCTGAATCAGGCGAGATGGAGTCTACAGCAGTAAAGCCGTCGTCTTCTTCTTCCGAGGAAAATTCTTCTCGTCGCCGTCGGTCAAGGGACGACAAGATGCCCGCCAAAGCTGAACTAGAAGAATTCTTTTTCGCAGCTGAAAAAAAGCTTCACGAGCAATTTGCCCAAAAGTATATAGTCTATTCTACTATAATATTTCTATCTCTCTCACACTCTCATTTACCAATTACCAGCATGTATGAGAAATTCAAATGGGAATTGGATGCAGGTATAATTTTGACGTTGTGAAGGAGGAGCCATTAGAGGGTCGCTACGAGTGGGTTCGTGTAAAGCCATAAGATAAGAGATTAGATAGCGATATGATGCAAAGCAAGGCCAAGCTAACCATTATCTTATCAACCCATGAAGGAAACGGTAGAACCACATTAATGGCCGGAGGTACCAGTAAATCAAACTCGGTACTGGTTCCAGTAATAGACTATTGATAGTAGCAGTACTAGTAGGAGAGCAAGCAGCAGTAGTGCAGTAGAGCTAAATTTGAAAAATGTTGAGGTCCAGTGTTGGATGTTGTTCTTGGTTGGTTCTGGTATCATTATTCAGGATGGTATGTGGTACTGTGTACAGTTAATTCTCAGTTTCAGCAAATATTATCATTTATCTGCAGCAATTTAGTGGTAGTAACTAGTAAGTATTTAGTACATGCAGAAAAAGAATTCAGCTCCTCCTTCCCTTTTTGGGTTTGATTCAATTTTTAAGTGTTTTGGGCATGGAACTATGAGTCTATGAATTGGTCAAATGGAATGGTGATGAGTATGGAGGAATTAAGTTTCGTCTACGAATTCAGTTTCCCTTTGGTGGAAGAATCAAGTTGAAAAAAAGCACTACTTTCAGTTAGTTTTTTCCTTGGCTCTAACTGTAGTCTTTAGCTGTATCCATCTACTTTCAGTACGAAAATTTCAATCTCTCTGACTGAGTTCTGCTGCTTTAGTTTTTCTTTGTTGCCATTTTTTCCAAGTTTCTCATGATCTTTAGCCACCAAATGAATTGCTCTCAGTCCCCAATTTTTTTTTTCTTTCCCTAAATATTAGTAGAAGAAATATTTTTATAAATTTGGAATACTTGACTTTTTGTTGATGAGTTGTTGGTCCATTCTTGTTTTATGATTGTGATATATTTTTTGAAATATCATAAAGCGTGACCGGAATAGTAAGATGAGTACCGGTATATTCCCCCTGGTGGTAATGGAGAAGTAAGAGGTGGAGATAATAACCATGTAAAGGCACAACAGAACAAAGAACAGAGCTTGCCGTATAAGTAATGGACACGTGTTGGAGATCGGGAAACTGATCTGGTATCACCCCATGTGGGAGTGTGTGTGAATAGTTCAGGACGTTCCATTAAATTTTAAATAACCCCACTCTCTTACATGCACTATAAAGTACAAGCAGCACTCTAGAATTATTACTTCCAGATTCATATTCTGTTACTGATAACAGTTATGTACACTACAACGTAGCATTCTCAATTCTCGAACGCCAGTACAAATTGTTTGTTTGTGTGTACTTATATTTATATTGAAATGTTCCCCATGTGTCCATGATGCACGAAAAGAAGAGAGGAAACTGGGGTAGGGATTGAGTTGTTTTTTAGTGTCCGTTGGTGAATGGATAAAAAAGGAGATTTATTTTTTATTTATTTTTTGCTGGGTAGTGATTAAAAGGGTGGTGGTGGTGGTGGTGGGATGTTAGTGGTCAAGGCCTATTGGCCGGGAGGTATATTGTGGTAATGGTAAAACTTTTTGCCCTGGAGTAAGATCATTTGTCCTTGTCACGTTGTGGTAATGATTATAGAGGAATAATAACAGAAAGAGAGGCAAAAAGTGGAAGTCATGGCACTTGGACAGTTTTGAAATATTTGATTATGAGACAACAGTAATAGACTCAAGAGGATGCTATCATATTGTTTATTTGTAGTAGCAGTATTTTGCAAACCCACTACTGGGCAAGAGATACGCTCTGATTCTGATATCCGCCATCCAGAGGCGTGCTTAGGTAAAGGCATCAAGATTTATTACATCAAGTGTGTATTGGGTGCTTAGTGAAGAAAAAAAAAACGAGGTTTAACATTTCCTCAGTTCCATCGAAATTTTGGCACCCAGAAAGTGAACCGAGCTGCGGTGAGTTGTAAATTCCCGTAAAAGAGAAACTGAATCCAATATGCAAATTAAAACTTTCATTGGCATATTTTTTCCAATATGGCCATCATATTGTGAACGATTACACATAGAACGACAAGGGAAATTGCGGATAATTCCTTTCTGGTGCACCTTTTTTGGGGGTGTCTCTGTGTGTGTGTGTGTGCTGGCAGGCAATTGCACGTGAAGAAGCTAGTCATTTTGGAATGATACAACGATATGGATTACAGGATTACTAGAACTCAAGATTAGATGACAAAAAAAAGAACTTAATTAATTCTGCCATTTGTGCTTTAGAATCCCAATGATGCTTTGAAGTTGATAAAAGTAAAACTCTTTTAATTTAATGCTTTGTTAAATTAAAAAGTTCGACCAATAATGTAAATGGGGGCTAGACTTCTTTGCTGCTTTGCTCAATGGAGGATGATTCTTTTTCTCGTATTTATCATGCTACCGCGGTACACTATTAGTACTAGGAGGAGAGTCAAGGCTCGAGCATCGCATGCTGCCACCATCAGTTATTACCAAGGCACTCTTCTTGGATCTGGTGAACATTAACTCTCACACGTGGAAGTTTGCCACTCACTAGTTAATGCGAAGAAAATTCTCAGCTACAACATTCTCATATTTAGAAAGGAGGTAACAGATGCAGCAATGGAAGTACCGTATCATTTTCTTGCTTTATGGAAAAAAGAAATGTAGAAATGCGGACTGGCAAACTGGCTTTTTTCATGCAATTTGTACTGTACATTCAAAAGAATTCTCATCCTCGTTAATATCTTCACCACTATCGTAGTCGTTGACAACTTGCATTGTAACAAGACATTGATCTGAGGGGCAATAACGAGTCTGCTTCCTTTGCATCTGAGATTTGATAAGGCCCAAAAAAAAAAAAAAAAAAAAGGTTTCAGGGTCTCGCTTGGACTGCCTTTTGTACCTCTAATTAATATGTTCTACGTAATGACCAAATTTTCTAACCTTGAGACTATGATGTGCATAACTTTTTCTTTCCAAAGCCACTTTTTTCGACTTGGCAATGTGTCGTCAGGAGACAGGAATGAAATAATCCTTGCCTGAAGCATGACAAAGCGAGAAAATATTTTTTTGATATTGATATTTTCAAACTGTTTCTATCCATGTTCCATAAAGCAGGAGCAAATAAAATTGATAACCTAATTGATAGCTTAATTCGAGGTATTGAAGTATAAGTGAAACGTTAATAGGTGAAAATCACTCACTTCACTCAACAATTGCACCGTTGCTTGGTCTAATTTTACTGCGGATACTAACTAAGGCTGCAGATCAATGGCATAAACAGGAAAATTAAGCTAACCCCCATCATTATTATTTAGTTGAAAACGATTAATGAGCTAACAAGCTTTTTTGTAGCTTTGAGACGCCAGCGGACATGGATGGTCTGGAGTACATACTTCACAGGTGTGGGCCGTAGGTTTTGCTTCAAGGATGGTACTTTTGCACTTGTTTCATTATCGCCATTGCAGAGTGTAAAGGTAAATTACTATCTAGTAAGTAGAAATTGAGTCAATAAATAGAGGAAAAAGACTCGTACTCCCCTTAAACAGATATTGGGATTCTATATTTCGCAAATCAAGCACGAAGTAGCAGTGAAGAAAGGCCTACGCACTAATGTTTTCGTCCGGTTGAAAGGATCCAAAGCTCAAATGCTGAAAACAGTGGGCCACTTTGGTTATCAAGGCATTCTATTTTCAGTAAATCAGGATTTAAATCTTGCTGGACCAGAATTCAGTATTCAGACGCTTCCAGATTTCTAGGGTATGTTGGGCCACTTTATGAAAGCCGCTGTCTCTGCAGCCTGTAGGAGCTTGAATTTCTTGGTTTTGAAAAGGGTTCCTAGTTGTTGGACAATTCAACAATCCCATCCTTTTTAGATTTCTGTAGTGTAGTTGGACAAGACCATATTACAACCGAATCCGACAGAGATTGGCTAAAATGCATTAGATTGAAATAGTTGGTTTATGTACAAAAAAAAAGCTTTCTTAAGCAAAGAAAGAAAGCCTATTGATCCATTAGCTTAGCAGACAAGTACTACCTGAAAAAGTTTGGCTAATTAATTGAAGAAAATATAGAAGAAACCTAAAACAGTCTTTTACACAATTTCAACCGAAGCAACTGCTCTGACGGATGCTGATCTAATTGAGCCATCCTTCGTAACAGGACAAGAGGAACCATCCTTCGCCGTAGAATAAATGATCAGTGCCTTCACAATCTGCCGAAATTTCCTTCTGTAAGTAGGCAATTTCGCAATACTTCTTACCATTCCGACCATCCTACCAAGAAATAACATTTTATCAGGTTAATGATCTTAGTTATGAAATTAGAAGAAATGAAATAATAAACAAGATTGTTGCATATCCTCAATTTTTTATACTCTGAATAATTGAAGTGATCCATTCCTCGTGTAATTACAGAATGATTTATATCCAACACTGAAATAATATTAAAGAAAAATTTCTTTTCTCCAATAGAAAAAAAAGTAATAGAATTTTTCACAAGCTGTTAGTACAAGGTGTGATAACGACTATTTAGACTTACTAAAACATACAGCCAGTAAATAAGGTAGAGATAGAATTTCTTACCTCCTGCTGATGCCTTCAATCTGAGCAGCCCTTAGAGCATCTTGAGGTATCAAACAGCCATTTTCCCAAGCCTTCAGGCGTGGGTTACTACTTCCAAAAAGAACCACTTTCTCCAGGAACCTCGCCTCACCTTCTTCAAGATGAATTACTCTAATGTGTTCTTTAAGGACCATAACAGGCTGGAAGAACCAGTCAAACAATCTGTCCTGCGGTCGATTCAGGTAGGTAATCTCAAGATCATCAATAAGCAATAAACCATTTGATCCAGCTCTAATGGAGTAAAGGATGGTCTTTAAGAATGAGTAGCAAGGCAATCCAATGTCTACAATTGGTGCCTCGTTGCCATTTTTTGCCTTCAACCAATCATAGAGGTCAGCTGATGTTATGACATTTGCATCCAATAACTCCTTGCCCCTTATTTCCCATGATCTCATCATACTGCCCCAAACCTGTAGCATTTTAAACCAAAAAAAGGCATCATCTCATCCATTCCACGAATGTTACAGAAAACATCAGAGATGGTCGATCATCGCGTACAAGTTTTAAACTTGCTACTTTTTTTTTTCTTGAAATTAAATTTATTATTAATCTGAACAACCCGATGCACTTCAAAAATAGCTAAACATAGTGTATAAAAAGGAATAGGAAGCCTTTTTCATGTATTAAACTATGAATTCGGGAGTATGATAGGAGAAAATTCTAGCCTGGCACTAATGGCTGCTCCATTTGAAAATTTAAATCTCTCTTTCATATCATCTCTGAGCGATCCTTAGCTTCTTTTTATTATCTTTTCTTTTTAAATTAACCTCCTAGAAGAGTTCCCAAGATTATTTCTACTTATGTTCTAGTTCTATTCAATCTCTGAAGCATGCATTTGCTACATGTATCTTTCGAGTTACAAGATGTCCTTAACATTTGCTATTAGATATCTGAGGTGTCATGCATCATGATATCAATTCATAATGAGCACATCTATTCAGAGTTTCTGCTATTTGAAAAGAAAACCTGAATGTTTCCAGAGTACGACTAATATACCATGCCAGCACAAGTGAATTCAATGCAGCCCCAGCTTCCAAATAGTTGAACGAAGTTTAAGTTTTTCTCAACGTTAAATCTCAGGACAACTTCCCAAACAACTAGAATTTGGGGCTAACACATTCGACTGGAATAATATCAGTCTGTAAATTTCAACCAACAGGAAATTGAATATAGGAGAGTTTAGGAATAAAAATTATCCTCTGTTTGCATCATCACATGGAAAGAATACCTGCACCATTTTCACTTCATGCATTGCCTCCCTTACTGATCTTGATGATGATAAGCTTGGAACAAGTATAGCTGGTGCTTCTGCAGAAACAGAGCTGTTTTTTCTGGAAGACCTTTGTCCAACAGACAATTCTGATGCGCTGGATATCTTCTTCTTTCTGTACCGGGGCCTGGCCACCAAAAGAGTTGATTAATATTAGTCAGAAGGGCAAACCAGAAATAAGTCGCAGAAGCATTTTATTGGCCATTAAACATTACAAGTACAATAGAAGTATGATTAAAGTTATTACTTCGGAAATATGGATCCCTCTCGAAGATAAAGCCAATCATTTGTGTACTCGTCAAATTCAGCAACCATAGCAATCACATAAGCCATGCCTCTCCTAAATGAACTTTCCTACACGCAAGTGAGAATTTACAAACAACTTCAAAATTTTCCAGTCACGTAGCCAATGTAGGGAATTAGCAGTAAATGATGGCAGGCAAGTAAACCTGATAAACGATGACAGATGCATATAATCCTATGAAAAAACTTGAGAAAATGGTCATTATAATGCTGCTAATGACAACAAGTGGCCACATAAGGATGGTTAAACCAGCAATGGGGATACAAGCTGTTTCTAGAAATGGCCCTTCACGGCTGATTAGATCATGTATCAATCTCTGCCAGCCTTTGAATAACATGTACGGGCTCTTCACAATAGCAATAGCCGTGTAAAGAGGGATTTCCACAATCAATCCCAGAAGCCCAGCAATAATACATCCTGGCACATGGATGAGCCTGTAACAATAAATTAAAGCAGATGAATATGTTAGGGATGAATATGTCCTGAACAAGAAAAGCAACAAACTTCTTGAATTTCATTCGCAAGAGAAATACTCTCAGAAAATACACAGCTAAAAACAAACTTCATGTAATTGATATATGTGATTTCAATCGTGTATCAGATATGTGGGGTAAATGTAGGACAAGTCTCTTTCATCGTCTGATCTGGGTAATTCCATAATCACCAATATCTTCATTAGCTTCAATTTTCTCCTTGAATTTCCAAGTTTGTTCATTTTAATTGCAACCTCAGCTAAAGAGCAAAAAATTTGGAAGATTAAAATGATCCTAAAGCATCCTAATGTATCTTTTTAGAAGAATTAACAGGCATTAGATGAATGCATTTGAAATGGGCTTTTCTTCCCATCTATCCTCAATATCAGGAGCAGAGAGAACACAAAAATCTAATCTTTGCCTTGAGCTCGTTCAGAAAAAATGATCATTACTTTAGAGGTTCAAGCCCCTCAGAGCAAGGGGATTCACGCAATTCTTTGAGGAAAACGGGGTAAGAATGATAACATATATCAGCAAAATCTCGCACCACCGTGCAGCTTCCTTTGATAGTTCCCCAAGTTCCATCCTAAATTTTTGTAGAAAGAAAACTTAAGTGAGGGGCGGAAGCAAGAATAAATAAACCGCAGGTTCAATGCTAAAAAAACACAGACCATTAATTTAAGCTTACCACAATGCAGTGGAAGAACTTCTTGGACTCATCATCATGTCTGAAGGCCTCAAAAGCAGAAACCCAAGGAGAGAAAAACCCATATCCCACTCCGACAAAAACACTACCAGCTATACTTAAACCCATCCAGATGCCAAATAAGGCAGGCAAAGCAAACAGGAAAGCAACTTTCAGTAGGGCATCAAACCTATTTGCCCTGCGAATATGAGTTTGAGAAAAACAAATTAAAATCCCAATACAAACAACACGAAATTAGAAGCTCCACGAAGAAATAAATGCAAACTATACAGAAACAGTTATTACTTGACAATGGTGTAGGCTGTCCAGAAAACATGTGCTGGAAAGAGTCCCAAAATCACCACAGCATTCCCTATTATCAATATCAGACCGGCAATTGGACCCACTAATAAACCTGAAACATGCACAAAAGTAATGATCAACATTCACATAGTACCCAAAAAAAAAAAAAAAAAACCGAAAGACCATTGAAGACCAGAAGAAACGATTAAGCATAAAAAATTGTAAGCAATACAAATAGGAGGGAGAAAGGTTGAAAAAGATACGAACTTTTCAGAGCACCAAAACAGAGGGCAGAGAAAAATGCAAATATTACATATAAGGTCTTCAAACAGGCTTTCAACTGTTGTTCTGCTGTCATGTTTTAACGATAAAAACTTGAAGACAGGAAAGGAAAAAGAACCTTGCAAGAGAAAAACTGGCCTGCGCGATACAACCTAACTCAGATTTTAATTCTCCCCATAAAGTTTGAGACTTGTGAAGCCCCGTCTGCAACTGCAACATGACAAAAAAATGGTTAGTAGAAAATCCTGAACCAACCAGCATCAAGTCAAACAACTACTACAGCAACAACAGAAACAAGGGAGGCCAGAAGAGAGGTTTCTTTAGGGGGAAATAATTAAATAACAAGAAACAATTAACATAGCTGTTGCGTACATGCATGTCACATGAAAACAACAAAGACATCAAAATAAAAATGGAATTAGTCAAAAAAGTTAATGACGTTTCTTAAATTGGATTTGCTGCCTGTAGATTTTTCTCCGGGATGACACTTTGTCACGGATAACTTGGATGCTTCTCTGCCTTAAATGGCCCATGCGGACGGTCTAATACTACTGCGATTACACTATTCATTATTGAAATTCTTGCAAGAACTCGGATCACACGATTTTACTTGTGAATTTTATTGTCTAAATAATAACGGTACGAGTTTTCTTACATATCACTTAATCCGTGTTTTAAACAATAATTTACACAAATAAAATTGTAAACAGAGCCGTTTTAGCATGTGAATTCTTTTTACAAAATTTTTATTAAAATTTCTTTTTATTTTTCCAAATTTAATTAATAAGGCTGCAATTGCTGGTTATCTTATCCAGATTCTATTAATCTTTTGTCAAAGTCAAATCGTAACAATAGTCAAATTAGCTAACTAGTAAATGTTATCGAAATGCAACAACAATTTTTTAATAATAACATCTTAAAATGCAAGAATCAAACTTAAGACCGGAGAGTTTTATCATTATATCTTTCTCAAAACGTACGTGAGATACCATTCCAGCAATATTATATGTTTAGAAGGGCTTTACTCAAACGTCAGCAAGGGTGGTGTCTCTCACCCCTTTCATAGCAAGAAATTATTCAATCGATACACTTAATGCAAGTTATATAAAACGTAAGTTATGCATTTCAAATAGAAATAAATTGTTGCTATTTTTCTTCGACTATTTTACCAAGATCTTGAAACCCTTCGTTGAAGAATTTCCGCATTAGAAAAGAATATGCTGCATTTCAGGAAAGTGGATCAGATGTTCAAAATTAAGAATATTTACCTCTTTTATTCTCGTATTGTGCTATTAAGATCCCACAAATATGTACTTGTTATGGTGCTATATCTATCGGAGTTGTTTCCCACATTCCTACTTAAAATTCTTGATACAAGAGGGAAAAAATTAGCAAATGCCGCTAGATGGGAAAGTGAAACATGAATAGAACTGATAAAAACTTCGTTTGAAAATTTGAAGCCGTACGTACGTGCCCTTCATAAATTACGAAAATATATTTAGCATAAAGATGAATTTTGTTAAAGTCTCTTTTTAACAGTTGGAGAAAAAAGTCATTAAATTGGCACCTTAACAGTATTTTTTTTCTTAGTGTAACAAATCAAAGAATGTAACATTGGAGCATATTTATGATTCCTAATTTTTCAAACACTTTAGTGAAAAAACAAGAAAGGAAATTTTTGATTAGTCTAGTTGCATGATCTAACGTGATACAGAGTACGAAAGTTTTAATCTCAATTCAGTCCCCATCACCCAAGTTCACTAATGCGAAACACTGCTGGAGAATGATGCAACTGATTTGCGTTAAGAGTTGACCCGAATATTATAATCATTACAAATTTCGAATTACTCGCGCAGAAAAGAAAAAAAGAGGATGGGTTTCTATCAGATACAAGCTTGTTAAAGGTCTATGTGCAAAATTAAACAGTCAACTATCTTAATTTATTTTCTTGAAACACGTATTATGTTGTCTCAAAAGAAACTCATGTTGTGATATGTTACACGAGATGGGCCATCGTTCATCTACTCAAAAATCAAGAAGTTTCCAAGTTATCTACGAATTTTCGTTGTGATCATCGGCCCAATTGAAAAAACAAAAAAAAAAAAAAAGAAGAAAGAAAGTAAATTCCAATATTTTTGACCTACATAGAATGTCATACTGACTATATGTATATGTATGTATATATATTTTGAATTTAAATTGAAAATGTAGAATTTGTCTTTGGTCAATCCAACCAGGCAGCTGCAATTGGTCTAATCCCTATCATTGAATTCCAATTCGGTTGCTGGGATTCTCATTCGCGAATGCCCCAAAAACTCTGAGGAAATGTTGACAGGGAATGCCAACCGCTTGACAAGTAAAAATTGGAAACTAAACAAACAAACGGTAATTGGATATTTTCACGAGTTTGTAATGGGCACCATAGACATCCTTTTCCCCGTTAGATAGATAGACCATCTGTGGAGAACAGCCCATTAGGCTCCATTTTCATCTGGTATGAGTTAGTTTTGGAGCCTAAGGCCCGTGAAGGCTGCTACCCGCGGCGCATGCAATTTGGCTGTGCTCTGGGAAAACTAATAAATCGTTATCTATGAATAGAAACTACTGACCAAATAAGTTAAAAAATCAGCTAATTAATTAGCGTTAAACGTTTTCTGGGGGAAAATTGATCAGGCTTTAAGAAAGGTTAAAGACAAGTATTTCTGACAAAATCCTTTTCCTGATTTTTGGCAAAGTTTTTCAGACAGGAAAGGTAATTTCAACAACGCCCCTTCCGGCCCTTCCTCCCCCGCCTCAGCCACCTCCAAAGTCCAAATGAAAGAGACGGAAAAGACAGATTACCGTACGCAAAACTTCGAACTTTGAAATTTAGGGGGCGTTTGGTTTCGGAGATTCAAAAAGAAGAATAGGTATGAATAGTAATAATTTTTATTATTAATATTTAAAAAATTATTATTATTATTATTTAATCGGAATAAAACTAATTGATTATAGTTTTTATAATTCTTTTTTAAAATATTATTCTATCAAATTCATTAATTTTTTTAAAAATAAATATTTATTTTATTATTAAACTAACATATTATGATGAATCGTCAAAATTTATATTCATAATAAAATTAATGATACGTGATAGTAAATTGAGAAATGTAAATCAAATGCGTCCTTAATTACCTTTTCTTTTGTTCTCTCAATGCACCACAAATAAATGGGTGTATTCTACATGACAGGTGGACACTGCTCGATCTTCTAATATGCAGTTTGCATAAATTAACGAAGAAACTCCTAAGGGATTCCCAAATTTGACGCGTGGGCTCACTGGGTGGACACCGAAGTTAACTATAGACCCTCCTAGACCACTTTTTTTTTTATAAATCAAGGAAAATTTCATTGCTTTAAATCATTAAGAACAGCAGGTACAAAAGCTTGGAGGAAAATTCATGAACCAAAGCTTACAATTGGTGAATTCCAAAGCTAATTTTGCTGCCAAGTGTGCTGGTTCATTGTTTTTCCTGTTAACGCGAACTACCTGAGCACTTGGAAATTGAGTGAGCATGTTTTTTATTCCACCTTTTTTTTTTTTTTGAGACAAATGAGGAACTATCATATCATTTATACCAAATCTTGATTTACAGCATGCATAATTTCTTTAGGAAAACTGGTAAACCATACAGAACAGCTCTTTCTACTGCTAATTCAACCCTCTTTTGTTATTATGTTGGTACATGGGGAAGGGAGGGGATGATATTCGATTTCCCCATTTTACTCGTCTGTTCTGTTAGGGCCTTGAGCAATTGTCAATGATTGCTAGAGTTTCTGTTACATTTAATGTTTAGAAGCACAATACCAAAATATAACGGTAACCCCCGGGGGAAGGGGGAAGGGGGAAGCATTTTGGGCCAATTTGAGGTACAGTTTGTCAAGCGGAAATTTTTGAATTACATCTAACAAAAGCGATCATAGAATTATGTTTAACAAAAATTAGAGACATTGTCAGTATAGACAACTGTCTAAGGGCGCCCATGTTAATATTCAACTTTTTGCTAATAACACTTTATTTAATTTGTGAAATTTTAAAACAAGATAGAAATTGAGTGTTAATATCGCAACGTTTCAATTTTTTATCATCCACACCTTATATCTTTTATAAATTTTACATTGAGAAATGAAGAAGCAAGTGAAGTGTAA
This sequence comes from Mitragyna speciosa, assembly GCA_024721245.1. Taxonomy (NCBI): domain Eukaryota; kingdom Viridiplantae; phylum Streptophyta; class Magnoliopsida; order Gentianales; family Rubiaceae; genus Mitragyna; species Mitragyna speciosa. The sequence continues at coordinate 23,545,164 of CM045562.1, read as the reverse complement.
AATTTAAACGTAATTTAAACCATTTTGCATGTTAAAGCCAAATGCAATTATGAAATGAGTTATCAAACAAGTACTAACAATAGCATATTAGCATTTGGGTTGCAAAGGCTCTCCACAGGCCGCTGTGCCAAACGGGGCTTTGCCTTGTCTGACCCACGCACCACTGCACCCACATCTGCCCAGGTTTCGTATTTACTTTTCCTCTACCGTCTCGTACCTCTCTCGCTTCATCCCAACATTCTTTTTCCTTCGCACAATACTACTACAAGTGGTAAAAATCGGTGGAAACATCCAACCTGAATACAACTAATCCTCCTGTTTATTAGTTTCGTTTCTTTTCTTGATTGTTGGGTTAAAAGATTCGATTTTGAACAGGTAAAATGAGGTTGAAGATAAAGCCAGTGCAACCAAGCCCAAGTCATCCTGAAGTCCAAAATCAGGAAAACCATGGTGCTGATCAACAGGTCCTGAAAGTGGAAGTTGTGGAGGATGATGGACAGGGCTATGAATGGTTGATAACAGATGGAAACAATCCCATGATTTCCAACCCTGAAAATAACAACAGTGACCCACCTGAATTGTCTCCCACCACTCCTTCTGATTCCCAGTACCTGGTCTGCTCTCTTTCTTCACCTTTCTCTTCTCAATCATTTATATGCTTGTCGATTTGCTGTAATTGGTGTTAGATCTGGCTATTCTTTGTCAGGGTAAACGAAAGAGGAAGCCTAAGGAGTTGATAGATGAGATTTCGCCAATTGTCATCAGAAGGAAGAAGAAGCAGCCTTCTGCTTCCAAATCTGATCCTGTGAGATGTCATTTTATCTCTTTTTAGTTTCTTTGGCTTGGTTTGTGTTTTCGATTGATTTATAGTCCTAAACTGTTTCTTTATATTAGCGAAAGATGGGAAGTTTCTTTCTTTACAAAAATAGTTTCCTTGTTTTCCTGGAATTTTTAGATGTGAATCTGCAAATCCTGTTAAGGATTGAAATGATGAAATGTGCATGTGAGGTGCATTGGATTTCGGATTTTCTCGGGCCTAGAAGGTTTTGCTTGTTTCTTGGAGTTTACACAGATGCTGTTCATCCCTGTACCCCACATATTATCTCCATTCCTAGCATAAATAATCATTTTAATTTCCTAGGGTGTCAGATGCCAAATACTAACTAAGATACTTGAGTTGCATGCGACCATCCTAGGTACCCCTTCCTCAGCAGAAATCTTCAATTTAAAAAGGAGTGAGTTCTACTCATATTGATTCAAGTATGCACCTTTCCCAGCTTGAATTCCTCTACGCCTTTCTATCACTTTTGACTCACTCTGTGATGCTTCCCATATATACAGATAACTAGAAGTTTCTCGGCTTTGGGTTGATAAGCTCTGTTTTGCAGCTAAGTGTGTTTCAGTTTTTTATTACATTAATGTTGGGATATTCAAATAGAGACATACTTCGTGCATGATTTTTGGTCCTATAGTTATGAAGAATGGAAGTGTGCTTTTAATTCTTTTTCTGTTAGCAGATATGAAAAACATTTGTCCGGCAGTTAAGGTGAGGCTGAATTACAAGATAGAGCTCTCCGAGAGAAATAAGTTACCCTTGTTCTATTACAGACTCATTTTCTCTCCATAACTACATTGCCTGTTATCATTGGGAACCTCTTATATATGCTTTGGTCCAGTCTCATCGTTTCAAGCTTCTCTAATCTGCCCATGCTTTTCTTATCGTTCTTCTTCTATTCTCCACTTCCATATTGATCAAAAGATGTTCAATTTTATGTGCACTAGTCATGCATCAACCATAAAAACGTCTTGTTTAAGGTCGGTGATAATTAATAAATCTGCATGTTTTGGATGGCAATGGTGTGATTGCCGCTGAATAAAGTAACGAAAGGTAGGGTATACAGTTCTCCATTGGACTTATTCCATCATGACTTTGGCTTATAATGTGTGTAAATGTGTGCCTTTCTCTTATTGCTTTATTGAAATTGCCAATTCGTCTTGATCATGGCATATTACTTCATATTTAAGGTTCAATTCGTGTTGTTTTCCCTTGATTATTCTTGCCAATTTGTCATATAATTAATGGGAAATCTGATGGTTTCTATAACAGGCAATTTCTAATGATGGGAGGAAATATTTGAGGTTAGTTAAAGTTCCTAAATTTGCTTGATTCTGCTCGTAAATATTTTGCTCAAGTCAAAATGACTTGTTGCATTACACATTGCAGCAAGCGGGAAAAGATTGCAGATGATGGCTCAGGTAATCCTGCCCAAGTGAAGCCACCAACCATGATTCGCGCAGAGGAGGTTCAATCAAGTTTAGGGAATGAGTATCCTAGCTTTGTAAAATTGTTAGTTAGATCACATGTTGGGAGTTGTTTTTGGATGGTACGCTTTGTTAGGATTTGAGTTGAAATTCCAATTAAGGGCATTGGATTGGCCTTGGGCATCTGATTAATTATTGACTCTTCTTATGCAGGGCCTTCCTGTGCCATTCTGCAAGAGACATCTACCAAGAAAGGACACAACAGTGGTTCTTGAAAATGAAAGTGGGGAGCAGTTTGAAATCAAGTATATTTCAGAAAAGACAGGATTAAGTGCAGGATGGAGAAAGTTTGTTGCTGCTCACAAATTGGTTGAGGGAGATGTCTTGATCTTCCAATTAATTGGGCCAACCACATTCAAGGTGCAGAAATTGCCGTCTCTAACTAAACCGTGTTAGCAAGCATGTACTTTATTGCTTAATCTTTTTTCATTTTCATAATTTAATTAGCTATAGAAAATTGTCTCATTCAAATGAAACAGCTTGGTTCAAAAGCAATTGACCTCCATCTTTTTCATGCACTCACACATGATGTATGTGGGAATACAATTTTAACTTAATGCATATGCAAGGCTGCCTATGGGAAGGGAAACTAATAGTTAAAAACGCATACACGTTTTATACTTGAGCAACCTTATACCTTATACAACCACAGGAAAATAAGAAACAGGATAATTTGCTTTGTTTTATTCTTTTTTTGTTTACATTTTCCTTTGAGGGACTTTGGACAAGGAACAAATTTTTCAAAACTTGGATGAGATTGTTATTGATCAGTTATTGGTCAAATAGTTCCGCCATGCAAGATAATATGCCATCTCATGGGATATTTAGAAACTTGTGTGATCCTTTAGCTGATGAAGAAAGCACATCGTAATGTCTTCTTAATATGTTAGTCATTGAGAAAGCAATAGCATGGTCTTGCCATTAATGGTTTGATACGAGAAAGAAATGCAATTGAGAATTTTCTGGACATATCTGCCTTTACTTTGTATTGGTCAGCGTACTATTTTGGCCTATAGGAGTCTACTTAACCAGCTCTACATTAAGATATTTTCCTGCCTTAGCTCAAAGATTGGATGTCTAGCTAAGTAAAACAAGGATGCTTTTGGAAAAGCTTGTGAGCTTGTCTAACAAATTGCTGCTTGGGAGGTATAAGCGGACAATGATGGACAAGTGTTTCTCCTGTAGACTACCATATTGTTTGCAATCTGTGATGTTCTGCTGCTCACGTGCATGCTCATTTTGCAGGTCCTTGTAATAAGGGCTAATGATTTGACTGAGGTTGATGGTGCTCTTAGCCTTTTAAATTTGGATACACTCGCAAAACAGAGTGATGCAATTGGTTAGTCGATTTGAATAACTTAATTTTATAGCGTAGCAAGCTTTTGTACTGATTGTGTAATGTTGTCTGACATTTTGGAATTTTTATAATATTCCAAACATTAACAAAGTGGAGGGAACTGCGGATCTTAAAAACAAGAAGAAAAAGCGTCCAAAGTCTCTTCCTCTGACTGTGGTGCAAAAGAAGAAACAGAAAGCTGGCATGCCAAAATCAGTACTACCCCATTTAGGGCAATTGGAGGAACAGTCTGGAAATGACAGTGATGAGGTTGCTTCAGAAGTTTTGGAGGGTTCCAAATTTTCAGCGGATGCTGTTCGTTTTAGGGATATTAAAAGCTTTGAGGACTTCCACATTACGGTGAATGGGGTGTGCATAGATTCTGAGCTTCCTGAACATGTACGAAGAAAGTACTATGAGCTCTGCAGCAGCAAGAATGTTTTCCTTCACGAACGCTTTCTCCCAGGTCTTCACTGTAAGTTGGCTGCTGGAATGATTTTTGAAGCTGTCAGCACTGCAGATGCCATAAGAGCTTGCAAGGTTACCACCTCCCGAAAAGAATTTGAAAAATGGGAGAAGTCTTTGAGGTCTTTTGAACTTTTGGGCATGAATGTTGGATTTTTGCGAGCACGCCTGCGCAGGTTGCTAAGTCTTGCTTTTGATGCTGATGGGGCCTTGGAGACAAAGAAGTATTGGGAGGCTAAAAATGAACGAGCTTGCACTGAAGAAGAGATTAGAAATCTTGAAGCCAAGCTTGTAGAATTGAAGGAATCTTGTGAAAAACATGATGCAGAGATAGAGACATTAAAACCGAAGGCTGAGAGCTTTGAGATAATGTTCCAAGAAGAGGTGAATGCTCCGTGGTAATTATCTTAATGGTCTGTGTTATCCATCCCATATCCCATGTGCTAATATGCAGCGGAGGGAGAAAGGAAGAAGAGCATAATATTTCAAACATCTGAATCTGTAATAGAAGTCCAACTAGAAGTAGTAACAGTAGCTTATTAACTGTCAGGTCTTGTGAATCGTTTGGAGCTTTTTTGTATACATTAAGATCTCCCTAAACATGAGTAAGTTTGTCGCACCAGCCTGTTTGGAAGCATGCTAGACGCGTGGATACTGTACCTCACAGCCTTTTTCTGGCATCTTCCCTAAACCCATTCCTCTCCAATTTACCTCAAATTTTAGCCTTTTCTTCTCTTCTTTTTTGAAGAAAAATTTTAAACTTTTCTCTTTAAAGAATAATAGGAAAAGAAATAAGGTATACCTGCTACATGTACACATCCAAGGCTGCTTCAGTTGCATTTTAAATGTGCTTACCTGTGGATAGATATATTAAGACACAAGTTTTGGCAGATAAATTAGATGGAAGAAAACTGATCTGTAACTTCTTTTGAAAAGGGAGGCAGATTTTGATATATCTTTGCGCAATGATTCTGTGGATTACGCTCTTGTGTAGAAAACAGATGAAGTAGCAGTATGCTTTCGAAACGTGCTAGCTAGTCTGTCTGCATTGTTTTATTGGCAATCTAAACAATGACGTTCAGGTATCTGGGTTTTATTCTATTAACCACTTTTGGTTACATTTCATTTGCAAAGATGGTCGAGGACCCTAATTTTTTTGGTTACTTCAATAATTCTTGAATCAAAGATCCCAAAATTTTCAGGAATAGTTCCTCATTCTTAGTAATAATTTTCCTTCTCTTGAAGCTCACAAGTTTACCTCCGTTTATCTCGGGAAGGGTTTGTGATGAAGAATAGGAAATGCTCTGAGCTTTTCTAGAATTGCGGATAGAAGGAAAAAGAAAAGACAGAAGACGGGCCAAGATTTGCTAGGGGTGAGCACTGATCAGGAAGCTTCTTGAGTTACTACTAGCAGCTACATCTGATGTCTTTCTTCTTTCTTCTGACCAAAATGGAGTACTACCATACTACTTTGGCCGGTAGTAAACCAGATTTACATCGGAAATTATGCCCATTTGCACTTTGTCAGATATTGGATTTATTATTAGGAGCGAAGACTAGTATTATAATGTACAACATTGTGCTTCTCAACATGATTCTATGCTACATTCACAGGTCACAGCTGTGGCTTAGCTGTCATTTGACTGCCAGCGTCTCTTTTCCTGCACTTGCATTGCAGTCATATTTCTTTAATCATTTAGCATTTCCAGTTTCTACCAGTGTTTAGGAAGAGATTATACCCTCTTTAGAAATTTGATTAGTTGTTAATTGAAGAAATAATTTGCTAATGCATTAGGGAAACAGATCAATAGAATCGCAGAAGCCTAAAAATACATTGCACCAAGAAGAAGCGCAGAGGAGAGCAGAAAACGCTCTTCAACTGCGAATACTTTCTGTACAGAAAGCAGCCGAATCAACATCCCTCTTCTACAAGAAATGAGAGAAGAAAGAAGAAATGAGAACTCCAAAGCTAATGAGAAATTAACCACAAATGGAATGTTAAATCTAACTCCACTAAATACAACAACTGTAGCCACATCCAAACCTCACCTAAGGCTACAAATCCAGATGATGAACTTAACACTCTCACTCCCAAAAAATATTAGTATTTCACAGGTAGGTCTATGACCCTCCTTAAAGACACCCTAATACTATTACGATGTCATCACGAAATCATCATCCATTACAACCGAAACTGATCCTCATTCCCCTTGGAACTCGACCTTCCATCATTGAGCATTTCCTGCAACTAAACATCATTATATTACAGTAATGGTCAGCACATGATTGGAAACACTACTACTCAAACTAATACACGGATTATTATTTTCTGAAAAGAAATCAGAAGAGGGGTGGAAACCGGGAAGTAAAAACAAAAACTACTCTGTCCTGGTAATGCAAGGACTAACGAAAAAAACTAATATAAGATGGTTCCGATTACCTGGGGCTGGGGGGGCTTGCCTGGATGAACTTCCTCATGAATGAAAGCAGCCCTCCTAATATCGGAAGACCCTTCACTCCTGTCAATCTTTTTAGATCCAATGTGGGACTTTTTCAGGCCTAGGAAGCCCTTCCACCTGGTGGAACTCTTGGGAGGCCTCAACGAGAAATCATCATCATCGTCTTCAACTAGTAGCTCATCCCTAAGGGTGGTTTTCTGGAACTGATTGGTGCTGCAACTTTCTTTCAAAGGCAACAGCCTTCCTTGAGAGAAGAGCTCATCAGCACTCATCATGGAATAGTTGGTCACAGAAAATTCAAAGTCTGAGGAAACGGGTGCATCCCTGTAGGACCTGAGAAGCTGGGGATGAGAATGAGTGGCGGATTCAACGAAGTCATTAGAAAATGAGATCCTGGGGCTAATTGGAACCCCAAGAGGCTTGTGCTCGTTATTTTGGTTGTACATGTCTAAGCATGCCATGGAACAACTCAGACCAACATAAGGTGAGAAATGAAGAGGCTCTATTAAATTGCATGGACCCTCTTCTGGGCTCTAGCACGGCAGCATCTCACCAATAGATGATGCTTGTATTTATATCAGATGAGAAGGGTCCTATTGCATCTGCATGCCCTTGGAAGGAAGACAGAGAATCCCAGTTAGACCCTTGAAAAACTATAAACTTTTATTTTGCACTTGAGGGGTGTTTTTTTAGCATGACAACCTTTGGATTTTTTATTAAAAAAAAAAAACAAGTTTTGCCATGTCCTTCAACCTTCAATAAACGACAAACTTACCTTGTCTTTAAAGTTGAAGAAAAAAATATTTAAGTACACCCAGCCCTACCTAAAGATATGAATGCATACATTGAAAAACATAAAGTATCCATGACTATAAGTAAGTGGTCTATATTGAATGGTAAAAATTTGATCACAATCCCCAGCATGAATTCTTTATATACGATTCTTCTTGAAGTTTTCGAATGTGAATGTGATAGATAAAAACTTTGCGGGGAAAAATTTTTTACTTGGGGTATGAAAATGAGCTACAATTAGTCATTTTTAAGGAAGAAGGAGTGCTACCCAAAAAAAGAAAACAAAATAGATGTTCAACTACTAGATTAAACAACCAAGAAAGGGAGCCTCGGGAATAAGAAAATAAAATCAGATGTTTTGATGTATGTTCTTTAACTACATGTGTATCATGTCATGATGTGATGGTTATTGTCATTGCATGTTAATTTGGCATTGAGTGATGATCCTGATGACCAAATCTTGGTTTAGAATCCAGATCCTGGTCATGGGTTCGGCCTCGTGGGATTGAAGCCAATTTGTCATTTCACCACTACTGTTTTAGTGCTTTGTGCCGGACATTCTGTGCATCTTTTGGATCTTTCATGCAGTCTCAGTATACTTGATGAATTCACATACAAGGGTTCTCATGCAAATACTATTTGTAGGATTTTGACTAGTATCGCATGCATCACGTTCTATACATTTTTTCTTCTGCTTCTTTTTTCTTTTTTTAAGGGACAAAATACATGGGAGTATACGAGAGCTGGGAGTGCATCGAGAAACTCCTTTCTATTCAACCTTCTAGTTTTGTCCATTGAGAACAAGGTGTTCTGGATCTTTAACACAGTTTAGTACTAGAAGCTAATCGACAAGCAGGTTCTGATGTTGAGGCTTTCTTCCTTCAGACTCATCACTCAAGTTTGCTATCAGAGTCTTATTAATGCTATGCAATGTACAAAGCTTTGCTAAATAACTTGCAAACTTGCTCAAAATGTCATAACTTCATCATGTTTGACTGTTAAAATGACATCGATTGACAGGTATAATTGCAATTCTGACTCAAATTTTACACACTTTGAATCAGGAGTCGTCTCCCTGAATTCTTTCCCTAAGATGATTGCAATCAACATCTATTTTGTGCATTATGCATTTTAGAATCAACTTTATTGGCTAGGAAAAAAATTTGTATGCACTGTCGTGTACTCTGGACTGTGGAGTCTCTATAGAACCCACACTTATTGTCCCGCCTCGCCCTATAACAAGCACTAGGTGCAAACTTTTCTCTAAGAAAATGCAATTTGATGCTTCAATTTGTCATCAAAAGGCAACGAGATATTATCCTACAACTAGGTAAAGGAAAAGGCATTGGTCAAATATTCTTGCGTTTCGGGTAGCAATGGCCCTTGGTATTCGTTATTTTTTTAAAGCATCTTATCCATATTCCATAGAGAGGAGCACCTCTAGTTGTGGGAGAACAAAACAAAATAGTACCAAGTAGTGTTGATATGGAAGGCTAAAAAGTGATTTAAGTAATGGTATGTAATCCAAGACTAGGAAGCTATTCCCACAAAAACACAGAAAATTGAATGATTACCTTAGAGTGCTCTCAATATATATATATATATATATATATATATATATATATATTTGAATATTTGACGAGCAATTGCATTTATACTACCTAATAAATTTCTTTTGAAGCTTGTAGCTACCAGCATGTTTAGAGTTTGAAAATAAAGGACGCAGAAAAAGACGCAAAGAGCCAACAAGAAGAAGGAAATGGAAAACAATCAATTCCTGAGATGAGGAGACATGAATGCACATGTAAGCATTAATATTTTATCGTATATACGTACATGAATACATATAAGAAAGGCAAAGAAGGGGGTGGGCTCCTCCCATCTAATCTCATGCAAGGATGCATGGCATGAATAATAATGTAATGTGGCAGCAAGACAGACCACAGAGAGATTTTTTTTTTTTTTTAACGGGTATAAATTTGTAAAAAGTGGGACGAATATATAACTAAAAAAGGATATGTTGTGTACCCAGTTTTAAGGCTGGCGCCTGGCACTGGCAGCGCAACAGTTTCCATTGCTGGCAAACAATAAATCTTGAACAGTAATACAAGCATTGATTTCTTGACGACTTAAATTTCATGCAACAGATGTTTTTGGCGGGGCCTTTTTCTATCATTGTTTTTCCTTTTCGTTTTGTTCAGTTTTTTTTTTTTTTAATTTTTGGGGGAGAATTGAAAATGGTGATGCTCAAGCCTGATGAGGATCATCTGAGAAGATAGATAAAAAGAAAAAGAAAAAAAGTGAGAAAAATTGATAGCAGAGAGGTAGACCCCTAAAGGCAGAAACCCAGCATGAAGAAGCACAGAAATCGCAGAAGCCAGCCAGAAGGCAGAAGGAAGGCCTAACCTAAGTGGGGGAGATAGTGGGATGGCATAGTGGAATGAATAGTGGAATACTGCCATTTGCATGCAGTGGCATCCTGCTGGTTGACTGAACTTTGACTTTCCAATTTGTCAGACTAGAAATGCTGAGCTGTCCCGATACCGACGGATCACTGGGGCCACGTGATTTTTGTATTTTTCTTTTCAGTCATTCGCTTACTAATTTTTATTTTTTTTTTCAGAATGGTAATTGAACGCTCAAATAACTAAAAAGTAAAGAATAAAATATATTTAATTAATATATTATCATAGGTAGTACAATGTACTATCATTTTTTTTTTCAAATTTACGTATATAATACATTATTGAACATTGGAAAAGATATGTCTTTTCTGAAATTTTTTATATAGAACGAGTTTATGTTCACCTATGTTATAAGATTAAAAACAATGATTCTTTCGTCAGTTTTTTACATTAACATGAATTATTATGTTTACGTGACACTTTTTTAAATCAAAAAATATATAGATCATGAATTCGGTTCTTGTAAGAATTTCCCTTGTTCTCCTTGACTTTTGTTATGACACTATCATCAATTTTTTTTTCTTTTTAATTTTTGAGGTCCAGTGTCTTTGTGCTTTCTTTTTTCATTTTTTTTTATTTTCTCCTTTTAATGAAGAAATACGGTCACGTGGTCTCATGGATGTACCATTTCCATGACACTTCTCCTGTGCCAGTCCAAGAAGGGCTGTTTTTGTTTTAAACTAATTCCCATCCGCTGATGGCTTTGAAGGCAACATTTCAACATAAATTGCAGTGTGCATGGTTGTCATTCACATGGCCTGGGTTTTTCCTTTGCATTAGTCATATCTACTCAATGTGACTGATACAATTTGAATTTGTTGATGCAATTTTTAGGCTTGCAGCTGGAATCTAGTACATGGTCAGTACGTAAATTCTCCAAGGTGGATGTAGAACTCTGAAGGTAAGATTGGAATCTTGATGATTTGAAAAAAAAAATTGGATACTGATGCTCTGTATCATACTATCAGTTTCAAATGAACAGGAAAATCTGCTTCAACTTGTTCTATTAGTAACTGTTAAAAAGAAAATAGTACATTTGGAGTTACTCAACTTGAACGTATGTGCCAGCTCAACAGGAGTAAGGATTAAGGAAGGAGGGAGTGTTGCTGTTGGGGAACAATGAAGTAGGGGAGTGAGTATTACGTGCATCACGCGCGCCACGTGACGTGCTACGTGGTGCACTAGAACCAATCACACATCGTCAAATAATACAAAGTATGACCCACCATTACCACATAGTGATAAATTATTAGTTCTAATACACCACGTGACAATGCACATGAGGTATTGTATACTTTTCCGAAGTAGGGAGGACATAAATTATTTGGTGTGACTTGGGATGGAGGCCGTACCAACAACAAGCGGACACTTGTATTCCATAGCGGTGGACGGCAAAAAAGTAATCTAGTCAAACTGCTTTTTGGACTCGGAATCTTATATTAGTACTATATAAATACAAATTAATTTATCGACGAGCAAAAGTCCATGATGTTTTGCTTGCTTGATTCCTCAGTTTGTTTGATCCTATAATCCATTAATATATGTTCCATTTATCTTTAATTTGTTTACTATGTGACGAGTCTCTTCGCCAAACAATTTATGATTCATCTGCATTTCAATTTCTAGTAAAAATTTGCATCTGTTGTCTGAAAAAATTGTCTTAGGTTTTTTTTTTTTTTTTTATATCACCTTCTAACTATTACAACCATCATAGATTCTTGATTATCTAATAATTCAAAACTCAATAGTGATTCAAAATTGAGGAGTCACTCTAGCTTAACATTTGTTGCAAGCATTCTACATATTTTCAACTTTTGCTTTTCTCATTCCCTCCAAAACACAAAACAAAACTCAATAATATGGGCTAAAAAGCTACGACTGGTCACCAAAGGCCCAATATGTCCAATTCTTTTAGTTCTTTGGGAAGTCCCGTTTGGATCCACAATAAGTCATTCATTTTCTAATTTTTGTAGAAAACCAGATACAACAATATCACTTTCTTGAGCCTCTCCTTTTCCTTCCTTTCAATAAATTCCAAGTTCCGCACAAAACAGGTGCGGTTTTTTACTATTTCAACCGTTTTCAATAGCAGTATAATTCTTCAAAGGGAAACATTTTTTTTTAATTTACTCAAATAGGAACACTTTCTGCTGGCTTTAATTTCTTACATCTGGTGAACTGTAACATATTCTCAACTCAAATTTCTTCCTACACATTCATAAAATAGATCAATGCTTTGAAATTGATATGCTTAAATTCAGGCCATGAAAAATTAAATCGCGGGAGATGGATTACAAGATTAATCGGTTTGGCAAGAAAAATTTCCTGGAGTGCTACTTTATTCTTTGTATTTTTAGAACAAGAATACTTACAGCTTCCAATTAAGAATTGAAATACGTACCATAAACAAATTATATTGTCAAGCAAATATCATCTATGAAATTAAGTAAACCATGAGAACTTATATAACCAAATAGAAATCAATTACATTATTGTCAACATCTTTGTTTGCAGGCATGCATATATGGTTTACTATTTTCTCTATCTGTCTTCATCTTTCCCTATATACATATATTCTATTTTAAACTACAAGTGCAATACCAAATTGAAAATTTAAAATTTAAAACTAGCATTGATCACCGTCTCCTTCCATCAAGAATATAGATTAAAATATCTACACAAAAGACTCTTTCTCTTGACTTAATTCACCATCTTGCTTGTTCCAAATTATGCACTCACCTTGTTCTTCATCAGAATCATCGTCAATTCCAATCAACTCTCTAGCTCTATTTGCTTGAACAAGCCAATCTGTTCTCCCCAACACAAAAACCATCAGCACAGCACACACAGCCTGGGCCACCAAAAGGCCCAACCACAGGCCTAATAAATCTTTTCCCATTACAAGCCCTGCAATTACTGCCAGAGGAAGCCCAACACCATAGAAGGAGCCCAGATTGATAGCTGCGCCCAGGGCCGGTCTGGCGCTGCCCCTCAACACCCCACAACCGGCCGTCTGAGGGCAGTTTCCGAGCTCACAGAGTCCCACCACCGGCATTGACATAGCCGTCATAGACATGATGGTTTCATCCTCAGTAAAAACTCGTCCCCAAGAATTTCTAAATATGGCCATGAATGACATTGCAATGATGCTAGTAAAAACCGCACATGATAATGCTGCAACACATGAAGTTCTTGCTCTATTAGGTTGATTGGCTCCTAACTCATTTCCCACTCGAGTGGACACAGCCAAGCTTAATGATGAAGGAAAAATATAGACTAGAGAAGTTGCCTGCAAAAGAATCCCCATAGAGGCTACTACTTCAGCCGCATTGTTGAATAAACCTGATAAGAGAATCATCAACTCGTACCACCACCATTCCAAGCACACAGATACACAGCTAGGGAATGCAAGGCTTAGAATCAGCTTCCATTGATCAAAGCATTGGAGCGACCAACCAGGCCATGATCTTCGATAAACGCCCGAAATGATTATGTAAACAATCAGTGTCGCAAGCATAACGAGATCTGTTATGGATGATGCCGCAGCGATGCCACGAATGCCTAACTCGAATTTGTAGACGAGAACATAATTGACGAGTACATGCAAGGTAAGAGAAAAGGCAGCACTGAGCATAAGAGGAAGAGTGATGTTCTGAGTTCTTAGGAAGATTTTGAGAGGACTGATGATGGATTGGAATATAAGGTCTGGTATGCAGAATGCAAGATGGCTTGCTGCAATGGATGATATGATTCTCTCTTGGCCGCAAAGTAGCAGTATTGGCTCGATGTTGAGCCACAGGAGGGAAATGGGAACCGAGGCAGACAAAAGAATCAGGATTGTGCGTTGGAGGGTTTGACCCATGAGACACCATTGTTTAGCCCCACAGGCTTGAGAAGAAATGCCTTCCATGCCCATGGCTAGGCCAGAGATGATGGAGTAGCCAGTTATATTGGCTATGCCACTTGACAGAGACCCTCCTGCTAATGCGTCCTTCCCTAACCTTCCCATGAATAGCATCGATATCACGGATTTACCGTAGACCAACAGGCCAGTAATGATCATGGGAAAGGCTATGGTGTATAAACTTTTAACCTCTTCTACCACCTGAGAGATTTGTCGAGAGAGTAAGGGAAAGAGTTTAGCTAAGATATTCAAGAAAGAGCGATTCAAGACGAATTCGAGTCTGCTAACCTCTGAAAGTGTTGGTCCGCATTCATGATTCGAAAAAATTACATGAGCAATTTCTTTGGATTTGGGGAGGCAATCAACATTGCCCACCAGAAGGGGAGCTGAAGTTTCCAGAGCCATATCAGTTATTTATTGAGCAAAGTTTCTTGATTGAATTAAATGATGCAAGGGTACCAGATATTTTCCAAGGAAGAAAAAGACGATCGTAATTGTAGAATCAGATCAGATAGCTGTATTCAAACAGAAACAGACTGTTATCTAGCTAGGGACAGAAGGGTCATGAATGAGGTAACTTCAGTCAAGTGATTGAGAGAATATAGACATCCATTCCATCAATTAATTTCTCTCCTTTGATCTTCTTGCTACAATCGTGATCTCAGAGATATCAAGAGTGTCCAAGAGTATCAGAGTGGAAATGTGTTGGTATTGTTAAGGAGTTCGGTGGTGTGTAAAATGGACTAGTGTAAGGAGGATAAGGTGTAAAGTGGCATGGGAAAGCTTTGTCCTATCTGGGAGTCGAAGCCACATCCCAATCTGTGTTACTGGTACTGGTAGTTCCCAAACCAAACCCATCATCCATTGCTTGCTAGCCCATGCATGCAAATGCCAAATCTTGGAAAGCTGTCAGCACCTCTTTGTTTGATTCTTCTGGGGGTCATCATCATTAACAACAGCCCTTGTTTTGTTTTCATCTTCTTTTTTTTATTTTTTATTTTTTACTACCTTTTCTTAACTTTGAAGTTGCAAAATCCAAATAGTGTTGTCCTTTGCCAAGTCTTGTCTAACGCTAGCCACAGAAGTTCACTCGAGGGCTGAGGACTGAGATTGAAAGCATTGCACGTGCCTTCTGCTTCCTACAGAGAGACCACAAAGAAAGGCGAAATCCGACTCCTCGCGTTCATCGAAACACACGATTGAAGTCAACTATTTTCTCACCCTGCAGAAGTGCAATATAATCGCCAGAAAAAGTTCTCAGATTTCTCCGTTCTTGGTAGGAGCGTTGCTCGAACAAAAGAATAGACTTCTCCACGTTTGGAAACGACAAAAAGATAGGTAAAACTTCACCATTATTTATTGGAGGAGTATGCCATGCCATTTTTGGAGAAATTTCGTAGTTATTTCTGGTTTATTATGGATGTCAAAAATAACATGTTCACAAGATCGAGTTGTTATCATAATAACCATGTGGATTAGTGATGATTTCAATACCATTACATCTCATAATCGAACAGAATAAAACATGTTAACATATCTGAAATCTTTCTTTTCCCAAATCATTAGTATGTCAATTATTGAAATAGGGGAGAAGAAAATTAAGGTAATAGCAGGGAACCAAGGCAACTTGAAAAGGGTTGGTAGCAAACTCAAATATTTGCGTGTCAGCTTTATATCGAAAAAGACGTGAGACGTTGGAAGCCTCAATTGACAAACGAGACGCAAAGGATTCTAGTTGCATCAATTTACCTAGACAAGAGATCTACACGGTTATACTAGTGGTACCGCGTTGGAAGTTTGGAGCGGCGTAATAAAAGAACTAACGGGAAAAAACGTCAGGTGGATAGATTTTTTTTTTTTTAATGCAAACGTCAGGCGGATAGATAATTTTGGCGATTTCGCAAAAGAGTTAAATTTTTTCTGTTTTATGTTGCTCTATCAAGACAAGGGTTTTGGCAATGTACTCATCTAAGTATAATTTGCATATTGCAAGAGATCACAATAACATGCGGGCTAATGAGTCTGAATTTAGAATTTATTCATCTAATACCTGAAATTTACTTGCTTTTATGGTTCTTTAATTCTTTCTCATTTCTAGCTCGATTTCAAAGTTTTGGACCAGTTGGAACTTGGAAACAATCTTTGCTGTTATAAATCTTAGACATTAATGGGTACATCTTTCTTTCACCACATAATTTTCCACACCAGAGCCCTCCAACCAGAGTCCAGTCCCTCTCCCAAGACCCCAAAGTCCGCCGGCCAGGTCCCGTAGTCCCTCTCCTGACACCCCAAACTCTGCCGGCCAGGTCCCAAAGAAGTGATGTATCATCCTACAAAATGGTATCCGCCCTAGAGAATGATAATAACAATGGCAAAGTCCTCGGGACATCCTCTTGTAGGTGTCAATCGAATGCAGTCCCCTGCTCTCCGAGAACGCAGGGACCATTTCTCATCAATACTCTGTGTCCCCTTTCTCCCCATCCAATTGACAGGATGTTGATCTATGATTATTATTTCCTGCTCTATCTAAAAGGGAGAGAAGCTTAATGCCGGATATAGGCAAGCAATAGCACAAGTTGTTCACGTGAATTTTATATATTCATCATGGAAACTAAAAGTTGATTTGGTGCCTAATTGACTGCAACACCAATTCTTATCGCAAGAGCTGGGACCATCGACCCTGATGCTGATAATATGTAACATGGATATGTCAACATCATGAAAAGACAAAGTAGAAGGTTTATGGTGCCTTTACGAGATGGGAAGATCCGTTCATCCATTACCGTTGGAAATCTCAATCTTCTGTGGAAGTGTTGCGGGGGAGGGGAAAAAAAAGGGCGTTTGCCCATGTCCCTGAAATTTCAGTTTTTCCACCAACTTCATTCTTTACTTTTCAAGAGAACGAGAAATGCTGGAAGCAGTTGTAATTTTGTGATTTCCCCACTAACATCAGCATGCCAATGGGTAAGAGAGAATCTACAATATTATTTCTTTCCATTTTACTACAGCAAGGACCATCTTCTTCAGTCCAAAAATACTTTTTGCTATTTCTTGCGTACCATATGTTCGAAGTGTATTAGATAGATTCACAAGGAAAGCGGTCCGTTAGCCGGGAAAAAGAACACTGCTAGCCTCGTAACCAATTACAAAGATAAGTTCATCTGAACTAATTGTAACGTCACGCTAAACTAACAGACTGAAAAGCCAGATGTGTCTTAGAACTTACTGTAACTTTTCAACGTGTTAAGCTAAGCTATAATCCTGGATCAATCAAATAGGTCAACGACAAGTGTCGAGTCTGTGCAATAATAAAAATCTTACCCCAAGAAAATATAAATTTTGTGTATAGCAGTGAGCAAGGTTATCTCCATAGGGATTGGGAAAAAATCTGTTTCTTTTAGACTAAAAATTACGGAAATTTGTTTTGAAGAAATTGAAAATAACAATTAACTAATTGTAGATTGGGAAAAAATCTGTTTCTTTTAGACTAAAAATTACGGAAATTTGTTTTGAAAAAATTGAAAATAACAATTAACTAATTGTAAAAACAATTCAAGGAAATAAATAGGAATTAAATCAATAAGAACAAATCTCTAGCCAAATGTACACTTTTCAGACATGATTCACACAACTAATCATGGATGCAAAAATAATTCAGTTATTCATTAATAGATTGGTTATAGCTGATAGCCAACTTTTCCTTACTTCATCGATAGCTAAAGTACGACCATTGTCTATTTCTCTAACCAAGAAATAACCCTAGGTACGACTTTAAGATTTAATTTCTCAATTGAATTAGAAATTAGAAAAGTCCAAATCCTAATCGATAAACACGCTACGAGGGGTTATTTAAATTAGATCATATGTTCCCCTGACATGAGATTAATCACGTTAGTTACCATTTAAATTAATCAATCAAAAAATTACGGATTCAATTGATTAATATGGCTGTAGATTATCATGTTAATTCGAATATCCGGCTCTTGACATTCAAAGAACAAAATAATCATAAAAAGATTAAATCAAAAAAGCATATGAATACCAATGAATAAAAGAAACAACTGAAAATTAAATAGATCTTACAAATGTTTGGAACCAAGTCTTTAAATTGACCCTTGACTAAAAAGAGTAGTTTAGTTACGATCCATAGAAAAAAATTACACAAGATGAAAAGAGAGAAATTCTAGAGAGAGCAGAAGAGAAGAATAATGTCTGCTTAATATTCTTCTCTCCAGGAAGAAAAGTCACGTCCTTTTTCTTCCTTCCAATTTCCTTCCATGATTTTCTCTTAACTTTTAGCTACCTAATATTTTCCAAATTCTTTCTTTGGAAGAGATGTTCTAAAACTAAAGAAATAAATATAAAATAACTTCCTAACACAATTAAACTACCTTAGGAGCTCAAACTTGAAAGGTTTTTCACTGTGCAAAAATTTTTGGACGGTATGTCTTAGACGTGAGAGTTAAGCGTGCCCGCGCCAAACTTCGCAGATGATTTTTCTGAAAAGTCTTTTAACTTCCTTTTATTTCCTTCTTTATATATATTCTTATCAATTTTACCAAATATAAGTAGAATCTATCAATTAGCACAATATTCGGTAATAATAAAAAGGAAATAAATATAAATTAGTTCACCAATTAGCACCCTATCAATCAAGCAGCTTCCTCATGTTGATCACGACAAGTAATTAATATAAGCTTCAATAAGAGTATGAAAACTTTTGTGTAATCTCGGTATGATTCTAAAATATTACAGGATCTAGCTCTTTCACTGTTCAATGTATAAGAGTTTTGTCCCAAAAAGGGGAAATAAGAAAGATAAACTTGCTATTGATATCAGAACGGTCTTTGTCGTAACAATATACACTCGAATACAACCAGCTGCAAGCAAAACAAAATTGCCCTGCTAAAAAGAGTCCATTCTAATTAATGGCAATTATTGTATTATATTGTATTATATGACAAAGATACGAGTATAAGCCACCAGAAAGTTACCGTTCATCTGATATGGAAGGCAGAAAATCCCTTCCAAAACCCAGGAAAACTGAAAAAAGAACAGAACAGTAATCGTGGAGTAATGGAAAATTCAATGAAGAATTGTATTAGTAGATAGAGAGATAGAGAAGAAGATTACATGCAAAAAATACCCAATGATCCCTTTTTCCCCTTTTTTCTTCCTTTTATGCTGTTAATTCCGAATCAGTTATTGTCTATCTGATTCTTTAACAACTAACTCCCCCTAACTGCTTTTCTATCCACTTGTCTACTGCCACATGTCTTTACAGCTAACGCAATTGGGTTACACCTGATCTGGTCACTAACTAAAACGACTGCGTTTTGGCTTATTCCTTTTCCTAAGCTTAACGATGTCGTTTTCTTCAATTTCCAATTCTTCCTGTATCATCATCCAAGTAAAGGGCAATGGAAGATAAGGCAGTTATCCTTCCTACAAGTAACGGGCAACAGAAGATAAGACTCAGCCAAATTTGAATCCGAATGCTAAAGCAGAAAATAGAAGAGGGGGGGCGGGGGGTTTGCTAGATCTGATCCTAGACTATAAGTATCAATGCAATGCAGGAAAAGGAAGAGAAAAAGACAAATGGTATGCGTACAAGGGAACACACGATAACTGTACTGCTACCAAGTATGTTGTGTGACAAGAAAGTGGATAGAGAAGCAACCTACAGCCCAAAGCAGGGACCATGTCTGATCCTAAAGGCCAGCTCCAGAACATGCCATTACTATTGAGTTCTGCTGAAAGTGGGCCTATTACTGATATTAAGTAGAAGGTTTTCACAAGAAATCTGCATTCTTAGCAAACACCTTTGTCCCAATGAGCGTCATTTTATTGATCATGGTGACATAGAATAGAATGTAAAGCCTGATCATGTCTAAGTCATGATGTTATCTAATGATCCTCCAAGTTTCAAAGTGCATTTCCTTTTTCTTTTTTCGCCAAAGGATCAATTACAATACACTGAGATTTAGTTTTAATGGTTTACTTAGTTAGCTCCCGTAAGAAAAGAACTCCACTGCCCAAACAATGTGAAGCCTATCTCATAGCTATTGCTTGCACGGCCAACAACATGCGGACCTGGGAAAACTATCAGTAGGAAAATTAGTTTTTATGATCTAAATAACTTAACTATTGATTTCATATGTATTAGTATAGTGATAGCTATTACAGACAACTAGCAGCCACACTAATGAAGCAGCACTGGACTATGGATTGCAGAACATTTAAGAAATTAGAATGGAGTTCAAACTGCTGATAGTACATTACTCAAAAATAGGTCAAGAAATGGACTAATATTTGAATATAATTGTTTGTTATAGCTGCATAACTCAACCACCCATTCACTTTCAAAAAGGGAGGAAAAAAAGAACTATAACTCAAATGCTTCTGTAAACAACTCTTCTTTAAATCAAATTCACCATTAAAACTTCAATCGACAATCCTCATTCTTGGGGTCAATTTCTATAATCTTTCCCTGCACACAACCCCCATATGCAGAAAGGAATTTCATCCACCATATCGCTTACAGTTCACCAGAAATTAACAGAGGCATATTTATCAATTTAAAGTGTGCACGTATCAAGTCCTGTCCTAATCTTTGACACCCCAGGATGCCTGATATTTTTCGTCAATCTCCATTGTTGACTATTGTTGATTAACAACAAAGAATTACAGGTTTTAGCATGGAAAAAAAAAGCATGTTTCTCAAAGAACAAATATAATATATTATTTGCATAAATTACCTCCACATTTGCAACAGCAGGACTCGAATGAATTGTATAGCTTATGAGATTCCACAAGCCCCACTATCTTCACAACATCTCAAAGACCTAAACATCAGTTAATTCTCATATCAACGGAATTGGAAAATTTTGATGACACAAGCAATAACAGAACAAGTACCAAAAAAGGCTAGTGACAAAAACAATGGAACTGAAAATTTGATGACCCAATAAAAAGTATAATTTTCCAGTTAAGTGTCGTATCATACTCAAATTTATGAAGCCCAAAATGTATCATCAAATTATTTTACAGATCATGAACGAGCAAGCATGGAACAAGTCAAAAGCTTACGTGTATGGGCATTTCAGCTATCACAAAAGCTTACGTGTATGGGCAAGTCAAAAGCCCAAAATTTATCTTCAATGTGTTTTAGAGTTACAACTTCACCACCAACCACCATGATTCACAATCCCATCTGCATAAATTCACTAAGATTAATGTCAAACTCAAAACATAAATATCATCGATATAAAACAAAATGCAAGACCAACTTCGCTCCATATGCTTCTTCAATTCCAACATGGAGTTAAGGAAGTCATTATAAAATACTAAACTGTTTCCTCCTTTTTTTATTCTTCTCTTTGCTCTCAATTTTTTTTTTTCCTCTTCTTCCTTTCTCTATCAGGATACCAAATAAATATTTCAGTATATTGAACATTAACCTGCTGCCAAACACTTCATATGTATTTCCTGCATTCCAAGCACCAGCCACTTATCATAGTAAGAAGACACATGGTTATGAAGGCAAGAATAAACAAGTAAAATGATGTGTAAAAAATCCATGAATGATATATATTTCCTGCAGGCAGACACAATCCCTAGTAGGATAAAAAAAATATGACCATAAAATAAAATGATACGCACAAAATTACAGTATTGGAAAATAAATAATTCCTAAGCAAATATAATGTTCACGAACACGGTACATTTGATTCTGGAAACATCCACATGTAGCTTTTGCCTTTGTTTATAAACGACATGCAAATTTATCAAATTAAAAAGTAGAAGATACAAAACCATCTCATATTTTCCTCGATACATTAGTTAGATTAAAAAACACTTCACCACACATTAAAACAGAAAAAGCCCAGACAAACGTTAGCAGTAAATGGAGCTTGGACAACTTAAAAGCTATAACTGATTAATATCCCAAAGAGAAAGTACAAGTGATCATTATAAGGATACGTGGTATAAGTAAGCTTTTGTGGGGATGTATATTAGTAGCCACATACAATTTTTTAATACTAGGAAAAGTGAATGATACCTCCCGTGGCAACAAGAATCCTGGCAAATGATCAACAAGGAATACACAAAAGTTTTCTGAGCAAATACTCGAAAGTAGTTACATACTTTGTAGAGTCGAGATGCACATAACATAACAGTTCTAGTGCTTTCAGTATTAGACATTACTCTTTCATCCCAGCAGGTCAAGTGCGATGCCAGAAATCCAGTTTATGATTTCCCTACATCACGACTTATGACCTAATCGCACCAAAACAGAAGCATAATTTCAATGCTTTTATTGAAAATTGAGCAACAATCAGAAACTCAAAACCTTTAAAATTTACTTATTAACATCTACACTTAGAATTCTTCGTGTCTGGGATATAAAAATACTAACGTAATTCGTGTCGATTATAGAAACCGGACAAAATGCCTTTATCCTCATGAAGTTCAAAGGTCCAAATGTGCCGCCAATCAATCAAGACCACTTGATCAAAAATGAATATAAAGTTATTAACCAAAATTTAAAAAACTAAATTAAGAAGTACTGGAATAAAATTCGACCTTCTTAGATGGTACCGTAGCATTAACAGGGAACTCCCCAGCGCCAAGGAGCAGTAAGCAAGTATCTGTAACAATCATCGTATGAGAATTCCGCTCTTATTTCTCTTCCTTCTCTGCTTCTCCATCTGGCAACAGCAGCTGCAGCAGCGTATTTGTTCTTCCAATTTAATTACAGTTTTGCCGACCGAAATCTCTCGATTGTTCTCTCGCGCTCAGATTCCGCCAGCTCACTGTACTGCACCACAAGCTCAACGTACAACCCTTATAATTCTTTACTCCAAAAAAAAAAAAAAGGTAGTAATGTACCAGAGAAGCAATTGAAATAGGGTAGAGGTTGGAGACGGCAGAGCAGACGGCGTCATGTTAGTCCTGGGTGCTGCAGCCTACAACCATCGGAAGACCGGACGCCGTCCGGCCATGCCCAATAAGCTTTTATCTCAGCATTCTGATTATTTTTTTTTTTTTTTTTTTGAATGACTTTTCAAGGGTCTTTTGGCGAAGGGAAGTTGATAGTAATTTTATTTTATTTTTTTTTAAGACGATAATAATTTACCTTTTAAAAAAAATTATATAATTCTAATCGCTCGATTTACTGTATAGTTTCTGGCGCTGGGCTTTTTTTAATTTTTAACGCTAACCGCGTCGTCCGTTTCATTTAGGCTTGGCCCAGATGAAGTAAATGAAACGGCTTTAGTTGCGAGGTTCTTAGATTGTTGTTATTTTTACTACAGAATTTACCCCTTTTTTTTTTTAGGCTAAATTAGTCAATTAACTAGTTTAATAGAGGAAAAATCACACTGTTCAAATTATTGAAAATTTGATAAAAAAAAAAGAAAAAAATTGGTAGATGAATAAATTGTTTATGTGTTATTTAAAAATATATAAGAAAATTAATAAAGAAAATCTAAAAGATGCCAAAAGAAGTAACACCAAGACTACTCTTTACATATGGTAAGATTATTGGAATTGAGTCGCAAAAAATAAAAGTATAAATTGATCAAAATTGGATTACTTGTAAATTTCTTTTAAATAAGTTTAATTAGAGATGCAATAGCTTCTAGAACTTTCTTAAATAGCATTTGCAATACTTTAATTGCTATGAAAATGGATGATGCTGTGGACATTACTACCATTTTCCATCCGTCGCCCGTAATTTTATAGAATACCAACTGAAAGTCTTCATCTGAGACTGATGAGAGTATTCATATGATTGAGGAAAACACTTTTGCAGCTCAAAGTAATTATAGATTATGAATACTAATTATAACCATGTTTCTGAAGAAAACGTTTCTTAAGAAATTAGAAAAAAAAAAAATTTCTCCAGTCTCGTTTCCCACCGGGCCATTAATCAACCGCTAAAATGTAAAATTTTTATACATTTTATTAGGCAAAAAAGAGGAAAAAAAAAAAAAGTAAAGAAAAGTTTTTCCTTTTTGGCTTCTTTTGCATGATCTTTGATGTCAATTTTTATTTTTATTTTTTCCGGACACAGATCTTTGATGTAAAGATTGAGAAGGTAGGTAGGCTAAAATCAATCCACACTTCATATAAATTGATCCACCCACGCAAATACAATTGGCAAGCAAGTGCACAAATTGATTACTTATACTGGACTCAGCATTACCAAACTGTCACACTCCTTTCCTTTGTGTTTTATTATGAATTCCGCCATTGTCTGTAGTTACCCCATACTCTCACATCTTTTTTTTTGTTTTTTTTATTTTTTTGGGGGAGGGGGGGGGGGGGGGTGTTTGGTATTTATGGGGTAACAGTATGCATGGTACTACTAGCTACTTAGCTAATAGGGCACTCAAATTTTATGGTGCGGATGATGATGGCGGAAAATCTAAGATCATGGACTTTGGAAGGCTATCATCCGCAAGAAACATTTCCCAGAAGTTCGCAATATCGTCATCTGGCCTTGGTTCCCTACTTGTCCCTCCACCCTCATCTGCAGTAGCTGTGGTACTATCAGTCATTGCTCCAATATTAAGATTGCCCTCGTCCACAGCATTGGGTTCCATTGATGTTTGTTCTTGAAAACTTCTTCTTTCTTCTTGTCCGACTGCATAGTCTGACAATGGAAAATTAGTCTTAGCTTTATTTTCCCTGTATTCAATGGCTTTCATATCGTAAGCTCTGGCAGCCTCTTCTGGGGAGGTAAAGGTGCCTAACCATACACGCTCAGCTCGATGCGGATCCCATATCTCCACCACCCATTTTCCCAGTGACCTCTGCCTCACTCCCCTATAAATTTTCCCTCCACTCTTCTTCTCCTTCTTCTTTTTCTTCTCCTCCTTAATTTGCCTTCGCTCGTTCGAAACAAAATGGCTCCACACTGATCTTCCAACTTCCATCAAGGCCCCGCTCCCACTGCTCGGGGAAGGTTGTGATTGTGATGTTAATGGGGCAACCCCAAATTCAGCAGCTGTTAATGGTTGCTGGTGGAGTTGGGGCTCGGATGCAGCCTCTGAGCCGCCATGCTCATGATCAGAGGCTCCGCTGATGACGTGCTGGAGAGCTGAGACGATGTAGTTGTGTTCTTGATTGTTGAACAAATTTTCTGAAATCTGAGGGAATCTTTTGTCCATCTTTATTATATTAAATTACTAACAGTTTTGCTGTTGCACGGTCAAATCTCCCGAATATCTGGAGAATCTGAAATCTGGGAACTGGGGCCAATGCCAAGAAAAAAAGAAAAAACTCGAGGGCGGGCTGATTTTTTTTTTTTTTTTTTTAAGAAAAAACAGGGCGGGCTGAATTCTGAATTATGGGGGGTTCCAGTTTATATAGATTTTTCGGGGAGCTGACATCATGGTTTGCCACCTAGGATTGAATGATTTGTAGCTGTACTGACTTGGTAAAAGAATGGTCGTGTGAAAGTAGTTCAGTTGATCAAGAAATAAACATCCATCCTGTTGCCTTTTGTCAAAAAAAAAAAACACAAAACAAAACAAAACAAAGTCTGATCAGTTCAAACGGTTGATTGGGACCTGAGAAAAGATACAAATTCAACTGTATAGTTTACGGCGCGGTTTCGTAGACTGCAAACGCAAACCGTCCAGGATCCAGGGGTGGGGTCTGCTGGGACCGGGACAATGGATACGGTGATCCAGGCACCAGGCTCAACTTGACCCTCGACGGTGGACGCTGGTCCGATTACCAAGCCCACAAGCTAACAGCCCAATATATACTTTTTCTTCCATTTTCATTCCCACCTTTATTCTTAGCATTTGTAATTGGAGCATGCACTTAATTCTCCATCCATTAAGAATTCTGAAACTATCAATTTAAACTATCTTTTTTTCATTTTTTTTGTTATCATGGTAATAAAAGGATCCAACTTTTGTGGAATGTAGAGGGAAAAAAAAAAATACTCCATGTTGCTCAATGTTCCTATTCCATTACAGTGGATTATGAATACTATTATATATATCATAACTCCAGAAATCAGTAGATCCCCCCCCCCCCGGTGGGCGGGGCCCCCGCTCTTCCTCTCTTACTTTTTAGCACACATAAAGGTACAGCATCCTGAGAAAGACGGTAACTGAATCCTTAAATTCCAGGGCAATAATAGAGGCTATTTTTGGTTCATCCATTATACACGTTAGCATCCTTGAACATGCATGGTGAACGTAGCATATTTATTCTCTTTTGATTAAGCATCTTCAAGATCAATAGCAAAATTGGCAAATGACGGTCGAAAAGATCAGAATTCTTTATAACTTGTAGATTCTTTAAAGACAAATGAGCTCTTCTTTTTAACTATACTGTCTCAGAAAAATTGGAGGACACAAAATGCCTATTAGAAATCACAGGTCAAAATTTAAGGTAAAATGCAGTTTTACCCATTGTGTTATATCCTCGTCTGGCATCACCTTCTTCAACTATCAATTGTATTAATGTTGTATGTGACATGATCCAAAAAAATCCAGAAGAGTACAACCAAAATTTAAAGAATAATCTTATGTCTACTACATTACATATAACATAACTTGATTCCCTATTTTACAATGGCATTTACTGATAGACACGGAAAAGGCCATGCAGGCAGAACTGAAAATTACCATTAAGTTTATTCATGCACTGAAACTCTATGAACAAGACAACTCAAAGTTTGAACAAAAACAGAAAATTTATATGGCCGTCACAGACGACTGGCACAGGCGTTTTCAGCTTTTCTATTGTGTATAGATATATATAAGCCGTACTGCGGGTCCATTTAAAAATTTTTTGGGGGTTGTGGGTATTATCAAACATTAACTTCTTTATCCTGTGGCAAAATCGAACATTAGACCGGACATAGATTGGTGCCTGCGGGCCAGCCCAAAACAATGAAGGCAAACGCAAAACTACAGTCATTTTAGCTTAGACTTGTTGCGGCGCCGCCTTTTGGTTTCCTGCTCACTACTCTTTTACTCGGCAATTCGGATACGGCTTCAATGCAGAATAGGCCATTTTCTGTTATGTTTTTAGCTTAGACTTGTTGCGGCGCCGCCTTTTGGTTTCTTGCTAAACTACTCTTTTACTCGGCAATTCGGAGACGGCTTCAATGCAGAATAGGCCATTTCTGTTATGTTTTCCGACTCATACTGGATATCGAATTGGGCGAGTTTAGGGTCAGGAATTAATGAATCTAATCGAGGATCAATTGTGGTCACATCGAATGATGTCATAAATACATCATATACACACACTCACTTCTATCAAATTTTTCTCTTTCTCCAATCTTAATTGTTAGTCAAGTTAATGAGTTCAAAAAAATATATCTAACTAAAAATATTTAAAAATTTGAGTTTTACTTTATTTCCATTGGATAAAGTAATAAGATGATGTCTCACATAACTTTTACTAACAAAGTGACAAATTTTTCACAAAATATTAATCTAGTGATAATTTTTAAGCATACATCTCACCTTTGTTTTTTGAAGCTTACAAACTAAAAAGATAATTTTCTTAATTTTCTAGATGTAGTTTTTTGTTGTCAATGTATAAAAATACGTAACAAAGACAAAAGGATTATGACCCACATTAGTCTTTCAAGTTTTTGATTAGGGATTGGGATCCACATGAGCCACCATTTACTTTATTATTGAAATGTATATGCGTATGCAATTTTAGAAAATTAAGGTGTGCCCTTGGATTTGATTGAGGGAGATAGCAACGGAATTTGAAAGGAGTCAACCTCTATGTTTTTAGACTTGGATCGGGTATTGACTCGATTGAGATAAGGGGTTAGGGGTCAACTAATTTGACAGGAAGTCGACTCGAGGTTGAACCGAATAACGTCATAAATATGTTATATATATGTGTGTGTATTATCAATTTTAGTTGTTAGTCAAGAGTGAAAAAAAGTCGACGAATTTAAAAAAAAAATCATAACCATCCAAAAATATTAAAAAATTCTAAGTACCTTAATAACAAAATTTAGGACTTCCTCTGAAGAATAAAGTTTTTTAATTTTTAATTCTTTGTTTTGATCCATTTTACGTTGGTATATTTAGTGTATCAATAATTTTCATTCGCACATTCATCTTTAGCGTTGGTGATCAGACCGTGCACTTACTTCACCATCCGTTAAGATACTGAAACTATCAAACTTTAGCAAGTATGTTTTGCTCCAGTGATGTAATATAGTCTTTTTTTTTTGTGTTTTTATCAAATAATAAAAGGATCCAACTTCATTCCCTTACTTCTAAGTACAAATCAATCTAGTTGTGGATTTTTTTTTTTTTTTTGTGTGGGGTGGGTGCTTAATGCTCATATCTCCCCCCCCCCCCCCCCCCCAAAAAAAAAACTTTGAAATACGAATACTATTATAGACATATGTCATAACTCCAGTATTTGTTAGCTCTTTTTTGACCCCTTTCTTTTTAGCACACCCCAAGATAAAGGCCTATGAGAAATGTGCACCTTATCTGGATGATTATTCTTTAAAGGTACTTTTTGAAAAATATTATTGTATCAATTTTGAAGATTAGTTTAGGTAAATGTATATGTAACATAAAAAATTATTTGAAAAACGTGTTTGAGTTTTTTTTTTCGAAAAATGTAGTTTAAAAACAATACCAAACAAAAAAAAATCATGATAATTGAATCGTTAAATTCTAGGGCGTAATAGAGGCTAGTTTTGGTAAATCCATTATACACGTAGCTTCCCTGAACAGGGGTGGACACGGCATGTTTATTCTCTTTTAATTAAGCATCTTCATGATCAATAGCAATATTGGTACATGTAGACTTTCTTAAGATTAATAAGCTCTTCTTTCTAACTGTATATCTCAGGAAAATTGGAGGACAGAAAATGCCTATTAGTAAACATTTTCTTCAATGTACTATTTAGTTTACAGTACCACGCTGCCTAGCCCTTTGCAAATGCAGCCCTTTTAGAATACATAGGTTAAGATTTAAGGTAAAATGCAGTTTTGCACAATGAATGACGACCTCATATTGCATCACCTTCTTGAACTATCCATTGTATTAATGTTCCACGTGAGATGATCCAACAAAATCTACGATGGTATTGCTACAATGATTTAATTTTTTTTTTTTTTTAGAAGTACGATTTATAGTCGAACATACGACGTGTATAACTAAATGACAAATATTAAAGAATAGTCATATGTCTACTGCATTGCGTATATGATGACTTCATCCCATATTTTACAATGACATTTAAGAGAAAAATTGAAAAGACCATGCAGGCAAAACTGAAAATTACTATTAAGTCTATTCATCCACTGACGATTTTTATTTCCATTAAAACTTTATGAAGAAGACAACTCAAAGTTTGAAGAAAAACAGAAAAATATATAGCTGCCCCATAAGAGTTGTATGTGTGGTTTCTGCTTTATTGTGTGTATGGATAGATTTAAGTACTTTATTTGACATGTACGGCGTTGAATTGAAAATTCTTCTTTCAACCACATGGACCAAAACAGTACATTAGCATTTAAAGCAGAAGATTACAATCACGCATAATTGCGACACCAAACTCAGATTATATCAGCAAAACTTCTTTAGAAGGAAAGTTCTTAATAGTACATTTTAAAGCGAGACATGCCGGGGGTTTTGGGTATTATCAAAACATTGACTTCTTTCTAAAGTGGGCCAAGTCTTACATTGGCACTGCGACCCAGGTCAAGGGAAAGAAGGCTGACGCAATAGCAAATGGCCTGTTCCTTTGTGCTTAGCCTTGTTTCGAGGCGGCCTTTTGGTTTTTGGCAACTTCTTCTTTTCTGTCCTGTGCAAATATCTAACTTGGACTTGGGCCCTGCAAATAACCCAACAACCCATAAGATTCATTCTTTGTACGATTGTAGAGCACGAGTCTTCGCCCGACCCATTGCGCATGGGCAGAAAAAGCACGCAAACAAACATTCGGAACGTCTTCCACTGCATACAGTATTATTGGTAAGAGTTTTTAGACAATAATACCATATCATTCTTTATCACATGATGATGTATGCAAAATAAAAAAGTGATAATAAAGTTAAAGGGTGGTTGAAAGACATGTTTAAAGAATACTTTAAAAAAATTAAGAATATTGTGTGTCGAAGCAGAGCCATGTCTTGTAGTAAGTTTTTCTACATTATCCCAAAAACTCAAATAATCAATTCAGCTTGTAAGAATATAATCCAGATAAAAATAAAGATCTTAAATTGACAAGCAAACTCTTCTCTTTACCTCAACAAGTTCATAGCCTTCTTTGAACCATAAAAAATACTAATTTTTTTGAGCTATAATTTTTCAACACCTACTTAATTAATATTCTGAAAAATTTGTACTAGACAAAATGGGGGAACAGAAAACTACCACTCTCGGAAACATTATCGTGCAAGCATGTTTGATGGGTCGTGTGTTGTCTGCAAAATTTCTTCTTGTTGATAAATTTTTATGCTCAATAATCAATGGAACTTGTTGCTACATATTAGGACAGCATGATTAGAGAATCAGTCATAGAAACTCTTGCTCAAAACGTGCAAGAAGCCGCACGCAGAATCAAGCCGCAATGCAGCTTTTACTTGCGGCTACAAAATACATATATGACGTCGACGGTAAGGTTGCTGTCCCCGGTATTGGTCTTCATGTGATCAAAATCAATGTTTTTAAAACCGGACCGGTCAATGAACCGGAGGGGGAAGGGGTTCAAGGTCCGACCGGTCGGACCGGGGTTCAATGATTTTTCTCTTTTTTAATTTAATTTAATGCATAATATAAAACAAATAATAGATATACACCATCCTATTGAACTAGTCAACCCATTAATTGTTTGAATATATTGAACTATACAAATTAATGAATTTATTATATTCAAATTCACAATAACTATAAAATTTACCATTAAAGTATGTTATTATATTTTTAAATATCTTAAATTACAATCTTGAACATTCTAAATTATTAAATTATATTTGTTGCTTGCTTTTACATTCTCTACTTTTTTAATATCATCAAGACTTATTTTTCAATATAAAATTCAAATTGATTTCTAATACCAAATAATACAATTTGTATATAGGGCGGTTCGAGTAAATGTAATTTTTTAAAATAAAAAAAATTTTCTTTTGCCCTATTTTTTAAGGTAGATTTGCATATCAAATGATTTTCAAATTTCAATTTGATTATCTTACTATTAGTTTAGATCTATTTAGTTTTTAAATTTTTTTAATTTTTTATGTGTTTTTTATTACAACATCTAACGAGAGTAATTTCTAACAGTCTTGTATGAATCAAGAATTTCTTAAAAGAGCCTAAATTTTATTTAAAATCGGTTCTCAAGCTTTAACTTTAGACGTATTCTCTAAAAAAAAATTACTTTTGATGTATCGGACTATTGAGCTAATGAATTTGACTTTGTATAATAGTCTTCAAAATAAAACTAACAAGTAAATCTATTTGCTTAGTAGTTCTTAATTTAATCAATTCTGTTTAATTTACACATTTTCTTTTAGTATGTCAAGAAAAGGTGGATATGTGATGATATAATAATTGGAATCATTATATTGCATAGAAAAAATATGATTTTCATAATCTGAAATGATTTTTAATTTTTTCAATAAAGGAAATAACTTTCGATCCACTTACTTTCAAGATGTCATAGGTGATTATTATTGAATAATAATTAACCATAATTTAAAAATTTACAAAAATGCTTTACAAAAATATCAATTTAAACTTTTAATTAGGAGAATGTTTTAGGCATAAATGAATAATTAAGCAATTTAGATTAAAAAAATAATCTTATTAGGAGAGATTTTGGTAAAAGTAAATCCAAGATTTCTTTAATATAATAAATTCGGATGCCGAGATAAAAAGGTAAGAATCAATTAATTTCATTAAATATAATTAATAAAAGAAACAAATAAATTAAAAAATTAAGAATCAATTAAATTCATTAAACATGATTAAAGAAAATAAAGAAACTAAAAATGTAATAATCAATTAACTTTATTAAAATGATTAAAGTAAAAAAAACTAAAGAAAGAACAAATAAAAAGATCCCTAGTACTAAAACAACAAACGCATGGTTGGCTTGGTGGTTCACGTGCAGCAAAGACTCAAGGAGGTCCCGGGTTCGATTCTCGCGGAGGCATAAAAAACTTTTAAAAAGTCAAAGTGTCAAAAACCGACGGTTCAACGGTTTAGCGGTTCGATCCGGTTCGCACGGTTCTTCCGGTTCTGAACGGTTCATCAGCTCCACCGTATTTTATAGAGAACCGGACCGGACACAAGGCCGGTTCGCGGTTCAACCGGTCGAACCGGCCGGTCCAGTCCGGGTTTAAAAACACTGATCAAAATACCAATCAAAAGTTTCCCTTCAAAAAAAAAAAACCAATCAAAAGTCTTCATGCGATCCAGAGTATTCATATGATTGAGGAAAACACTTTTGCCGATCAAAGTAATTAGAGATTATGAATACCAATTGTAATGTTTCTTAAGAAAATAATTCTTAAGAAATAAAAAAAAAAAAAAAGCATTTCCAGTGTCTTTTCCCACCAAGCCATTAGCCCACCGCTAAAAAGTAAAAATGTTTATACATTTGATCAAGCATAAAACAGAAAGAAGAAAAAGAAAAGTATTATAGTTTCGACTTCTTTTGCATGATCTTTGAATTTATTATTATTATTTTTTTTTTTTGACTCAGATCTTTGGCGTAAAGATTGAGAAGGTTAGATATAAAACTGCACGTTAATTTCTGAAACCAATGTAGGTATACAATTAATCTACACTTGGCTAAGGAGACTAGTTACTTCTCCATGCAATGCAGCTGGCGGCACTCGATTCCTTTGTGCTTTATTATAAATTCCGCGTTTGCCAAGTCTTATCTAATCTTAATGCTAACCACAGAAGTTCACTGGAGGCCTGAGGGCTGAGGACTGAGATTGAGTTCTCACTAAGCATTGCATGTGTCAGCTTTATATAGAAAAAGACGGGGGCGAGGGGAAGCCTCAATTGACAAAGGGGACGCAAAGGATTGCATCAATTTACCCAGACAGGAGACCTACACGGTTATGCTACTGGTACCGCGTTGGAAGTTTGGAACGGCGTAATACAAAAACTAACGGGGAAAAAACGTCAGGCAGATAGAATTTATTTTATTTTTTTTATTTAATGCAAACGTCAGGCGGATAGTGGATTTTGGCGGTTTCACAAAAGAGTTAATTTAATTCAGTTTTATATTGCTCTATCAACACAGGGATTTTTGGTAATGTTCTCATCTGACATGCGAAGTCTAATTTGCATATTGCAAGAGAGATGTCATGACCACAGTAGCTAAGCTAGCCAGCTTAACTCAACCAGTCCCACTAGAGTTAGTATAAGATTTAGTTAAATAACCGTTAGCAAATTAGTTAGAAGGGTGGTCAGCAAGAAAAGAGTTAGTTAGGAACACAGGTAGAGGATAAGAGGGAAACAAAGAACAAAAAGAAAGGCATGGAAAAACTGATTGTAATCTTCTCATCTCTCTCTAACTCTCTCACTGTAATCTCTCTCAAATTCTAATCCAATCTACATTTTCTCCCATTTCTTAACTTCTATTCTCTTTGAAACTCTTACTATCTACTGCTGTTCATTATCTTCAAACACAGGTACCCATTCGCTGAGGAGTAGATTGAACCTCAATCTACTACATCTATATACTAGAGTGCGACAATTTGGTATCAGAGCCAGCAATCCTTGGCTATTAACAGCTACTCAAACAAATAGTAGAAGGCACCAGATTGAAAACCCTAGAAGAACACATCAAGAAACAAGAACTCAAGTTGCAGGAAGTGGCGGAAGACTTGCATAAATTTAAACAACAGATCAGAGGAGAGCTAGATGGGAATCACAAGATGATTGAAGTATTCATCAGCAGCTTAGACCTCAAGTTTAATGCATTGGTTCAATTGATGAACAAAGACAAAGAAAACTTGGAAGATAATAGGCTGCAGACGGGAGATCTACCCATCTTACCCATGCCTCTAGGTTTCCAGAAACTACAGAATGAAGGGGGTTCAATAGCTTGGTTTAAAGAGAAGAAAAGTACTATCATGTTAATCCCAAAATAGAGCTAACCATATTTTCTGGAGATAATCCACGTGAATGGATTAGAAAATGTCATAAATTTTTCTTGAACTATCAAGTGGAAGAAGAACATAAATTAGAAATTGTTGAAATGTACCTGTAAGGTAGGCTAGACATTTGGTCTCAAGGAGTGAAATTAGAAAAGAAGCAATTGAATTGGCAAGAATTTGGAGAATTGTTGTGTCAAAGATTTGGAGAGAAAAATTTTACAAATATTGTGGAAGAATTCAATAAACTACAACAATAAAGTAGTGTAGAGAAGTATCAGGAAAGATTCGAGGAATTGAAGTCCCTTATGTTGTTAAGAAATCTTGTACTTAATAAGCCATACTTCATTTCTAGCTTTACAAGTGGCCTTAAGGAAGAGATTAAGACTATGGTTAAGATGATGTCACCTGGAACACTGACCAAAGCATATGAGGTTGCTAAGTTACAAGAACAGATTTGTAATCTGCACATAAAGAACTGGAAAGGAGGAAGCAAACAGGTTGTAGAACCCAAGTATGGTTTAATTAAGAGTGGGGGTCTAGCTTCCAGTGGGAACAACCATTACAAGGTCCCCAACTATCCTCAACAGGAAACCTCAAGCAAAACTCAGGATTTTAAGAGACTATCCCCTCAGGAAATGCAATACAGGAGAACTAATGGATTATGTTTTAGGTGTGGGGAGAAGTATGGGGTAGGCCACCAATGTCGCACAAAACAGTTGAATGTGATTATGGCTGAGGAAGATGGAGAGGAACCAGAATTTGAGGATGCCCTGGGGGAACAGGAGGAACAGTCTGAACAATCTGGTCAGATGATGGATATTTCTCTGAACACATTATCTGCATCATTAAAGCGAAAAACTATAACCCTGCAAGGGGAAATAAAAGGGCTATCAATAAACATCCTAGTAGATACAGGAAGTTCTGGGAGCTTCCTCAATTATAAAGTGGCCAGGCAGTTAGATTTACCCTTTGTAATGACAGAACCCTGTACTATCACCATGGCTGATAGCAGTGGGATCACCAGCAGTGCCATATGTCCCACCGTGTCATGGACAATACAAAAATATCATTTCTGTTATGATTTGAAAGTAATGGAGTTAGGGGGTTGGGATGTAATCTTAGGGGTGGATTGGATGTTCCAGTTCAGCCCCATTACCTTTGACTTCCAACAACTCAACATTAGCTTATATAATCAAGGGAGTATCATGGAACTGCAAGGAGTTGTGGAGGCTCTCACTATACAGCTCATCAGGAGAAAAGATCTGATGGAGTTTATACAATATAAAAACAGATGCCTAGCAGCTATCCAGGTGAGTCACCAAGGTTCTCATAACCAGGAACTTCCAGCAGACATACTTCAGTTGTTGGAGACTTACTCAGTGGTCTTTGAAGAACCCAGAAGCTTACCCCCTGAGAGGAGTGTGGACCATAACATCCCCCTCAATGTACAGGCTCAACCCTTTAAAATGAAGCCATACAGGTATTCTCACTCACAGAAGGACGAGATAGAAAAACAAGTCACTGACATGCTGGAAACAGGGATCATACAACACAGTAGCAGTCCGTTTGCTTCACCTGTGCTATTGGTCAAAAAGAAGGATGGCAACTGGAGGTTCTGTGTGGACTACAGGAGGCTGAATGAGTTAACAATCAAGGATAGGTTTCCTATACCTAATATTGACGAATTATTAGATGAATTAGGAGGTGCTAAGATCTTTAGCAAAATAGACCTCAGATCTGGGTACTACCAGATAAAAGTCAAAGCCAAAGATGTTCATAAGACAGCATTCCAAACTCACCAGGGTCATTACGAATTTTTGGTTATGCCCTTTGGCTTGACAAATGCACCAGTCACTTTCCAACATCTCATGAATCAAATTTTTCAACACTGTTGTAGAAAATTTGTATTAGTATTCTTTGACGACATATTGGTTTACAGTCCTACTTGGGAAAATCATTTGACACATCTGGAAACAGTACTTCGTATTTTGAAGACACAGCAGTTGTATGCCAAGAAAGCTAAATGCTCATTTGCTAAGAAAGAAATATCCTATTTAGGACACATTATCTCAGAGCATGGGGTAAATATGGATCCTGATAAGACAGAGAGCATTCAGTCTTGGCCAGAACCCACCAATGTCAAAAATCTCAGAGGTTTCTTAGGATTAACAGGATATTACAGGCGGTTCATAAAAGGGTATGGGGCTATCTGCAAACCTTTAACTGAATTACTCAGAAAAGATGGCTTTAAGTGGAATAAGGAAACAGCTGTGGCCTTTGAAAAACTGAAGGAAATCATGACCAGTGCACCTGTGCTCAACCTCCCAGATTTCAAGCAGCCTTTTGTCATTGAAACAGACGCAAGTGGGAAGGGTATAGGAGCTGTGCTGATGCAACAGGGACATCCAATAGCTTACATTAGTAAACCAATCTCTCAAAGGCACCAAGGTCTGTCAGCATATGAGAAGGAGCTCATGGCTTTGGTAATGGCGGTCTCAAAATGAAGACACTATTTAATGGGAAACCACTTCATCATTAAAACAGACCATCAGTCCCTAAAATTCTTATTGGAACAGAAGCTAACTACTAACCTCCAATACCGGTGGCTGACTAAACTACTTGGCCTTGATTATGAAATTCAATACAAAAAGGGGCCAGAGAATAGGGTAGCTGATGCCCTTTCTAGGAGGCAAGAGGAGGTTCAAAAAGAGGAACCTAGCAAGATACTAATGGCCATATCCACAGTCAAGCCCAAATGGATTCAAGAGTTGATGAATAGTTATGAAGAGGACTCGGAATGTCAAAGTCTGTTGTCACAATTATTGCTGGATGATCAACAACAAAGCAAGTTTTCACTGGACAATGGCCTTATTAAATATCAGAACAGGTTGTATGTGGGTAAGACAGGAGGGGTGAGACATAAGGTGATGACTGCATTACATGCTGCTGCAATAGGGGGCCATTCAGGCCAAACAACTTGTCTCAAACGAATTCAATCATTATTTTTCTGGCCGGGGATGAAACAGGATGTCATTGAGTTTGTCAGGTCATGTGATGTCTGTTAGAAAAACAAAGGTGAGAATGTGCCTTACCCAGGATTGCTTCAACCACTGCCAATTCCATCTCAAGCTTGGTCCCAAATCACAATGGATTTTATAGAACAGCTACCTAACTCAGAAGGGTATGACACGATACTAGTGGTGGTGGATAGGCTGACTAAATATGGTCACTTCCTGATGCTACAACACCCATTCACAGCTACGGAGGTGGCGCAGATTTTTCTTGATAACATATACAAGTTGCATGGCTTACCCAATTCTATTGTTACAGACAGGGATAAAGTATTTACTAGCCATTTCTGGCAAACCTTGTTCAAGCTGGCAGGTGTATATCTCCAATATAGTTCCTCCTACCATCCCCAAACAGATGGACAAAGTGAGAGACTGAATCAATGCTTGGAGAATTTTCTCAAGTGCATGATCAGTTCTCACCCTAACCAGTGGAGCAGATGGACACCTTTAGCTGAATGGTGGTACAACTCCTCGATTCATAGCAGCCTGCAGTGCTCACCTTTTGAAGCTCTCTATGGGTATAAGCCCACGCCATTACCATTAGGGCCTTACCAAGATTGTGCAGTACCAGCAGCTGAAGGGATGTTGCAAATGCGAGTGAGGATATTACAATCCATTAAAGAACATTTGCAATAGGCACAGCACAGGATGAAACACTTTGCGGATCAGAAGAGGTCTGAAAGGAGTCTAGAGGTGGGGGATTGGGTCTACCTCAAGCTTCAACCATACAGACAACAGAGTGTTTCCATCAGGAAACAACTCAAATTGACAGCCAAATTTTTTGGACCATATGAAGTTATTGGGAAAGTGGGGCCTGTAGCTTATAGACTTAAATTACCAGAGGGATCGAAGGTGCATCCTGTCTTCCATGTGTCTCTCCTGAAAAAGAAGATAGGACCTGCTCAGCCTACTGCAGAGCTACCCAGTTGGAATGCACAGGATCAGTGTCCGCTAGAACCTCAGGTAGTCCTCCACAAGCGCATTATCACGAGGAATAACACGCTAGTACCCCAAGTTCTTATCCAGTGGAAAAACTTCTCAGAAGCTGAGGCATCATGGGAGGATGAGAACTTCATTCGTCATCAGTTTCCTCAGTTCCAGACTTGAGGACAAGTCCAAGGTTAAGAGGGGAAGGAATGTCATGACCACAGTAGCTAAGCTAGCCAGCTTAACTCAACCAGTCCCACTAGAGTTAGTATAAGATTTAGTTAAATAACCGTTAGCAAATTAGGTAGAAGGGTGGTCAGCAAGAAAAGAGTTAGTTAGGAACGCAGGTAAAGGATAAGAGGGAAAACAAGAACAGAAAGGAGGCATGGAAAAAGTGATTGTAATCTTCTTCTCTCTCTATCCTCTCTGACTGTAATTTTCCTCCATTGCTAATTCAATCTGTCTTTTCTTTTCTATTTCCTCATTTCATCTTCTCTGAAATTCTCTCTTAATCTGTGTTATCTCTTACTGTCAAACACACTTAAGCTAGGATCTCAATCCTGCTATTGCTATACGCTGGAACGTGACAAGAGACCACTGTATACATACATGCGTGCTAATGAAATCTGAATTTAGAATTTATTCACCTAAGACCTCAAATTTACTTGTTTTTATGGTTCTTTAATTCTTTCTGATCCAACCTCGATTTCAAAGTTTTGGACCAATTGGAAACAATCTTTGCTGTCATAAATCTTAAATAGTAATAGGTACATATTTTTTCCACCGCATAACTTTCCACACCGGAGCCCTCCAACCCCAGTCCAGTCCCTCTCCCAAGACCCCAAATTTCGCCGGCCAGATCCCGCAGTCCTTCTCCCGACACCCCAAAATCTGTCGGCCGGGTCCCAGAAAAGTGATGTATCAACCTCCAATACGGTATCCGCCCTGGAGAATGATGATAACAATGGTAAAGTCCTTGGGCCCATTTCTCATCAATACTCTTTGTGTCCCCTTTCTTCCCATCCACTCGACAGGATGTTGATCTATGATTATTATTTCCTGCTCTATATCTAAGAGGGAGAAAAGTTGGTTGTCCATGTCACAAAAATTTTCAGTTTTTAACCAACTTCATTCCTTACTTTTCAAGAGAACGAGAATTCCTGGGAGCAGTCGTAATTTTGTGATTTCCCGAGGAACATCAGCATACCAATGGGTAATAGAGGATATATAATATTACTTAACTCCATTTTACTATAGAGCAAAGATCATTTTCTTCAGTCCAAAAATACTTTTTGCTATTTCTTGCATGGCAAATAAACTCGCGTACAACATGTTCAAGTGGATTAGGTAGATTCAAAAGACAAGCGGTCAGTTAGCCGGGAAAAAGAACTGCTATCCTCGTAACCAATTACAAAGAAAAGTTCATCTGGAAGTAATTGTACCGTCATCCTGAACTAACAGACTGAAAAGCCAGATGTGTCTACAGAACTAAGCCCTAATCCTGGATTAATCAAACAGAACAAGCAGCTTCCTCATGTTGATCACAATAAGTAATTAACATAAGCTTGTTATGCGCTCAATGAGAGTATGATAACTAACTCTTTCAGTGTTCAATGTATACGGGCTTTGTCCCAAAAAGGGGAAATAAAAAGGATATACTTCCTGTTCATATGAGTACGGTCTTTGTTGTAACAATATACACTTGAATACAACTGGCTGCGAGCAAAACATAAATTGCCCTGCTAAAAACAGTTTAATTGGCAATTATTGTATTATATTGGCTCTTTCTCTGGCCATGGTGGAAACCTCATATGACCAAGATACGAGTATAAGCCACCAGAAAGTTCATCCAAGTAAAGGGCAATGGAAGATAAGACTCATCCAATAAGGGTAGAATTTTAACCCTAATGCTAAAGAGGGGCGGAGCTCGGCTAGATCTGATCCTAGACTAACTATGATCTTCCTAAGCACAGACATATAGAACATATATTTTCTGGATGCTTCACGTTAAAAGTTTCAATTCAATGCAGGAAAAGAAAGAGAAAAAAGAAAAATGGTATGCGTACAAGAGAACACACGATAACTGCAGTGCTAACAACTACTTTATGTGAAAAGAAAGAGGACAGAGAAGCAACCTACAGCCCAAAGCAAGGACCATGTCTGTTCCTAAAAGCCAGCTCCAGAACATGCCATAATTATTGAGTTCCACTAAAAGTGGGTCTATTACTGATGTTAAGTAGAAGGTTTTCACAAGAAATCTGCATTCTTAGCAAACTCCTTGGTCCCAATGAACGTCATTTTATTGATCATCGTGACACACAATAGAATGTAAAGCCTAATCATATCTAAGTCATGACATTATCAAATGGTCCTCCAAGTTTTCAAAGCGCAGTTCCTTTTTCTTTTTTTGGCAAAGGATCAATTACAATACACTGAGATTTAATTTTAATGGTTTACCTTCGTTAGCTCCAATGTCTAATCCACTGCCCAAACAATGTAAAGCCTATCTCATAACTATTTCTTGCGCGGCCAACAAAATGCGGACCTGGGAAAAGTATCGGTAGGAAAGCACTAGACTACGGATTGCAGAACATTCAAGAAATTAGAATGGAGATAAGGTTTCAAACTGTTGAGAGTACATCACTAAAAAATCAGTCGAGAAATGGAATAATATTTGAATATAATTGTTTGTTATGGCTGCATAACTCAACGCCCATTCACTTTCAAACGGGGAGGGGAGGGAAGAACTATAACTCAAATGCTTTCCATAAACAACTTTTTGTTAACTCAAATTCACCATTAAAACTTCGATCAACAATCCTCATTCTTGGAGTCAATTTCTATAATCTTTCCCTGCACAAAATCCCCACATGCAGAAAGGAATTTCATCCACCATATTGATAGCGCGTATTTAGTCAATGTTAATTGTGTGTTTTTCCATTATGTTTTAGTGTTTTATTATTTTTATGAGTTGATTTTACTTAGTTTTATGTTTTGTGTCGTTTATAGGTGTTTTGGTGTATTTGGTGCAATTTGGAGCAGAAAAGGCAAATTCCAGAAGAGTTTTGTTCGTAAGGCGTGGGCATCGCTGTAGCCGAGAAACTAAGCAGCGGGATTAAAAGGAGAAACTTCCTATTTTGACTCAAGCTACATCTTTTGTGCGAGATTTTGGAAGATCAACAGATTTATAGGAATCAATTGTTATCTTTTGTCAATTAGAATCAATTAGCTTTATAGGAAAATAATATTAGTTAATTAGACTTCTATCTAAAAGGAAACACTTCCTTTTGTGATAGGATTCTAATTAGGATAGAAAAAGTAGGAATTTGTGAGAATAAAGAGAGGAACGACCTCTCAATCTAGTCTAATCGATCTCTCTCGTTCTCTCCTCTTGGAGAGGAGCAACTTATTTCTTTCTTTCTACTCGTTTTATTTTTCTCTGTTTAGTTTCTTCTCCATGAGAAGAAACTAAAGCACTTTTCTAGTTAAAGGAATATTGAAGGATTGGTTCTACAAACTGTGAGATCTAATTTATCTTTATTGTTTCTTTCGATTATTGGTATTTGTATATCTTTTGGTTTTAGCGCTTAGGATTATTGTGTTGAATTAAATATTAACGGCCGAATATTTAGTTCTATCATATAGTTCTCTGTCATTCAAAATAGTTAAATCTGTGATTGTTTAACTAGTTTGATACTTGTGACAACTAATTTGAGGGATATACAATCTAATTTAAATGAACCCTTGTAGGTGTTTGTTGATTAGAATTAGGCTTTTCTAATTCGTATTGCAATTGTGAGATTAAATTCTATGGTTGTACCTAGGTTGTCTCTCAATTAGGGAAGTAATTAACGGTTGTACCTTGATTACCGAAACAGTAAGGAAGAGTTGGCTGTTAGATTGTATCAACAGCTATAACCAATTTATCAATAATTGTTAGAATTCATCCTTGCATCAATGATCAGTCGAATGAACCAATTCTAATATTATTCCTTTGGCTAGAGCTTTCTCACTTGATTTCTTTTAATTTACTTTTTGCAATTTCGTTTATTTTCTTTTGATTAGTTATTTTTAATTATTTCAATCCCCCCTTACTTTGGTGACATAGGAATAGATAAATCGACCAATCCCTGAGGAGACGATCCTACTCATCACTATACTCAAAATTATCTTTTAGTGAGTAGGTTTTTAATATTAATTTTTGTGCGGTTGACGCCCGTCCAAAATTTGGCGCCGTTGCCGGGGATTGGCGTCTTGATTTATTTATTTCTTTTTGTCCATTTTCACCCTCTTAACTCTTGAACATGGCAGCAAACTTCTGGCAGTTTGATACAACATTTGATTATCCCTCTAAGATCATTAATGAGGTAAGTGATTTTTCTTTTGAAAAATCAAATAGTTGAGCTAACGAATATAATTCATCAATTGGATGCAGGTGGATTTTCAAGGCAACCACAGAGAGATTATGGTTCTTATTCTGCCTATGTATGATCATTATGCAGACATGTACAATTCAGAATGGAGGGATCATACAAATTTTAGCTATGAGAATCCCTATGTGTATCAGTCAACGCGGATCATCACCAAAGCCTCCAACAGTACAATCCTCCATATTCTCCTACTCTACAACTGGTCCCAAATTCTAATTATGGTATGTCTCTGGAGGATATAAACAAATCTATACACGAAGATACACTCAAACTCCAACAACATGCAAAAGATCAACTCCAATGGCAGCAAAATATGGAAGTCCAATTTCAAACTTTGACTAATCAATTAAGACAGATAACAGCTGCAGCCAATCGTTTGGCGGATAGATGGGAACAATCATCTCTTCAAACGATTGAAGAAATAGGAGGAGGATGCAAACACCATCAGTTTAAGGACTGGTAAGGAGATTGAGATGTCCAAAAAGATAGTCCCACATACCATCAAAAGAAGAAGAAGAGGCAGTCATGATTGAAAATTCAACAATTTATGATGGTAAAGAGGAGGCTACAGACGAGATGCCTCCAAAACCACTGAAAGATGAAGAGGAAAATGTTGAAGATGAAGTGTCTAAACTGCATGAGGAAGAGACTGATAACCTTGACCTTGAATCAAGAGTTGGATGAATATGTTGAAGAGCTTAATGTTCAATCTGAGTTTCAACAATCAGGTAAAGTGTTTTGTTTTATTTTGTCAATTTCTAATGAGAAACCTTTTACCATTTGTTTTGCAGGTAACATCTCTATTTTTGAAGGCTCTTCATAAAGCTAGGAAAGAATTTTGACATAATGATGGATGGATGGGAGAGAATATAGATTGTTGCAATTCCAAGAGCTTGGGTATCCATTTGATCCTGGTGGATAGGGAAGTTATGTCTAGCCAAAGACGTTAAAGAAAGGCGCTATTGGGAGGCAACCCAAATTAGTTAGTTTAATTTATGTTATTTTAGTTGTCTTAGGTTGTTTTAATTTCAAGTGTTAAAGTCTAATTGTTTCGATTTTGACAGGAGAGTTTGTTTTATAGGGCATGCCTACGTCTTATAATTGGTTCTTCTAAAGGATCACAGTTGGAAGAATCAGAAGATTTTTTCTTTCAAGACGTGCCCACGCTTTATGGTTGGCTCGCAACAAAAATTTGATGAAAAAAACAGAAGGCTTCATTCTGTATAGCGTGGTCATGTCTTACCATCAATTCTCAAGAGGCCAAAACGTGGAAAAAGTCAGAAGATTTAATCTTGCAAGATGTGCCCACGCCTTACAAATTTTACTCAAGGAAGTTTCAAATTTAAATGTCAGAAGACATTTTGTTATACAACGTGCCCATCTTTTAAATTAGGAAGTCTTCTGTGAATTGGTTCTAAAAAAGAGAGAGAGAGAGAGAAAGAGAATGTTTATTTTCTTTTTTTCCTTATATGTCGTATTTTCTATTTTTTGCTATTTTCTAATTTCCTTTTTATCTTTCTTTCCTTTTCTCTTTCTTTATGTCCTTATTTTCTTATTTCTCTTTCTTTTCTCTTTCTCTTTACCCTCCTCTGCTCGCTCTTTCTCATTGATTTTTCCACCGCTTTTCCTCTTCTCCTTCTGCTTCATCTCCATCACCAGCCCTCTCTTCTGCAACCATAACCCAATTCAAACCACCCTTTTCTCACCATCTCTCTCTTTACTTACTGTTTATTTCGTATTCATGGTTGACTATTGCTTACATCCGGTTGATTGTTTGAAGGAGGAACATTCATGATTGTTTACGTATGGCTTATAGTAAATGCGATGAAGAGGCAGTCCAAAGCTTCCTCTAGGAAGAAGTCCACAACTTCTGCTCAGTTCGCCTAATCCCCCAGTGCTTAGTTGCTATTTCAGGGAAGTCCACTTTATCTCACTTATGCTATTATTTTCCTACATTGGGGACAATGTAGACTTTAGGTGTGGGGGAGGATTTATGCATTTGCTTCATGTTTGGTGTTCATGTGTCGTAGTTAGTTTTAGTGTCATTTTCATGTTTCTTTAATTGTGGTAGAATTTTTTTTTTTTTTTTGTGTTCATCTTATCTTTCTATTTTCTCAATAAGAGACAAGCATGATTAGTATGATAATCATTGCTTGTATGAGTATTGCATTGATTTCTCAACAATGGATTGAATTCTTAATGTGCAAGATTTGACACAAAGTTAACCACTTGTGAGTTTTTGAGCCTTAGCGAGCATTCCATTCATAAAATTTGCTCTATTTTCTTTTGATGAGTGGTTATCACACATGGATATGACATTCTAGAACTTGCTCTGTTATGCATGTCAAGATCACATTTTTATGAAATTT
Organism: Mitragyna speciosa; assembly: GCA_024721245.1. NCBI lineage: Eukaryota > Viridiplantae > Streptophyta > Magnoliopsida > Gentianales > Rubiaceae > Mitragyna > Mitragyna speciosa. Next base: position 23,500,480 of record CM045562.1, on the reverse strand, counting down.
GATGCATTAAAATGACAAGGGCAATTAGGTTTAACCCCTTTTAACTCTCTAAATACCTACCTTTGCATAATACCACTAGTGAACCCTTTTGAGCCTTAACCTTTTCTTCTTTGACTAGTCACTAAAATTTAACCAAGACCTCTTTGTTTTAACTCTCTCTTTCAACCTTATGTCAAAGAAGTATCTTGATTCTATTGCATGAAAATTACAAGCTCTTGTTGCAATGGTTGGTTGAAGAAAGCAAATATTGGCTAGTACAAGTATCTTGATGTTACTTCTTTTTATGTACAAAAAAAAAAGAAAAAAAGAGAGAAAAATAAAAAAAAAGAAAAAAAATGAAAAAAAAGTACAAAAATAGTTGTGAAGTGATGTGTATATACGTGTTGTTTCGTGATGATAGGCAAAAGCCTAAATGTATTTGTACTTATCCAGTTTGCTCGAGTTATGTATTACATGAGCAATGGAGCACGTGAAAAATGATAGGTTGAATTCATGCAGTAAAATTAAGCATTACTCTTTGACACTTATGTACACCTAAAATTTCCATTTTATCTGCCCTTTGACTTTAGCCCCATTACAACCTTGTTCAAAGACCCTTAGATTTTTGCAGTAAATTTCTATTGAAGTGGTGGAGATGTGATATATTAGCAAGCATATGGTAATGTCATTCCATGGTGTTGATATGAGAGTAAATGGTCCCTTGAAATACTTTTGAGTGCATAGAGTGAAATCTGGGAGGAAGTTGTTGAATCTTCTACATTTTGAGTTTTGAGAAATTGTTTAGGAAATATGCTATTCATGCTAGTATGTGAGAGATTGTGCTAAGAAATGCTTGTTTATCTTGTTTGAGGAATGCTTGAGGACAAGCATTGTTTAGGTGTGGGGGTATTTGATAGGGCGTATTTAGTCAATGTTAATTGTGTGTTTTTCCATTATGTTTTAGTGTTTTATTGTTTTTATGAGTTGATTTTACTTAGTTTTATGTTTTGTGTCGTTTATAGGTGTTTTGGTGTATTTGGTGCAATTTGGAGCAGAAAAGGCAAATTCCAGAAGAGTTTTGTTCGTAAGGCGTGGGCGCGCTGTAGCTGAGAAACTAAGCAGCGGGATTAAAAGCATAAACTTCCTATTTTGACTCAAGCTACATCTTTTGTGCGAGATTTTGGAAGATCAACAGATTTATAGGAATCAATTGTTATCTTTTGTCAATTAGAATCAATTAGCTTTATAGGAAAATAATATTAGTTAATTAGACTTCTATCTAAAAGGAAACACTTCCTTTTGTGATAGGATTCTAATTAGGATAGAAAAAGTAGGAATTTGTGAGAATAAAGAGAGGAACGACCTCTCAATCTAGTCTAATCTATCTCTCTCGTTCTCTCCTCTTGGAGAGGAGCAACTTATTTCTTTCTTTCTACTCTTGTTTTATTTTTCTCTGTTTAGTTTCTTCTCCATGAGAAGAAACTAAAGCACTTTTCTAGTTAAAGGAATATTGAAGGATTGGTTCTACAAACTGTGAGATCTAATTTATCTTTATTGTTTCTTTCGATTATTGGTATTTGTATATCTTTTGGTTTTAGCGCTTAGGATTATTGTGTTGAATTAAATATTAACGGCCGAATATTTAGTTCTATCATATAGTTCTCTGTCATTCAAAATAGTTAAATCTGTGATTGTTTAACTAGTTTGATACTTGTGACAACTAATTTGAGGGATATACAATCTAATTTAAATGAACCCTTGTAGGTGTTTGTTGATTAGAATTGGGCTTTTCTAATTCGTATTGCAATTGTGAGATTAAATTCTATGGTTGTACCTAGGTTGTCTCTCAATTAGGGAAGTAATTAACGGTTGTACCTTGATTACCGAAACAGTAAGGAAGAGTTGGCTGTTAGATTGTATCAACAGCTATAACCAATTTATCAATAATTGTTAGAATTCATCCTTGCATCAATGATCAGTCGAATGAACCAATTCTAATATTATTCCTTTGGCTAGAGCTTTCTCACTTGATTTCTTTTAATTTACTTTCTGCAATTTCGTTTATTTTCTTTTGATTAGTTATTTTTAATTATTTCAATCCCCCCTTACTTTGGTGACATAGGAATAGATAAATCGACCAATCCCTGAGGAGACGATCCTACTCATCACTATACTCAACATTATCTTTTAGTGAGTAAGTTTTTAATATTAATTTTTGTGCGGTTGACGCCCGTCCACATATCACCTACAGTTCACCAGAAATTAACAGAGGCATATTTATCAATTTAAAGTGAGCAGGCATGAAGTCCTGCCATTGTCTTTGATGCTCCAAGATGCCTGACATTTTCAATCAATCTCCATTGTTGACTATTGTTGATTAACAACAAAGAATTACAGGTTTTAGCACGCAAACAATAGCATGTTTCTCAGAGAACAAATAGGATATTTTATTTGCATAAATTACCTCCTCATTTGCAACAGCAGGACTCGAATCAAGTGCGTAGCTTATGACATTCCACAAGCCCCACTATCTTCAAAACATCACAAAGATCTAAACATCTGTTAATTCTCGTCTCAAAGAAATTGGAAAAAGTTGATGACAAAAGCAATTATAGAACAAGTACCAAAAAAGGCTTGTGACAAGAACAATAGAACTGAAAATTCAATGACCCAATCAAAGGTATAATTTTCCAGTCAAGTGCCGTATCATACTCGATTTTATGATGACCAAAATGTATCATCAACTTATTTTACAGATTATGAATGAGCAAGCATGGAACAAGTCAAAAGCTTACGTGTATGGGCATTTCAGCTATTTCAAGACCACTGCTTTCTTCAATGCGTTTTACAGGTACAACTTCTCCACCAACCACCATGTTTCACAATCCCATCTGCATATATTCACTAAAATTAATGTCAAACTCAAAACATAGATATCATCGATTTAAAACAAAATGCAAGACCAACTTTCACTCCACATGCTTCTTGGATTCCAACATGGAGTTAAGGAAAGCATTATAAAGTATTAAACTGTTTTTGCTTTTTTTCATTCTTCTCTTTGCTCTCAATTTTTTTCCTCCTCTTCCTTCCTTTCTCAGCATATCAAATAAATATTTCAGTATATTGAACATTAACCTGCTGCCAAACAAGTTGCCCTGCACGTCATATGTGTTTCCTGCATTGCAAGCACTAGCCGCTTTTCATAGTAAGAAGGGACATTGTTGCCATGCACCTCATATTTGTTGTGATGCATATTAACCACAGACAATTTTTTAATACTGGCAAAAGTGAATGAAAGCTCCCGTGGCAACAAGAATCCTGACAAATGATCAACAAGGAATACACACGAAGAATACTGCAGAAATACTTGAAAGTAATTAACAGACTTAGTAGCGTAGAGATGCACAAACATAATAGCTGTAGTGCTTTGAATATTAGACATTGCTCTTTCATCCCATCTGGTCTGGTGCAATGCAAGAAATCCAGTTCGTGCTTTGAATATTAGACATTCCAATGCTTTTATTGAAAATTGAGCAACAATCAGAAACTCAAAACGTCTCTGGTACATAAAAATACTAGCATAATTCATGTCGATTATAAGAACCCGACAAAATGCCTTTATCCTCATAAAGTTCAAAGGTCCAAATGTTCCAGTCGAATCCACTTATAATTCGTCCAATCAATACTAACATCTACACCTGCAATTCGTCTCTGGGACATCGAAATACTAACATAAATTCATGTCAATTATAAGAACCGGACAAAATGCCATTATCCTCATAAAGTTCAAAGGTTCAAGTGTGCCAATCAAGACCACTTGATCAAAACGAATCAAGTTAATAAAGCTATTAAGCAAAATTTAAAAATTAAACTAAGAAATACTGGAATAAAATTCGAACTTCTTAGATGGGAACGTTAACAAGGACCTCCTCAGCGCCTAGGAGCAGTAAGCAAGCATCTGTAACAAGCATCATATGAGACTTCCGCTCTCCTTTCTCTTCTTTCTCTGCTTCTCCATCTGGCAATAGCAGCTGCAGCAGCGTATTTGTTCTTCCAATTCAATTGTAGTTTGCCGAAATCTCTCGGATATCCTCGCGGGCTCAGATTCTGCCAGGCTACTGTGCTGCACCACAAGCTAAACGACAACCCTTATAATTCTTAACTCCCCACAAAAAAAAAAAAAAAAAAAAACACCGAAGAAATGTACCAGAGCAGCAATTGAAATATAGGAGACCTTAGAGACGGCAGAGCAGACGGCGTCATGTTCGTCGCGGGTGCTGCAGCCTACAACCATCGGAAGACACGGACGCTGTCCGGCCATGCCCAAGAAGGTTTATTTTTCCTCACTATTCTGTTTAATATTGTTCCTAGTGTTCCCACCCCAACCCCCACTCCCCGCCCCCCAACCCCCCACCCCCCACCCTAAAATACTTAGATGAACCGGTACACGGAATAGTTCCGTGTGGATCTTTTGATTCAGAAGTAATCACATCATTCATCCATGCAGAATCATGAGTGATGTGAATACTTCTGAAGTATAAATTTATACGAAATTATTCCATAGACCGGATACAACTAAATATCTCTCAACCCAAAAAAAAAAAAAATCACCAAAAAATCCCAGAGAAAGCCTTCTCTGATGTGCCTAGGTACTAGTGCTGGGCCTTTTTATTTTTAACGTTAACCGCGTCGTCTGTTTGTTTCAGTTGGGCTTGCCCCAGGTGAAGTAATTGAAATGGCTTTCGTTTAGATTTACCCTTTGCTTTTTTTTTTTTTTTGTTGCGGCCAAATTAGTCAATTTATTAGTTTAATAGATGAAAAGACACACGGTTCAAATTTATTGAAAAATTGATTAAAAAAAGAGGTAGATGAATTAATAGTTTATGTGTTATTACAAATATATAAGAAAATTGATAAAGGAAATCTAAAAGATGACAAAAGAAGTAGCACCAACACTAATACTTTATATATGGTAAGATTATTGGAATTAGAGATTACAAATACCAATTATAACCATGTTTCTTAAGAAAAAAATTTCTTAAGAAATCAGAAAAAAAAATTCCCACGGGCCAATAGTCAACCGCAAAAATGTAAAATTTGTATACATTTTATTAAGCAAAAAACAGAAAAAAAAGAAAAAGAAAAAGAAAAGAAAAGTTTTACAGTTTTGGCTTCTTTCACATGATCTTTGATGCCAAGTTTTACGTTTTATTTTTTTCCTGATGCAGATCTTTGATGTAAAGATTGAGAAGGTGGGTAGGATACAATCAATCCACACTTTATATAAATTGGTCCACCCAGGCAAAGCAATTGGCAATCAAGTGCACACATTGATTACTTATATTGGACTCAACATTACCAAAATATCACATTCGTTTCCTTCGTGTTTTATTATGAATTCCACCATACTCTGTAGTTACCCTATGCTTTCCCCTTTCTTTTCTTCCTTTTTTTTTTTTTTTTTTGGGGGGGGGGGGGGGGGGGGGGGGGAGGGGAGGAGAGGGGAGGGCGTTAAGAATATGCTTGGTACCGCTAGGTACATGGCTAGTAGTACACTCAAATTTTATGGTGCCGATGATGATGGCGGAAAATCTAAGATCATAGACTTTGGAAGGCTGTCATCTGCAAGAAACATTTCCCAAAAGTCTGCAATATTGTCATCTTGCCTTAGTTCCCCACTTGTCCCCCCACCAGGATCTGCAGTAGCTGTGGTACCATCAGTCATTGCTCCCATATTAAGATTGCCCTCGACCACAGCATTGGGTTCCATTAATGTTTGTTCTTGAAGACTTATTCTTTCTTCTTGTCCTATTCCATAATCTGACAATGGAAAATTAGTCTTAGCTTTATCTCCCCTATATTCAATGGCTTTCATATCGTAAGCTCTTGCAGCCTCTTCTGGGGAGGTAAAGGTGCCTAGCCATACACGCTCAGCTCGATGCGGGTCCCATATCTCCACCACCCATTTTCCCAGCGACCTCTGCCTCACTCCCCTGTAAATTTTCCCTCCACTCTTCTTCTCCTTCTTTTTCTTCTTCTCCTTAATTTGCCTTCGCTCGTCCGAAACCAAATGGCTCCGCACTGAACTTCCTACTTCCATCATGGTCCCACTCCCGCTGCTCGGGGAAGGTTGTGATTGCGATGTTAAAGGGGCATCCCCGAATTCAGCCGCTGGTAATGGTAGCTGGTGGAGTTGGGGGTCCGCTGCAACCTCTGAGCCTCCATGCTCATGATCAGAGGCTCCGCTGATGACGTGCCGGAGAGCTGAGACAATGCAGTTGTGTTCTTGATTTTGGAAAGAATTTTCTGAAATCTGGGGGAATCTCTTGTCCATCGTTGCAATATAAAATTACTAATTGTTTTGCTGCTTGGAGGGACAAGTCTCCGGAATATCCGGAGAATCTGGAATCTGGGAACTGGGGCCTATGCTAAGAAAGTTTACCAGATACGGGTCCAAAAACAAAGAAAAAAAAAATCGAGGGCGGGCTGAATTCTGAATTGTGGGGTTTATATTAAGTTTTCGGGGAGCTGACATCATCATCGCTGCCACCTAGAATCGGATGATTTGTAGCTGTAATGACGTTGATAGAAGAATGGATATATGAAAGTCAGATTCGTTCAAACGGTTGATTGAACCTGAAAAAAGACAAAAGAGTCCACTGTGTAGTTTACGGCGCGGCTTGTACAGTTTTGTACACTGCATACGCAAACGTGCAGGATCGATGGGTAGGGTCTGCGGGGACCATGGACAATGGACGTGGTGATCCAGGGACGAGGCTCAACTGAATCCTCGACGGTGGACGCTACGCTGGTCCGATTACCAAGCCCAGAAGTCGACAGCTCAATATCTCCTTTTTATTCCATTTTCATTCCCACAGTCCTTTTTAGCGTTAGTGATTAGAGCATCCTCTTATTTCACCGTCCACTAAGAATTCTGAAAGTATCTATTGAAAATTTCTCTTTTCATTTTTAATTATCGTGGTAATGAAAGGATCCAACTTTTGTGGAATGTAGAGGGGAAAAATAAAACACTTCTTAGCACACACCAAGGTACAGCATCCTGAGAAAGATGGTAACTGAACCCTTAAGTTCCAGGGCAATAATAGAGGCTACTGTAATTAGCCGTCGAGGACGACTGAAAATTACCATTAAGTTTATTCATGCACTGTAACTCCATAAAGAAAACTCAAAGTTGAAACAAAACATAAAAATTGTAATTAGCCGTCAAGGACGACTGGCACGGGAGTCTTCGGCTTTTCTATTGCCTATGGATAGATATAAACTTTTTTGACATGCATCCGTTCAAAATTCTTCTTCCATTGTCATTATAGACTAATAATAGTACATTGTCATTTAAAGCAGGAGATTACAATCATCAATGTTGTGGCACCACAGTCAGATTAGATAACAGAACTTATTTGAAAAAAGTTATTAATTAGCAATACGTGTTTTTAATGATAGAAGTTGGGGGTTATGGGTGATGACAAACATCAATTTCTTTATGTTGTGGGCGAAGTCGAAAGTTCGACCGCACATAGGTTGGTACCGCGGGCCCAGCTCAAAACAAAGAAGGCTGATGTAATAGAATATGACGTGTCATTATGGCCTTTTTGCGACGCTGCCTGTCGGCGTTTGGCTAACTTCTTCTTTTACTCGTCAGTTCTGTTTTCCTGTGCAAGTGTGGACCTTGGGCCTGGGTCCTGCATGGCATGCAACCCAAAACGGTTCAAATTTCCATCAGTTTGTTGTTTGTCCAGCTGTTAAAATCCAGTCTCCCACAGACACAACGTGCATGGTCAGAAAAATGAGTAAAAACAGGTATTCGGGATGGTGTCCTCCTAAAATTGAATATTATTAGAAAGAGTTTTCAGAGGATAATACTGAATTATTTTTTATAATATGATAATAAACAGTTATAATATGATGTAAGAATATTTATGTAATTTTATTTTAATCACACGGTCCATAGGTCTATGTAAAAATTTTTCCTAGTAAGAAGTAATCTACAATGGACATAGTTACCCAGGCACAAAAACCTAGCTGAACCGTGGGCGGTGGACGCTGGTCCGATTACTAAGCCCGTCAAGGCAACAGCCGACAACTGTCGATAACGATGGTTAGATTTGAGATTTAAAATGCTTCCTTTTCCTTTTATTTTCATTCACACATTCAACCTCAGCAATACTGATCAGAGCGTGCACGTACTTCACCGTTCGTTGAGATATTGAAACTATCAAACTTTTAGCATGTTTTGTCTAGCTACTGATGTAATATAGCCCTTCTTTTTTGGTTTTCTATTATCAAATAATTAAAGGGTCCAACTATGATACCCTATCCCATATCGGAAAAGTAAAGTGACATGGATTGATATATAAGTTGAGTCTAAGCATTCAAATTCAACTTGAAATATTCATTTTGGACTAGCGAAGACGGAACCCAAAAGTTAGACTTGGCTGCTCAGACTCTCGTCACGCGCTGGGCCTGTGGGCTCAGGGCATGACAGAATTGTATCAGAACGAATCTCGTGTGATCTCTGCACAGGATGAGATTGGGTCTATGGTATTAGGCCGATATACGTAAGGAAATGGAGGAACTAAGTCTAAATACTCAAGTCTAACTTGAGATATTCATTTTGGACCAGTGAGGATGGAGCCCAAAAGTTAGACTTGGTTGCACAGACTCTAATCACGTGCTAGGCTTGTGGGCCCAGGGCATGACACCAACTTCATTCCATTACTTCTAAGTACAAATCAACCTAGTTGTGGAATGTAGGGGTGTTTGGTTTAGGAAAATTAGGAAAGGGAATGGGTATTAATAAAGCATCATCAATACTATTCTCGTATTGATTTTGAATTAAACTTGTCGTCCTCTTAACTTGGATTTGTTTTAACACTTCCTTAACCTCTTATCATGGTGAAACAAGAAAGCCATTTGCGGCATAAATTATATGTGAATCCCAGTACTTGACCAAATCATTCTTGGATTCTTTTTAGAGAATTTTGCTTCTCTAGATATTGTATTAGTAGGCAAAAATTACTGGACTTAATTTCTAAGATCCCCTAAGACAGTAAAATTCGGCCGAATCTCAAGAAACTTTGCGTCTTTGTTTCTCATGGATCGTGATTATCAAATTTATTTAGGACTTATTAATCTGGGCCGTGCAGATCCAGCAAAGAGCCTAAAGATATTCAAGGAGAAAGATATTGCACAGAATTAGAGAAAATTCAGTTCCGATTATTGTTGCAGTTTTGAAGATTAGTGTACGTAAATGCATAGGTAACGTGAAAAAATATATTTGAAGAATGTGTTTAAAATTTTTTTTAAAAACATCTTGTTTAAAAACAATACCAAACAAAATAAATTCATGGTAATTGAATCATTAAATTCTAGGGCATCATATAGGCTGTTTTTGGTAAATCTATTATACTCGTAGCTTCCTTGAACAGGGTGGACATAGCATAATTATTCTCTTTTAATTAAGCATCTTCATAACCAATAGCAATATTGGCACATGTAGACTTTCTTAAGACTATTGAGCTCTTCTTTCTAACCATACAATCTCAGGAAAATTGAAGGACACAAAATGCCTATTAGGAAACATTTTCTTCGATGTACTACTTAGTTTACAGTACCGTGCTGCCTAGCCCTGTGCAAATGCAGGCCTTTTAGAATGCATCGGTTAAGAGTTAAGCTAAAATGCAGTTTTACACAATGCATTATACACTCATCTTGCATCACCTTCTGAATTATCCATGTATTAATGTTCCATGTGACATGATCCAACAAAATCCATGATGGTACTGTTACAAGATTTTTTTTTTTTTGAGAAGTACTATTTATTATAGTTCAACAACATACAATGTATATAATGAAATAGCAAAATTTAAATAATAATCTTATGTCTACTACATTACATATGCAATTACTTCATTCCATATTCCACAATGACATTTGCAAACAAACATGGAAAAGACCATGTTTATTGCCATTATGTCTATTCATCCGCTGACGATTTTTATTTCCATTAAAACTCTATGAAGAAGGCAACTCAAAATTTGAAGAAAAACAGAAAAATATATAGCTGCCCCATAAGAGTTGTACATGTGGTTTCTGCTTTACTTCTGTGTATGAATAGATATAAATACCTTATTCGACATGTATGGAGTTGAAAATCCTTCTTTCAACCACATGAACTAAAATAGTACATTAGCATTTAAAGCAGCAGATTACAATCACCCATAATTGCGACATCAAACTCAGATTATATTCGCAAAACTTGTTTAGAAGAGAAGTTTTTTTTTTTTTTAAGAAAAGAAGGAAAGTTCTTATTAGTAACCCTTTTAGTGAGACATGTAAGGGGGGCAAATTCATCGAAATATTGTCCAAAAAAAGAAAAATCCGGCATTTGTGGTTGTCAGAATTTTTTTTTTGGCAACTAAGTGCGCCGCGTTTGGGAAACGCGGCGCACCACTTTTTTTTTTTTTTTTTATACAGCGCCGCGTTTGGGAATCGAAAAGTCAAAATTTCCATTCCCAAACGCGGCGCTGACACGCCGCCACCACAAGTCCGACACGTGGCAGATTGTCTGCCACCGAGAGAAGGACCGGTCAGCGAGCATGGGCTGCCCGCTGACCGGCACGCTTTTTCGTGTGCCAAACGCGGCGCTCAACCGGCGTTTGACACGCGTCGCTGTCGGTGGGAGCTGTCCCCCCACCGACAGCACGGCCGGTCAGCGGGTAGCTGACCGGCTGACTTTTGCGAGTGCCAAACGCGGCGCTCGCAAAAGTTTTTTTTTTTTTTTAAATTTTTGGAATTATCTAGCCGTTGATCTGATGAGATCAACGGCTAGCATTCATTCATTTCACGTCTGCAATTGCAATTGCAATTGCAGGTGCAATTGCAATTGCAATTGCAGATTCATGCCTATAAAATCCCCTCCCCCAGCATTTGCAATTTCACAAACGCACACACACTCACTTGTGCAAATTTCCATCTTCTCCGGCGATAGTTACATTTGCACACACTCTCACTTTATTAGTGTTAATTTTTCCTTCTTCTCCTAGTTTAATTACAATGTTTTGACTTTTCTTCTGAGAATTAAAGTTTAACACCGGTCTTCGGAGCTGTTGGGGCAAGCAAAAAACTTAAGCACTCTGGTTGTGGACGTACCTAGATCAAGTTAGTACCCTATAATTATTAATTATTTTTCCGTTATATTGTGTTTACTTTATATAATGTGTAATGTGTTTCGTTATAATTATTGTTTTGTTATAACATGTTTATAATTATTTTTATGTTATTGTGTATTATGTTGTTGAAAAATTATTAATATTATTATTTATATATTTGTTTGTATTTATGTAAATTTATAATTTATGTCGAAAATGATTAAATAATTGCATGTAGACAACAACACTGTGCTTATTTACATTTTGCACGTGTATAATTTGAAAAATTACAATTTTACCCTTGAAATTTTATAGAATTATGAAATGGCCCTAAAATTTTAACATAATATTATTATGACCCCAAAAGTTAAACCTATTTACACTTTGGCCCCTATAATTATGAAAAAATAGAATTAGACCCCTAAAGTGTTGTATAAATATAAATTGGACCCGAAACTTGTAGATAATTAAATAATGACCGTTAATTTTGTATATTTACACTTTGGCCCATGTAATTATGAAAAAATAGAATTAGACCCCTAAAGTGTTGTATAAATATAAATTGGACCCGAAACGTGTACATAATAAATTATAACCGTGAATTTTGTATATTTACACTTTGGCCCTATAATTATGCAAAATTATAATTGGGCCCCTAAAAATTAAAAAACTCATAAAATGGATTCGAAATTGTACATAGTTAATTTTTAACTCCGAAAATTTTATATATTTACACTTTATTTTGTATAATTGGAAAAAATAACAATTAGGCCCCCAAAACTATTACACAGTTAATTTTTCGACCGATCATTGTACGTATTTACACTTTGGCCCTTACAATTATGAAAAATTACAATTGAACCCACAAAGTTTTACGTATTTTTAAATTGGACTAAAAAACTTGTACGCAATTAATGTTTTACTCTAAAAATTTATCAAATTTACAATTAGGCCCCTGTGATTATGAAAAAATAGCAATTAGGCGGGTGATGTTTAACTTAATTAAAAATTAGACCCGCAACCTTTAGCCGTGTAATTATCAAAATTACAATTATTTCTCCGAAATTTTACGTAATAATAAATTAGTTTGGAAATTTGTACATAATTAAATTTTGACCCGTTACTTTTGCATATTTACACTTTGGACCTTTTAAATTTAATATTTATATTTCGGCCCCAAAAATTTTTAAAAATTGAAATTAGACCCCCTTAATTTTACATGATTATGAATTTACTCCGAAACTCTTAAACAATTATATTTAGGATTTAAATGCAAAGTAAATTTTGATATATTTACCTTTTTTCCTTATAATTAGGGCGCATAATAACATTTAGGCCCCCGAAGTTTTAAGTAGCTAAACATTTGACCCCAAACAACTACACAATCAATTTTTCGGTCCATCGTTGTACATATTTACCCTTTGGCCCCTATAATTATGAAAAATTACAATTGCACCCACAAAGTTTTACGTATTTTTAAATTACAATCACTGTTGCAGTCTGATCAGGTAGTTTGACTTTCATATTTTTAAAAAATTACATATACGACGACATAATTTTTTATCTGTCCATAACGGTTGAAATTTTATTGTAGTTCATATGGATGCCATACACGGATGATGTGCTAGCATCTTTACCCCAGTATTGCACAGCAGGTGCACATATCTGGAGGTCGAGAGTCCCACTCATATTTTGGTACATCGTTGAATTTCATTTTCCAGATCGAGTCATGAGACAATTCGGAATGCGCCAAAATATTCCGGAAGGCGTTGACACAGATCCTGGTAAATTGCATTCACTTGGACTATCGGGACGTGCAGGACAGGATTGGCATTATTATCTCAGAGCCTGGATTGATTATTGGAATTCACGTACAAATTCGGTTGTTACAGGCGATATTACGAATACATTTCGACCGTCGACTGAGTATATACGTTGGTATTATCGCCATACTATCTTATATATTGCTCCTCCTGTCTATCATAATCAGCGCGATGGCCTTCAGGGCGTTTCTAGCCAGCACGAGTACATGGTAAAGATAGCTATTTTTTTTAACGTTCTATCTTTTATATTTATTTGATGTCAGTGAATTACTAATAATTTATATTTGTGTGATTTATAGATGAGCAGCATGCAGAGAATCGGGGATGCATCAGCGACTCGCCTCCGTCATATTGACCCAAATGATATTTCTCATCCTATTTTGACGACAATCAGAGATGAGGCATTTGGGTCCATGCAATATTTAGGGCGCTCAGATCGTATGCTTTTGGGCCCAGATCCACGACAGCACAGTGGTGTCTCTATATCGGATACTCCTCAGTATCAGAGACCTGTAAGACACGTACCTAGCCAGGCTGGCACCTCGTCTAGTGGACACCGACGTCATCACCAGCATGGATTGCATGATGAAGCAGTACATCAGGAGCAAGTTACTTCTACTGGATACCATGCTTATACGACGCCGTATAGTAGTTCACAGATCCTGCCTTCGAGGAGCACGGCTAATGTGTATGATCCGTGCTATTCTATGACCATGCATGAGGGTACCACTTCTATTATTGGGCATCAGATACATTCGACTTCACTTTCTACTGGATCAGGGCTACACCCCATATTCCAGTTTCTTAGTAGTGATGCCGGTGGATTTCATCATGGAGGTACGTCCACGTATTTCACCCCGAGTCCTCATTCACACATGCCTACCTCAGGTCCATCAACCTCTGCCATCATCCATCATCATATTCAAGATACTCATGACGCTGAAGAATCAGGTGATGATGAGACTGATGAAGATGATCCGTCAGCACATCTTGAGGTACGTGCCCGACGCGCGATTAGGAGGCCTAGAAGATTTTGCTGCTCATCGACGCCTCGAGATCCACATCAACAGCAATTTCGTGGGCGCTAGGGCATTTGATAATTTTTAGGCCCTTGTAAATTTGATATACTCAATAATTTTCATTTCTAAAGTATTTTACTATTTTATTCCTTCCAAAATTAATTTTCATCTAAGTTTTAAAGCAAGCACATCTAAACACGACAAATTTCAAAAATTATGAAATTACTAAAAATTATAAATTATGGTATATTACTAACAAATTTATGTCGAAAAAATCCTTGTGTGCCAAAACGTAATTCATCTCAAAATTTGTCCAAAAACATAAATTTGTTAAAAACTCGAGTTAAAAAACAATTACGTAGCAAAATCATGTTTTGCCCCCGACAAGTGTGTCATGAAAAAAATATTTTGAACCCCAAAAAATTATCATATATTAGAAAATTGTGAAAAAATATATCTATGTTTGAGAATTTTTATTTTTCAACTATAACTGTACATTCGTTGTTTTTTTCTTAAAATCGAATTCTGATATCCAAAACTATAAAATGAGCGGCCAGTTTTTAATATTCCCTAAACCCTAAACAATTTTACATTCGTTATATAAATAAAAAAATTCTAAACTTCAAACACAATCTTTGTGTATTATAAATACGATTTGAACTGTCTCAATTATTTTGGACAATAAAAGGTATAAATTTACTAAAAACACTACCTTCAAATCCCAAAAACCCTAAATCTAAAACCTTAATCCTAGAGTCAAAAACTGAAACCGTCCCCAATCCTAACCCTACTCCAAACCCTAATTCAAAAACTCTTACACGTCTCCCAAAAAAAACAAAAATAACCAAAAAAAAAACCAAAAAAATAAGAACAAAAAACCAAAAAAAAAAAAAAGAACAAAAAACCAAAACAAAACAAAAAAAAAAAACCAAAAACCAAAAACCAAAAAAAAAACCAAAAAAATAAGAACAAAAAACCCAAAAAAAAAAGAACTAAAAACCCAAAAAAAGCCAAAATAAGAAACAAAAAAATAAGAACAAAAAAACCAAAAAAATAAGAACAAAAAACCAAAAAAATAAGAACAAAAAACAAAAAAAAAACCAAAAAATTAAGAACAAAAACAAAAAAAAAAACCACAAAAATAAGAACAAAAAACAAAAAAAAAACTAAAAACCCAAAAAAAAAACCAAAATAAAAAACAAAAAATAAGAACAAAAAAACCAAAATAATAAGAACAAAAAACAAAAAAAAACAAAAAAAACAAAAAAAAACAAAAAAAAATGAAAATAAAAAACAAAAAAATAAGAACAAAAAAACCAAAAAAAAAGAACAAAAAACAAAAAAAAAAAAGAACTACAAACCCAAAAAAAAAAAACCAAAAAAAAAGAACAAAAACAAAAAAAAAAACCAAAAAATAAGAACAAAAAACCAAAAAAAAAAATAAGTAAAAACCCAAAAAAAAAACAAAATAAAAAACAAAAAAATGAGAACAAAAAAAAAAAAAAAAAAAAAAGGCGGCAAGCGCCGCGTTTCAGAAACTCGGCAGAAGCGCTGCGTTTCAGAAACGCGGCGCTTGACAGAGCTCGGTCAGCGCCGCGTTTGGCAAACGCGGCGCCCTTAGTTCCAAAAAAAAAATTCTGACAGCCACAAATGCCGGATTTTTGTTTTTTTGGGCAATATTTCAATGAATTTGCCTGTAAGGGGTTATGGGTATTATCAGGCATTAACTTCTTTTACCGTGGGCCAAGTCGTTGATTCGACCTGACATGGGTTGGTACGGCGGCTCAGCTCAAAGCAAAGAAGGCTGACGTAACAGCAAATGACATGTCCATTTGAGCTTAGCAACGCGGCCTTTTGGTTTTTGGAAACTTCTTTTTTTCTTGCGCAAAATATCTAGCTTGGATTTGGGGCAAATTCATTGAAATATTGCCCAAAAAAACAAAAATCCGGCATTTGTGGCTGTCAGAATTTTTTTTTTGGAACTAAGGGCGCCGCGTTTGCCAAACGCGGCGCTGACCGAGCTCTGTCAAGCGCCGCGTTTCTGAAACGCAGCGCTTCTGCCGAGTTTCTGAAACGCGGCGCTTGCCGCCTTTTTTTTTTTTTTTTTTTTTTTGTTCTCATTTTTTTGTTTTTTATTTTGTTTTTTTTTTGGGTTTTTACTTATTTTTTTTTTGGTTTTTTGTTCTTATTTTTTGGTTTTTTTTTTTGTTTTTGTTCTTTTTTTTTGGTTTTTTTTTTTTGGGTTTGTAGTTCTTTTTTTTTTTTGTTTTTTGTTCTTTTTTTTTGGTTTTTTTGTTCTTATTTTTTTGTTTTTTATTTTCATTTTTTTTTGTTTTTTTTTTGTTTTTTTTGTTTTTTTTTGTTTTTTGTTCTTATTGTTTTGGTTTTTTTGTTCTTATTTTTTGTTTTTTATTTTGGTTTTTTTTTTGGGTTTTTAGTTTTTTTTTTGTTTTTTGTTCTTATTTTTGTGGTTTTTTTTTTTGTTTTTGTTCTTAATTTTTTGGTTTTTTTTTTGTTTTTTGTTCTTATTTTTTTGGTTTTTTGTTCTTATTTTTTTGGTTTTTTTGTTCTTATTTTTTTGTTTCTTATTTTGGCTTTTTTTGGGTTTTTAGTTCTTTTTTTTTTGGGTTTTTTGTTCTTATTTTTTTGGTTTTTTTTTTTGGTTTTTGGTTTTTGGTTTTTTTTTTTTGTTTTGTTTTGGTTTTTTGTTCTTTTTTTTTTTTTGGTTTTTTGTTCTTATTTTTTTGGTTTTTTTTTTGGTTATTTTTGTTTTTTTTGGGAGACGTGTAAGAGTTTTTGAATTAGGGTTTGGAGTAGGGTTAGGATTGGGGACGGTTTCAGTTTTTGACTCTAGGATTAAGGTTTTAGATTTAGGGTTTTTGGGATTTGAAGGTAGTGTTTTTAGTAAATTTATACCTTTTATTGTCCAAAATAATTGAGACAGTTCAAATCGTATTTATAATACACAAAGATTGTGTTTGAAGTTTAGAATTTTTTTATTTATATAACGAATGTAAAATTGTTTAGGGTTTAGGGAATATTAAAAACTGGCCGCTCATTTTATAGTTTTGGATATCAGAATTCGATTTTAAGAAAAAAACAACGAATGTACAGTTATAGTTGAAAAATAAAAATTCTCAAACATAGATATATTTTTTCACAATTTTCTAATATATGATAATTTTTTGGGGTTCAAAATATTTTTTTCATGACACACTTGTCGGGGGCAAAACATGATTTTGCTACGTAATTGTTTTTTAACTCGAGTTTTTAACAAATTTATGTTTTTGGACAAATTTTGAGATGAATTACGTTTTGGCACACAAGGATTTTTTCGACATAAATTTGTTAGTAATATACCATAATTTATAATTTTTAGTAATTTCATAATTTTTGAAATTTGTCGTGTTTAGATGTGCTTGCTTTAAAACTTAGATGAAAATTAATTTTGGAAGGAATAAAATAGTAAAATACTTTAGAAATGAAAATTATTGAGTATATCAAATTTACAAGGGCCTAAAAATTATCAAATGCCCTAGCGCCCACGAAATTGCTGTTGATGTGGATCTCGAGGCGTCGATGAGCAGCAAAATCTTCTAGGCCTCCTAATCGCGCGTCGGGCACGTACCTCAAGATGTGCTGACGGATCATCTTCATCAGTCTCATCATCACCTGATTCTTCAGCGTCATGAGTATCTTGAATATGATGATGGATGATGGCAGAGGTTGATGGACCTGAGGTAGGCATGTGTGAATGAGGACTCGGGGTGAAATACGTGGACGTACCTCCATGATGAAATCCACCGGCATCACTACTAAGAAACTGGAATATGGGGTGTAGCCCTGATCCAGTAGAAAGTGAAGTCGAATGTATCTGATGCCCAATAATAGAAGTGGTACCCTCATGCATGGTCATAGAATAGCACGGATCATACACATTAGCCGTGCTCCTCGAAGGCAGGATCTGTGAACTACTATACGGCGTCGTATAAGCATGGTATCCAGTAGAAGTAACTTGCTCCTGATGTACTGCTTCATCATGCAATCCATGCTGGTGATGACGTCGGTGTCCACTAGACGAGGTGCCAGCCTGGCTAGGTACGTGTCTTACAGGTCTCTGATACTGAGGAGTATCCGATATAGAGACACCACTGTGCTGTCGTGGATCTGGGCCCAAAAGCATACGATCTGAGCGCCCTAAATATTGCATGGACCCAAATGCCTCATCTCTGATTGTCGTCAAAATAGGATGAGAAATATCATTTGGGTCAATATGACGGAGGCGAGTCGCTGATGCATCCCCGATTCTCTGCATGCTGCTCATCTATAAATCACACAAATATAAATTATTAGTAATTCACTGACATCAAATAAATATAAAAGATAGAACGTTAAAAAAAATAGCTATCTTTACCATGTACTCGTGCTGGCTAGAAACGCCCTGAAGGCCATCGCGCTGATTATGATAGACAGGAGGAGCAATATATAAGATAGTATGGCGATAATACCAACGTATATACTCAGTCGACGGTCGAAATGTATTCGTAATATCGCCTGTAACAACCGAATTTGTACGTGAATTCCAATAATCAATCCAGACTCTGAGATAATAATGCCAATCCTGTCCTGCACGTCCCGATAGTCCAAGTGAATGCAATTTACCAGGATCTGTGTCAACGCCTTCCGGAATATTTTGGCGCATTCCGAATTGTCTCATGACTCGATCTGGAAAATGAAATTCAACGATGTACCAAAATATGAGTGGGACTCTCGACCTCCAGATATGTGCACCTGCTGTGCAATACTGGGGTAAAGATGCTAGCACATCATCCGTGTATGGCATCCATATGAACTACAATAAAATTTCAACCGTTATGGACAGATAAAAAATTATGTCGTCGTATATGTAATTTTTTAAAAATATGAAAGTCAAACTACCTGATTAGACTGCAATAGTGAAAGCTGATCTCTATAATAACTCGCTACATGCTGAGGTGCATTTCTCGTAGTCCGCCGAGTCACCCATCTACCTCCCCTCGGGTAATCACCTGGCTCTCGTGCCTGGGTGATCTGAGGTCGAATGGTCGAGAACCGCTCCCATGCCCAAAACTGTTAAAATAAGACAATTTAGTTGTTCTACTATATAAATACTTTAATTGACTGGTAAAATTTCAATGTATGAGGTAAATATTGATATTTTTTTACCTGAAGTAGCATGTATGGTCCAGCTGTCGTCTTAGTGCCAGCAACTGATGCATGGCACATACGCCTGTACAAGCAAGCGAGCACGGCGCTCCCCCAACTATACTGTTCTAGTGCCTCCAAATCAACCAACATATCTAACCATGAGGTGTGTACAACATTTCCACATGTATCTGCAAATAACTGCCCACCAAGTAACATCAATATGTACATGCGGGCATACTGCTGAACTGTCTGATTAGGAGCATCAGGTGGTAGAGGATTATTCTGTATGTGCTCGTACAAGCCAACTAGTTTCATCCTGGTATCCTTGAATTGATTTTCTTCTAGCCAGATCCCTAACAAATCATAAACCTGATGCTGTCGCTGTGGTAAACTCTGCGAACGGTGTACTAATGTGACAGGTAAACCATCTACGCGTAAGCCCCACAACACCTCAACGTCCTGTAAGGTGATAGTGGCCTCGCCAATAGAAATAGGAAGATGAAACGTATGAGTCTCCTGCCTCCACCGCTCGATTAATGCATTAATAAGACCGTGGTCTAACTTGAACGAACCTACACGACAAACTCCACCAAATCCGGCTAAATCCATAAAATGCAGGATCCGAGGATCAATCACCTTCATGAACTCCCAAAAATGTCTATCACATCTCTTCACCTCGAGCTCAACGCCCTCACCGTGAAAAATCGCGGCAGATCTATGCTGTGGCTGAAGGCGTAAAACTGAACCATCTATAGGACCCTGAACGGGAGCTGAGGTGCTTACGCTCATGCGGCCGGGATCCATATGAACTCGTACCTGAAAATATGAAAAATGAACAAAATATCAATAACAAATACTGGCCATAAATTTACAAAAAATTTAAAAATTGTTTGCGTATAAACAAAATATACAAATTGAATAATCACTAAATAAAAGCGTAAATATAAACCCTAAACCCTCAAACAGATTATTATAAACCCTAAACCCTCTGTCGTCAAAAAGTAATAACTGATAACTAAAATCTTAAAACCTTAAAGCGTAATAACTAAATTCTAAATTCATAAAATAAAATTTAAAAGCTAAAAACGGATTTATTTTATTAAATGACAAATCTTGTGTACGAGAGAAGACGAAACTTCGTAATTTTATTAAATTTCTAAATTTAGTTTTTAGACTAAATTCTAAATTCATAAAATAAAATTTAAAAGCTAAAAACGGATTTATTTTATTAAATGACAAATCTTGTGTACGAGAGAAGACGAAACTTCGTAATTTTATTAAATTTCTAAATTTAGTTTTTAGAACCGTACTACTGAATAATTACACACAAATACGCTTACATTGTAGAATAAATAAGGAGTACTTATTATTTTTACAATGACATAAACCCTACAATCTTAACGATTAAAATATCCAGCAAAAGGACAATTGGGTGCCGTGTGACCGGGTTGTGAACAGTTACTACATCGACGTGGTGCATCAGGGCATCTTCGATCCATCTGATTTCGAATTCTTGCAGTTCGCAATGGTCCCGGACGCCTTTGTTTTAGACGACTAGTATTAATTGTGAACTTCAAATCCGATGGCGGCCAGTAGCTTTGATCTCTGAGAGGATAAAATTGACGCCCGAATGATGCTTGATATAAATCATAAGTATACTCCTTCCCGACAAGATTCATAGAATTAATTTGGGAAATAGAACATGCCGCCATCGCATGCGAACAAGGAAAATGGAGTAGCTGAAATTTAAGACATGTGCACTCTTGCTTGTGCAGATCTACGATTTGCCTTTTCCCGCCTTCGTGTCCATGCCTGTGACCAGTAGTAATGCAGAAAATACCTGCTCCAGGGTCATATACACCGACTACATGTCTTTTAGCTTTTTTCTCATTTGTCACATATTTTTGCCAACTGTAGTCTGGAAGCGGGTAGCGCACAACACATGCTAATTTTGCATTCTTCACAAAAAGTTTGACAGTTTGGGCCAATGTAAAGCGAACGCATGCGGTAATAGGCAATAATCGGGCATCCCTGAGTAATTTGTTGAAACACTCTGCCATATTTGTCGATGTGTGCCCCCAACGGCTTCCGTCGTCCTTGCTCAGGGCCCACTGTTCGGGCCGAATGTTTGTGCCTGTTAGCCAGTTGTACGCTTCTTCATTCAAATTTTGTATTTCTTGCATGTAATGCTCGTACTTATAAGGCTGGTTGGCCTTTCCAGCTGCCATAATAAGCTTCTTCAATCTACACAATAGTTACACGTCATAAATAGTGAGTGAACTGTCGATGATCATTCCTACTGCTGACCCGAGCACATGTATGTTCATCTGCGAGAGTAACTATCATCCACATAGTATGAGATCTACGCAACGTCGCTCTCAACTGCCAATTACATGGAGGTGTTGAATTACGAGCCTTACAACGGACATACCAAGTGGTTGGAGTGCTCTCACGCACTTTGTACTCTCTATTTGCCTTGATAGACCACGTTTGTACTGCTTTTATTACCTTTTCTTTTGAATGAAATAGCATACCCAACCGAATGTCACCCGTCTGCTCGTTGTACAAATCAAGCCTCTCAACGGGACCACCGCTTAAGGGATCAAATTGTAAAATTGCATCTACACCAGCATCATACTGTAATGTCCCAGGATCATAACCCGTCCATGCTGAAATAGGACCCACATCCGAATGTCTCCGTGCATCTTCCTGTCCAGTTTCATTATTTCCTTGCTCCATGTCATCTTCGGACTCATCAAATTCAGGTTCTGGCTCAGAGTCCATATCATCATCTTGAACATCGGTCTCTACTTCTGTGCCACGAATGTTGGCTGTATTGTCATCGTCTTGCCCACAACCAAACTCTCCCGCTGAAGATAAATACATACCTGCAGCGCTGCTACTAGTGCCTTGATCAACACGGTTTCTGCTGCCTCTCCGATGTCCTCTCCTAGTCCGTTGACCATCTCCTCTTTCACGCTGAGTAGATTGACCTCTGTACATATCAGATGTCCACGCTTCTTCCAATGTTGACGTGCCACGTAGACTAGTGCCTTGATCAAAGTGTGTCCATTCAATTTCATTGCATTGAGTATCCTGCTGTTCTACTATTTGGATCTCTTCAACCTCCACGTAGATCTCTGTTGGTTCTCGAGTGTTTGCTTTGAAGTAGTACATCGTGTCTACTCCGTCATCGTCATCCAAAGGTGTAGCACTAAATACACCTTGTTGTTGAAAACAGCTCCTAAGTATCAAACTAATTTTGTATCTATTTCGATCTACACCCATAGCATTGTACACTTTATCAACCAACTCCTGATAGCATACCTTTCGTCTAAGGAACAACACTTTTTTTGGCATAGGCGGGTCATACAACATTGATCCTCCGGCATATACAATTTTTCCTCCCCAGTATAAATGAACTGATAAAGTATGATCGTTCGACATGTTTCACCCAATCTAACCAATGCAAGCCCAATTAAGTATTTTGTGTAACATAATACGTAATCGTAACTAATCATTAAATAGTAATGAAAATAACTGGACAAATTTTAATTAGCGTTTATATCCTAAATATAATTATTTAAGAGTTTCAGAAGCTAATTTATTATTACGAAAAATTTCAGAGAAATAATTGTAATTTTGATAATTACACAGCTAAAGGTTGCGGGTCTAATTTTTAATTAAGTTAAACATCACCCGCCTAATTGCTATTTTTCATAATCACAGGGGCCTAATTGTAAATTTGATAAATTTTTAGAGTAAAACATTAACTGCGTACAAATTTTTTAGTCCAATTTAAAAATACGTAAAACTTTGTGGGTGCAATTGTAATTTTTCATAATTATAGGGGCCAAAGGGTAAATATGTACAACGATGGACCGAAAAATTGATTGTGTAGTTGTTTGGGGTCAAATGTTTAGCTACTTAAAATTTAATTATGTACAAATTTCCAAACTAATTTATTATTACGTAAAATTTCGGAGAAATAATTGTAATTTTGATAATTACACGGCTAAAGGTTGCGGGTCTAATTTTTAATTAAGTTAAACATCACCCGCCTAATTGCTATTTTTTCATAATCACAGGGGCCTAATTGTAAATTTGATAAATTTTTAGAGTAAAACATTAATTGCGTACAAGTTTTTTAGTCCAATTTAAAAATACGTAAAACTTTGTGGGTTCAATTGTAATTTTTCATAATTGTAAGGGCCAAAGTGTAAATACGTACAATGATCGGTCGAAAAATTAACTGTGTAATAGTTTTGGGGGCCTAATTGTTATTTTTTCCAATTATACAAAATAAAGTGTAAATATATAAAATTTTCGGAGTTAAAAATTAACTATGTACAATTTCGAATCCATTTTATGAGTTTTTTAATTTTTAGGGGCCCAATTATAATTTTGCATAATTATAGGGCCAAAGTGTAAATATACAAAATTCACGGTTATAATTTATTATGTACACGTTTCGGGTCCAATTTATATTTATACAACACTTTAGGGGTCTAATTCTATTTTTTCATAATTACATGGGCCAAAGTGTAAATATACAAAATTAACGGTCATTATTTAATTATCTACAAGTTTCGGGTCCAATTTATATTTATACAACACTTTAGGGGTCTAATTCTATTTTTTCATAATTATAGGGGCCAAAGTGTAAATAGGTTTAACTTTTGGGGTCATAATAATATTATGTTAAAATTTTAGGGCCATTTCATAATTCTATAAAATTTCAAGGGTAAAATTGTAATTTTTCAAATTATACACGTGCAAAATGTAAATAAGCACAGTGTTGTTGTCTACATGCAATTATTTAATCATTTTCGACATAAATTATAAATTTACATAAATACAAACAAATATATAAATAATAATATTAATAATTTTTCAACAACATAATACACAATAACATAAAAATAATTATAAACATGTTATAACAAAACAATAATTATAACGAAACACATTACACATTATATAAAGTAAACACAATATAACGGAAAAATAATTAATAATTATAGGGTACTAACTTGATCTAGGTACGTCCACAACCAGAGTGCTTAAGTTTTTTGCTTGCCCCAACAGCTCCGAAGACCGGTGTTAAACTTTAATTCTCAGAAGAAAAGTCAAAACATTGTAATTAAACTAGGAGAAGAAGGAAAAATTAACACTAATAAAGTGAGAGTGTGTGCAAATGTAACTATCGCCGGAGAAGATGGAAATTTGCACAAGTGAGTGTGTGTGCGTTTGTGAAATTGCAAATGCTGGGGGAGGGGATTTTATAGGCATGAATCTGCAATTGCAATTGCAATTGCACCTGCAATTGCAATTGCAATTGCAGACGTGAAATGAATGAATGCTAGCCGTTGATCTCATCAGATCAACGGCTAGATAATTCCAAAAATTTAAAAAAAAAAAAAACTTTTGCGAGCGCCGCGTTTGGCACTCGCAAAAGTCAGCCGGTCAGCTGCCCGCTGACCGGCCGTGCTGTCGGTGGGGGGACAGCTCCCACCGACAGCGACGCGTGTCAAACGCCGGTTGAGCGCCGCGTTTGGCACACGAAAAAGCGTGCCGGTCAGCGGGCAGCCCATGCTCGCTGACCGGTCCTTCTCTCGGTGGCAGACAATCTGCCACGTGTCGGACTTGTGGTGGCGGCGTGTCAGCGCCGCGTTTGGGAATGGAAATTTTGACTTTTCGATTCCCAAACGCGGCGCTGTATAAAAAAAAAAAAAAAAGTGGTGCGCCGCGTTTCCCAAACGCGGCGCACTTAGTTGCCAAAAAAAAAATTCTGACAACCACAAATGCCGGATTTTTCTTTTTTTGGACAATATTTCGATGAATTTGCCAGGATTTGGGCCCGGTATATACCCAACAATTGGAAAAATACTTAAATGGACCCGATCCATGGAATAGTTTCGTGGATTCCTTGGTCTAGAAGCAGTCAACACATTCATACGGTGGAGCATGAATGACGTGGTAACTTTTGGACCAAGAGGTCCACGAAACTATTATGTGAATCATGTCTATCTAAGTATTTCCCCCACAACTGAATATGTTTCATCCTTTGTAGGATTGTAGAACACCAGTCTCCCCCATACCCACCGTACATGGTCAGAAAAAGCATGCAAACAAATATTCGGAATGCCTTCCTTTGCTTGGAAAATTGTTAGGTGGACCGGATTCATGGGTAGAGCTATAGATCTCTTGGTCTAAAATGCTCCACATCAGCCATGGTCCATGCAGGGGCGACGTGGGCCTATTTCATGGCCCACCAGTGATCACTTCATTGTTGATGTGAAGAATTCTGAACCAAGGGGTCCATGGCTAGTCCACCTAAAAATTTTCCCCTTTGCTTTGGATAGACGATAGAGTATTATTGGCAAGAGTTTTTAGACAATAAGTAAGTAAAATAAATAAGCGATCATAAAAATTATAAAGTGGTTGAAATTGTGTTTAAAGAATACTGAAAAAAAAAAAAGTTATGTTGTGTGTTTGAACAAAGCCATGTTTCCAAGTAAACTTTTTCTACATTATCCCAAATACTCAAATAATCGATTCAGATTGTAAGAACATAATCTAGATAACAATAAAATTCTTAAAATTGAATATCAAACTCTTTTCCTTGCCTGAACAAGTTTATAGTCTAACTTGAACCATAAAAAATACTAATTTTTTTAGAGCTACAATTTTTTCAACACCTACTTAATTAATATTTTCAAAAAATTGTACCAGACAAAATGGGGGAATACAAAACTACCACTCTGGGAAACATTATCGAGTGCAAGCATGTTATGGGTTGTGTCTATGTTTTCTGCATAATTTCTTCTTCTTGGTAAATTCTTCTGCTCAATAATCAATGGAGCTTGTTTGGTTGTTTGGTACATACTAGGACAGCATGATTTAAGAAATCAGTCAAAAACTTGTTCAAAAAGTGCAAGGAGCCGCAATGCAGCCTTGAAGCAGAGCTCTTACTTGCGGCTACAAATATGACAACGACGATGACGTTGCTGTCCCTGGTATTGGTTTTCATGTGATTAAAGTACCAATTAAAAGTCTTCATGTGACTGAGATTATTTATGTGATTGAGGAAAACATTTTTGCAGCTCAAAGTAATTAGAGATTATGAATACCAATTATGACTGTGTTCCTTAATAATAAAAAAATCTTAAGGAATTCGAAAAACATTCTCCAGTGTCTTTTCCTACCAAGCCATTAGCCCACCGCTTAAAAGTAAAAATGTTTATACTTTTTATTAAGTAAAAAAAAAGAAAGAAGAAAAAGAAAAGAAACGTTTTGCAGTTTCGACTTCCTTTGCATGATCTTTGAATTTTTTTTTTCGACACAGATCTTGGCGTAAAGATTGAGACGGTAGATATCAAATTGGACTTTAATTTCTGAAAACATGTAGGTGTACAATTAATCTACACTTTGCTAAGGAGAGGTGCTTCTCCACGCAATGCAATTCCACTACTACACTCGTTTCCTTTGTGCTTTATTATGAATTCCGCCGTAGTCTATAGTTAATCTATACTTTCATGTCTCTATCTCTCTCTGGTTTTGGTTTTCTTTTCTTTTTTTTTCTTTTTTTTTGGGTTTTTTTTTTTGGGGGGGGGGGGGGGGGGGGGGGGGGGGGGGGGGGGGGGGGGGGGGGGGGGGGGGGGGGGGGGGGGGGGGGGTTGGTGGTGCGGGGGGGGTGGGGGAGGTTTGGGATAAGAATATGCTTGGTGCCGTTAGCTACTTAGCTACTAGTGCACTCGAGTTTTATGGTGCTGATGATGATGGCCGAAAATCTAAGATCATGGACCTTGGAAGGCCATCATCTGCAAGAAACATTTCCCAAAAGTCCGCACTGTTGTCATCTAACCTTAGTTCCCCACTTGTCCCTCCACCCTCATCTGCAGTAGCCACTGTACTATTATTAACCGTTGCTCCAATATTAAGATTGCCCTCATCCACTGCGTTGGGTACGATTAATGTTTGTTCTTGAAGACTTAATTTTTCTTCTTGTCCGACTGCATAGTCTGACAATGGAAAATTAGTCTTGGCTTTATCTCCCCTATATTCAATGGCTTTCCTATCGTAAGCCCTTGCAGCCTCCTCTGCGGAGGTAAAGGTGCCTAACCATACACGCTTAGCTCGATGCGGATCCCATATCTCCACCGCCCATTTTCCTAACCTCTGCCTCACTCCCCTGTAATTATTCCCTCCACTCTTGTTCTCCTTCTTCTTTTTCTTCTTCTCCTTAATTCGCCTTTTCTCGTTCGAACCAAAATTGCTCCACACTGAACTTCCAACTTCCATCATGGTCCCACTCCCGCTGCTCGATAAAGGTTGTGGTTGTGACATTAACGTGGCACCCTCGAATTCAGCCGTTGGTAGTGGTAGCTGGTGAAGCTGGGGGCCTGCTGCTGCCTCTGAGCCGCCATGCTCATGATCAGTGGCTCCGCTGATGACGTGCTGAAGAGCTGAGACAATGTAGTTGTGTTCTTGACTTTTGAACAAATTTTCTGAAATCTGGGAGAATCTTCGGTCCATCTTTGTAACATTAAATTACTAGTCGTTTTGCTGCTTGCACGGACAAGTCTCCGAAATATTGGGAGAATCTGGAATCTGGGAACTGGGTCGATACTAAGAAAGTTTACGAGAAAGAAAAATGTAGAGGGCGGACTGACTTCTGAATGCTAGGGTTTATATAGATTGTCGGGAACTGACATCATGGCTGCCGCCTAGAATTCTACGTTTTGTTTAGCGTACTAGATTTAGTGAAAGTCATACCAGTTCACACGTTTGATTGACACCCGAAAAAAAGACGTAAGAATCTAAATGGATAGCCGAATGCGCGGTTTTATAGACTGCTTTTAGAAACCGTGGTCAGCCGATGGGTAGGGCCTGCGGAGACCAATAATCAGTAATGGACATGGTGATCCAGGTACGAAGCCTAACTGAACCTTGGACGGTGGACGCTGGTCCAATTACCAAGCCCATTAAGTCAACATCAAATTAAATATCGCCTTTTTCCTTTCAGTTTCATCCACACACATTCATTCTTAGCTTTTGTGATCAGACTTGCCCTTATTTCACCATCCATTAAGAATTCTGAAACTATCAATTCAAATTTTAGCAAGTTTATTTTGCTCTAGTGATGTAATATAGTCCTTCTCTTTTGTTTTTTCTTACCATGTTACTAAAAGGATCCAAATTTTGTGGAATGTAGAGGGGGAAAATTTTTCTCAATGTTGCTCAATGTTCATATTCCACAACTATGAAATATGAATAATATTATTCGTATAGCAAATCACTAACCCCACCCCACCCCCCCCCCCCCCCCCCCCCCCCCCCCAAAAACAAAAACACACACACAATTCTCAGCACACACCAAGGTACAACATCCTGAAAAAGATGGTCACTGAATCATTAAATTCCAGGGCAATAATAAAGGCTGTTTTTCGTTAATCCGCTGCACACGTTAGCATCCCTGAACATGGTGGACACAAAGGCATATTTATTCTCTTTTGATTAAGGATCTTCATGGTCAATGGCAATATTGGCACGTGATGGTAAAAAAGATCATCATTCTTTACTAGCTGTAGGCTCTCTTGAGACTAATCAGCTCTTCTTTCTCAGGAAAATAGGACACAAAATGCCTCTTTAGAAAACATTTTCTTCAACGTATTAGTTACTTGGTTTACACTACTGTGCAGCCCTGTACAAGTGCTGGCTCTTAGAAAGCGTAGGTTAAAAATTAAGGTAAAATGCAGTTTTGCCCATTGATCTGTATCCTCATCTCGCATCGCCTTCTTGAATTATCAATTGTAATAATGTTCTATTTGACATGATCCAACAAAATTCACAATGGCACTGACTATATTCAATCAAAAACAAATTTTCTAGATAAGTATCTACTAGATCTTTTTTGGTTGAAAAGTACAGTTAATAGTTCAACAACATACAAACAAAATTTAACGAACAGTCTTGTGTCTGCTACATTGTACAGGCATGACTTTAGTCCACATTTTACAATGACATCTTTAGAGAAACACGGAAAAGAACATGTAGACAAAACTGACCATTGCCACTAAGCTTATTCATAGATGAAGAGTTTTATTTCCATTGAAACTCTACGAAGAAGACAACTCAAAGTTTGAAGAGAAAAATACAGCTACTATAGGAGGGCATACGGCTACTGTAGGAGTTTTCTGCTTTACTACCGAGTATTGATAGATACAGATACCTATTTTTTAACATATATGCGTTGAAAATTCTTTTGCCAAGTGGATGGACTAATAGGACATCAGCATTTAAAGCAGGAGACCAGTCAGATTATATAGCAGAACTTGTTTGGAAGGAAAGTTCTTAATTGGACGTTTTTGAATGAGACATTTAGGGGGCTTTAAGGGTATTATCAAACATTAACTTATTTTTACAGTGGGCCAAGTCGAACATTCGATCGGACATGGGTAGGTACTGCGGGCCAGGTCAAAGCAAAGAAGGCTGACGTAATAGCAAATGCCATGTCATTTGAGCTAGCCTTGTTTCGATCGACGCGGTTTTTTGGTTTCTGGAAACGCAAGTATTTAGCCTGGACTGAGGCCCTGCATACAGCCTAGCAACTCCATTAACCCACCGACCCACTGTGCATGGTCAGAAAAGTGTGTAAACAAGATATTCGGGAGGCATTCAGTTTGCAAAGAGTGTTTATCGGGAATTTGGAAGAGTTACTTACAACTTTTGTGATATACTGAAAAATTAAAAAGTAATTTAAAAAAGTGTTCAAAGAATATCGCAATAATAATAATATTGAGTCATTTCCTAGTGCATTTTTCCCCACGGCATCCCCATAACTAAAATGATCAATTTAGACTGTAAGAATAAAATCCCGATAATGATAAAGTTCTTAAATTAACTATCAAACTTTTCTACAGCCATAATCTTTTTAACACCTACTTAAATAATATTTTGAAAAAATTGTACTGGGTAAAATGGAGGAAGACAAAACTGCCCCTTCTGAAAACTTTCTCGAGTGCGAGCATTTTTATTGGTTTGTCTGCATAATTTCTTCTTCTTGGAAAATTGCTACATCAGTTAGCAATGTACCGCTTTGGTACATATTAGGTCAGCACGATTGAGAAATCAGACATAAAAAACACGTCCAAAACGTGCAAGGAGCCGCATGTAAAATCTAGCCGCAATGCAGCCCTGAAGCTGTTCTTAAGTGCGGCTACAAATATGACTACGCCAATGACGTTGCTGTCCGTGCTATTGGTCTTGTTTGTTGTGTTTGAACTGATATCAATCAATCACGGCCAAGAAATGGATATGGAATTTCGTCCCCCTACAATTCAGTACAATGAATTTCACGGCCGAATCAATTCCCATTTCTTGAATGGACAAATTTTGAGTATGCATGTTACGTAGCATTATCATACAGTATCACAGTAGCATCCGTAAACTTGCAAAACCAAGTCTATTTACAAGGAAGACATGATGACATGAACTCTTTTTGTTTTGTGTGCATTTTTTCTGTTTTTTGTTTTTTATGTTTTCTTCTAGATACATGTTTTTCTTTACTCATAAATGTATCAGAAGTTTTTGGAGTACCAGTGCCTTAATACCCTTTTTTCGTAAAAGGCTATAATTATTTCAAATGCACAACCATAAAGGCGTGTTTTGATTAGTTATTTCAAGGTTTCAAGATTTGATAAATTTGTGGAGAAAAATGTTAGTTTCTGTAAAAGTTCGGAAATGTCTAAATTGGCCAGCTGACTCTTCCATGTGCATTTTCATGGAGGTCGGAAACCCAGCTGAATAGAAGCATGCACAGGACAAAGCATCACACAACTGTACATTGATTTACGTGTGTTAATTCTATATTTAGTCTTGTCGAAGCCACGGATCTACATTTTGATACAAATAGTACTAAAAATAGTGGCTCCGTTTGGATATGATTATTTGAAGTATTTTTTGAAGATTATTTGAAAAAATTATTTGGATTATTTTTTGTTGATTTTTTGAGAAAAGTGAAAAAGTGTTTAAATGTGAAATTTTTTTTGATGTGACATAATGGTGATTTCAAAAAATAGACGTCTGCTCAAAGAAGCGGATGTCCGCTTAAAGAACTAGAGGTTTGCTAAGACATTTTTGTGTCTTAGCAGACATTCGCTTAAAGAAGCGGACATTTGTTTCGTCGTCCGGTTAAAGAAGCGAACGTCCGCTGCGTCGTCTATTTCGTCATCTGATATCAAAATCTACCAAAAATGGATCTTATATTGTTATTAGCGATTTTTTCAGTTTTTCTAAACATATTTTGAATACAAACATGCTTGTTTTTGTGAATAATTACAAAAAAAATCTCTAAAGTTCATTTAAAATTTCAAATGAAAATTTGGTGGGAATATTTGGTGAAAAAAGTTTGACCAAAAAAGTTTAACCAAAAATTTTTTGTACTTTTTGACCAAAAAATTTTTTCATGCCAAACACAATTTGAAAAAATTTTTCTCAAAAATCTCCAAAAAAGTCTATCCAAACACAGCCAGCAAATCTCTCTCCTGTGCACGAAAGATAGTACTAAAAATAGTACATATCACTCCTGTACAAGAAAGAAGTTAAGGACGGCAGGTTCAAGCATTTAGAGTCCTAAGGCTGGGTTTGCAACTTATTGCACAAACAATCTTGGAAGGCGTGCGCCTATGTCAATCTGAAAAGCGTGCATTGGCCATTTTTTTTTGTTCCCTTCAAAACATTCTGAGGTTCGGCTTCTGCTTTTGGGCTTTAGAACATGATCCACGACAAAGACCAATCAAACAAAGATGAGTAAAGGGGTTGTGCGGGCAAAGGGCCATATATTTTTTATGACCTTCAAACTATCCCGAATCTGGATTGGCACTTTTATGACATTAATAATAGAATAAGCCTGGCTTAGAAGTCGCTGCACCGATTCAAAGATCCAACTTGATTGATAAGAATATTAGCCGAATAATTGTAAAATTCGGTGTTAGACTTCAAAGCTCTTCCTTCATTCCTCTCGTTTTCTCGCATTTTCTCTTGTTATTTTGAAGGCTCTTAAAAGGGGCATGTGAAGTCTATTGTCGACTCTCTGTCACCAGCACATAAGTTCTACAATGCAAGAGACGTAAGTTTTTTCGGTGCCACTCAATATTTTTTCACTTCACACCGTCCATACAATGGAACAGCTCATTGAGAGCTCCCGGTAATAATAGAAATTTCCAGCTGATCCAAGCCCTGTCAGGAAACCTGACATACCACCAGTCTGAAGGCGGAACTTAGTAGCATGAGAGTTGCTCTAAATTGTGCGAAGAACGATGGCATCAACAATCTCATCCTCGAATCAGATCCCATAATTGCAATTTGCCTGTTGAGTGGAGACGGCGTTGAAAGATTGTAATTCTATTTCAGATGCAATAGATGTCAAGATTAATCCATAGTCTTAGGGAGGGGAAACATTATGCAGATTTCGTCTGTCTTAGGAGCTTTATCCACCCAAACATTTTAGAATAGAAGAATCTTAAAGTACCCTGCATTCACTTGTAGCTATTTTGCAGACCGCAACCATTTTGATAGTTCACTTGTACGTGTAAAACCCCTAGATATTAAATCAGAGCTGGGAGATCCATCTTGCCTTCGATCTCTACTCATCAATTTACAACTTTAACAAGAAAATATGATAAAATCAAACCTGAACCCCTTGTATAACCTCCATTATTTGACATCAGCAAACCAATTTTTACGGCTGCAGAGCTTTCTTGAACATATATAATAACACTAGTAATTCAGTTGTAAAATATGGACTCTATACTAGGATGTTCATTATCATATTAAATAAAACTTCGATCTCAAGTTCTTCAAACCTTGCCGGTTTCACCAGAGCGGGAAGCAATTGCCATCCAAGGAGCACAAAAATCAACCGTTTTAATTTCTTTCCTGTGAGCCACATCAAAACCAATATTATCATCACGATTTCTCTTTTTCTTCTTATTCTCTTTCAACAATGTCACCCCGAACAACTTTAAACTCTCCCCATTCTCGTTTTCGTCATCATCATCATCATCGTTGTCCTTGTTCTTCTTCTTCTTCTCATCATCATCATCAGCACTAACATCATTAGTAGTCACCTCCCCGACAGTAGCGCCGTGGCTCATGATGCTGTTGATTTGATCAGGCGCAACTTTGACACATTTAGTCAAAAATGCAATGAGATCATCGCACTGTTTCTTGGTGTGTGCCAGCTCCGAACTTAGCATTTGATTATCTTTTTTCAGCCTTTTATTCTCATCAGACAAGTCGGCAAATTGCTCTGCAGAAGGGGTGTCCACGGACCCTGGGTTCTTGGAGTCTGGAGAGGAAGTTGAGCTAGAGCCCGGATCTTCCCCGGAGTTTGCTGGGGAAGTGGGATTGGCAGAGGTGGTGGACTTGCCGGCTGGGGACGGAGCTGATGTCACGGTTTTCCGGCGACGGATTTCAGTGAGGAGCTCTTTCTGTCCTCGCTTGAAATTCTCATTGGCAAATTCCCATTTGTCAGGAACAATTTTTCGGAAGCCCTGTATAACAAAGCCGCACGTGTGTTACGAGTAATTGTAAAATCAATCTATTAACTAAAGAATAAGTAAACAGGTTCTTGATTTTTTCTTTTTAAATTCCCAGTTTCTTGATTTGAATTGGGTGTTCTTCTCAAGAAGAAAATTTTAGCAAGACATTAACACCAAGAAATGGGAGATGTAAGTTTTGCATAATATCTCTTGTTATCACTAATACGCACTACCACTCATACCACTGTATTTAAATTATAGATGTATCTAAAAGCTACTAATAAGTTGATACAAAAAATTTATGCACACAAATGTAGTTTTATCAAACTTGAACATACAATTTAGGATAAACAAATTTATAGTAGCCAATCACATTACCTTTTATCAAGCTAATGTGTCAAAATATATAAAATTTTACAATCAATGATGAATATAAAATGAAATTATCAAATATTGACGAAAATAATATGTGCGCATTTAGAACAATTATAAATATGTAGATCTGGTATTAAGGTAACAGTTCAAAGTTTTTAAGTATAATTAACATTAGACACGTCCAAATTGAAATTAGAATAGAGTATTGACTTGAACACCGCAATGAGATGGTGACAACAACTAACAACCAACTCTCCATGACAAAAAAGCCCACCGAACCAACTTGTTAACGTGTCGATAGCAGTTGAGTGGTATCTCACTAAAAGTCGTTTAGAGAATCATTTGGCGCATAAATCCAGATCCACTAGTCCAAATCATAACTATTGAACTCTAAACTAACTGTTTGGTACTGATATTAATGTTGTTGAAAGAAAGAAAAATTGGGAAAAATAAGTTACTATTCACGTCCCATTCACTAGATAATACAAACCATTTAAACCTACTCAAAGTTCTATTAAATTTCATTGAAAAATAATCTTCTTTACAAATACTTATATCTCGCCTAAAAACAAGCGGACCACCAATCAGCTAGCTGTTTAGTTCATCAATCTGACTTTACAAAGATTCCCATAAGCACCAAACAATTTTACATGCAATTTCACTTTTTAGCATCTATAGAAATCACTTTAGTCTAACTCTTTTATTCATGAAACAAATTTCAACAATTTATGGAAACTAAAGTACTCAATAAAAGAAGCAATTCTTTTAGTCCAGAGGTGAATTGCTAAATATGCTATAACAATTGGGAAACATTTTCTTTCTTCTCTTTCTAGAAGGTTTCTTTTCTAATATTAGTCTTGAAGGGAGGTCAATAATAAAACTTTTTAGTGGTAGTCGTCCTTCTTCTCCCCCACAATATAATACGATTGAAAACAGAAAGGCTATTTTTCAACCTTGTAGTTCTAGACGATGGACTGAACAAAAATGGCCATTTCAGCCCCTAAAATATGACTAGGCCCTCCAACAACAATTTCCTACTCTTTCTTTTACCTAACTCTACGACTCCAAGAGCGCAAAAAATTTGACTACCACCATACCTGACATTCCTACATTTTCCTCGTAGAATACCGGCGCCAATTTCAAAGGATTAGTTATATAAGAAAATAATTCCTTTTTCTTTTTTTCCGCCGTCAAATTGGAAGAAAAATCTAAAAGAAAAGAGTTATTTTTCTCTGCGACTGGGACAGGCTCTTCAAACGTGATCCCGAGGCAGATCGATGTCAAATGTGTGGACCCACCACTTGACCCGCTTTAGGATCGTTCTGCAGATAGACATAGCCATTCAAAAGCACAGGGACGCAGATTGGCAAATTTGGACAAAGTGATGGGACCCGATATCCGAAACAGGTCGATCACAGCTGGATATGGGATACTTCTGATCTGATACTTTCACTTGTTAATTTTATATTTTTTAGCTTTTATTTTTTCTGAATAAGTACAGTAAAAAAAAGGAAAAGAACAACCCTTTAATTTTTAGTTACCACCAAATACAAGTTGCTTAAGACAAATTGTCATGGTAAACAAGTCCTATCAATTCCAATAATTTTCATTACGGTAGTTGAGAAAATGGATCTTTTGTTTCACATTCACCTATCTTTTTGCTTGACGTCGAAAAATCGAGTTCCGAACTGGAAGGAAGGTTATCCCCCCAACTTTTTCTTATTCATTTTTGCCATAACCTGCCCAATAGTTTTACATGATCAATTATCATGACTAAATGATTGAACTTTAGTACGCTTACGAAAGATCAAATGTATATACAATTACAAAAATAGGCCCAACCACCTTTCTATGCAAGCTAGATTCACACGTTCACTAATCATTTCGGATCACAATTTTACAGGGTAAATGATTTTTCTAATAGTAAAGGGAAAAAATTATTCTTACTAGTCCTGTTTCTTCAATATATTAGATATTCATTTCAAAAAAATCAAGAAGCTGTCTGATTCATATTCTCAAAATGAAATCGGAATGAGATATGTGTTTGTATTTATGTTACATATTTATTTTAAATCAACATTGAATTACTACGTTATGAGTTAATTAAATTTAAAAATACAAGTAATAAGCGAGAAATAATGCAGAGTATGTTTAAACACTGCTATTAGTATAAAATAAATTTTATAATAATCAACCAAACACCCGCCCAAGATAAAGCAACAATTTAACTACAAAAGCGTAATATATTCAACAATTATCCAGCAATAATGAAGTAGGTATTAACTTGTAACTAAAATTTTCATCATCCCAATAAAGCAAGTAATCTAACAAGATTAAAATGATTTAAATCCAGCAAAATTTAACTTACGTAGGTGTTGAGCTGACGAACGAAGCTAGAGAAGTTGTTGTGCTTGAAGTAATTAGGCAGCAAGTCCTTAGCAAATTCCGCAGTTTTCCAGACCACGAACGTTGTACCACTTTCGTTCCAGGATACTATCCCGTCCGTGCTCGCATCATCCACCAACTGATAAGTCTTGGTTAAAAACGGCGCCGGAACCGTCCTCTGCGACATCTCTTCAACCCCTCACCAAACCCCACAATCCCCAAGGAAAAAAGATAACAGAAACCTAATATATCTTAAAAAAATAACTCCCAGAAAAAAAGCTAGTTAATCCTGTATGATTGAAAAAAGAACTGTAAATTTAGATGGAACAACTAAAGAGAAGAAGGGCAGTGAGGAATTCCCAACCCCAGCAGTAAAACCCAGAGAGGAAGACGCGAGAGTGAAGACGATCGTCGTTTGAAGGCATGAAAATGAAACTAGAATCCATTAGTTTGGTGGTGGCGGAGGTGGTGCTGCTCTGTTGTTTCTTGTTCAGCTGCTGTTTTGCCGATCCGCCAAAAGTACATAACTTCTCCGGGGGCAGGCAATTTTGGGATAACTGAGGGAGATAAATTTCTTTTTTAGGAGACGTGTACGGGGACTCTTATATAAAAACAACAACAACAACAAAAAAAAAAAAAAAGAAGAATCAACGGGGACAAAGACCAAAGAAAGTGATAATAATAGCCTTATGCCTTGCAGTTCCGGGTACTACTTTGTTCTAGAAAGATTTAGAAATCGCAGCGCACTTTTACTTCTACTACTACTCTTTCAAACAACCCCAGCCCTGAGCAGTGAAAAAACACCAGATAGCACACAGAGGGATTTACGGAAAATTTTGTATCAGATCTACGTCCTTACACAAATATACTTTGTGATTTAAAAAATTACAATATAAGTATAATAATATTTGTTGATATGAAAAAATAAAAATATTTATATAATTTTATTTTATATCGTAATACGTAAACTAGTCCGGGTAAAAATTTTTCTTAAAAAAATGAATGCCATAGAATTGACACGCTGTTGTAGTCTAGTGACTGGCGATTTTATCAATCCCAATATTATGGTACTTGATCCGTATAAAATAAAATGTTTTAGTTTGCCTGACATAAGTATTCAGAAAGTAATAATTAATTTTAATAGTTTAAATAATAGGTGGTTAAAGAGTAGTGTCCATAATTTATTAATTGATATGTCAAAATCTAATGAATAACGTGTAAGTTCAGTTAACTTTGTAGTGTATAAAATATTCACTAAAAATTAAAACATTTTATAGCTTAAAATTTTGAAGTGAATATTTGATTTGTGATGGAAAGATGATTGATATTGAATGTTATAAGTTCACCCTTTAGTAGCATTGGTAAGTGGAGCGGTAGTCATCTTTTAACAACAGCTCCTAAATTTTCTTTCTCTTAGTCCCCCATCGATTTGGCAAAAGTCGAGTGGAGAGTTGATAAGTCCTTTGGACCAACTCGAAAATTGCAATTGACTTTTGAATTAGTTTGAAATTTAAGTTTATTTCTTTTCCTATGAAAATTTTGTCAAAACGAAAAAAAAAGAACATTATAAGTTACGTCATTTGTTTGGATAGTTATTTTTGAAATATTTTTTAAAAATATTATTTAGTAATTTTAGAGAATTTTTTATAAATATTTATGTAAAATAAAAAGATGATTATTCTAAAAAAAACTGAAACAAACAGAGTGGATGTTTCACCCATTTTTCATGGGATCCAGGTGGAGGAATTTTACAATTATTAAAACGTGGAATAGAATAAATAACATTTGGTGGTTTCTTGGGAAGGTTCCTATGCATCTTGACTTGACGGGTGGCTCTCGTCACGTTCTCAGCTTTTACTAGATCTGTACAGAAAAGGAAAATGGTAATTAAGAAACGCCCTTTCCAACTTGCAAATAGCTACGAAAAGAAGCTACTTGGCTACCGATGGATACTTCTCCACTTATCTATCACCCAGCACAAATGCTAACCATTTCCCATCTATCGTTCCGGCCTAGTGGCTTCTCCAAATTTTTACCTCTTGTCTTTACCTATCACTAGCCTTAGTGCCTGGTGATCCTTCTAGCTTCAGCGGCCTATGCTGCGATGGTCTATTCCAAGTTGCAGTAGAAGGAACCATCCAAAAAATCATTTTTTAAGTCTATGGAGGCCTATCCACCTTAAAATATGAGTAAATTTATCTCCAAATTCAGTGCTGTGAACGCCATGGGCCATCAAGACGTAGGACACCTACTCTGGTGTATAAAATCTTATCTTTGTGCATATGACGAGGTGTATAAAGCCAAAAAAAAATCAAAATTATGAGGGCATTTCAATTTTTTTTTTTGGGAAAGAATGATAAACTCTGGAGCATGTTTATGAAAAGCCTAAATCGAGAATAGATTTGTTTCGACAGTTTTATTTTTTAAAATTAATAATTTAAAAATCTAAAAATAATTTTTTAATTTTATATTCATTACATTTAAAAAAGTGTTATGATATTATGTTTTGAAAAATACTTTCAAAAAATACAATCCGAGTGAAAATAATTTCATGCTATTTTACATGCTAATTTACATGCTAATCCCTTTTCACATTGTCTCTTTGTATCTGTCAATCTGCAGTTCATTGATACCAGTTGTTTCAGTACTATTCACTACGGGCTGTCATTATACATTTATACTTATTACACTTGTGATAAATTAAATAACTATCTTAGTATAAATGCAAAGTGACAATCTCTTGTTGATGTCATTAGAAAACTGGCACCGATGAACGGGTCAATTTGACAATGGACAACTGCTGAAATAAAAGAATTGAAAACCGAATATCTAAAACCACGTGTCAAGTTACAAGGCAACACGAATAGCCTAGGACCAGCAAAAGTTCTATATCCACTTCTGAATCTCCCAATGTTACTTCTCTTTACTTATTTAGAGTTTTCTGTTCGAAATTCTTTTTAAAAAATACCTGTTTAGTTATTAAACAATTATTATTTTAATCAAATATTTAATACTAAACCAATCAAGAACACATTCATAATGAAAAAACCACCATAATGAAACTGATTTTTAATGACAAGCGCCTATGCCGCTGAATTTCAATCTTTCAACTTGTTGCTCGACTAAAAGAGAGAATGCCAAATTGAATGTTTGAAAATGCAAGCATAGCGTACAGACACTTAAGTTATTTTGGTGAGTTTAGACATTAACGCGATTTATTTCATCAGCAACCGAAATGATTTAGCTAAAAACCAGAAGAAATCTCCAAATATGGTTCAAATTATTATATTTTGAGCTTAATTTAATTAAAATGGGACAGATATAACGTAAATGAGGGAACTTCTGATTGCTTTGTAAATTAAAAAAAAAAAAAACAGAAAACAAAGTGTTGGACTTTTAATAAAAATATCAGAAAGTCCGAAAGAAAATGAAGCAGCCTTCTTGGCTTCTAGAATGCCAAATTGCATATGCAAGTGGACCTCTTCGACAAATTAAAATAGCCGTCGCCATCGAGTGATCGAGATGAAAATTTGTGTAGGACCGTCCCGCTGGTTAAAAAAGAATTCCAAATTCTTTCTGGATTCAAACGAAAATCCATACAATCATATTTTCTACTAGTAATTTCTGTTTTTTTTTTAATTTCAATTCCTTGGTACTTCAAGAGAAGTGGCTCATGAAATATAAACATTTAGGTCAAATAAAGATATTAACATTCCTTACCAACTTAACTGATGACAATATACCTTGTTTGACACTCCCATAATATCGAATTACTGAAGGAAAAAATTTCATAATTATCTAGGAGTTTTTTTTTTTTTTTTTTTGAGCAAGTTAGGTTAATTAGAGGGGAGCTAAGTTTTAAAGATCTCTCACTCTAATTTTTTTTTTCTTTTTCTCTGTTTACCATTTTGGGTATGGTGAAAAGGTCTTCAGCGCAAGTTTTGTTTTTTCTTCTTTTGAGGAGGAAGCACATTTTTTATTTTTTTGGGTTAGTGCGTGGTGTTAGGTTTTAGTTGTATTCCCCACTTGATTGTAGAGCCGTGTGGATAGACAACTAAATCAGACCTACACATACCAAACCATCCGGCTTCGTATAAATGCCCTCAATCTAATTCTATGGCCATTTAAAACTACTAATTAATTACCCTCATAAAAGTCCTATTTTCCATTCTCCAAACAGGCCATCAATTTACAGTTTGAAGAAGTATCTAAAAGTTGATCTAATCTCTTAGAAAGTGACTCAAATTCCTTGTGACAAGAGAACTGCAGAGACTTTAATTCTTATACGAATACAATTGAAAAATAAAAAGTGCCAATCTCTAAGGCGTCACTTATTTTAAAGTTTTGGGCTTGATGACTGTTTGTCATCCTCCGAGTACTTTCGAGTTTTGCTAACAGTTAAATAATAAGCATCCAGTTGAGGCAGAAAGAAACGTCCAGATAACGCAAATGGAGTCTCAATCATTCCATTAACACATGATGATGGCACGTAACAGCAGAATTCCAAAATGGATGTCATTTTCAAGTTTCAATTAGTATGCATAAGCGGCAGCTTCTTTCCAACCTCCTCGAAACTATACAATATTAGGTGAACATATTGACGCTAAGTCTGAAGTTCGTAGTACCGGGAAGAAGTTTATGCTCAGAAACTTGTGTCTTGCTGTCATGTGCAAGATTAAAAGGAGATGAGATTCGTATAAGGCCCAATAGACCAATTAGAAAAATACATATGAAATGCTACGTGACCGTCTACAGAAGCAAAGGCGGAGTCATTCAATTTGCCATGGTTTTATATTATCTTATTAAATCCAAGCTCACCATTTTCTATTCCAAGAGAACAATTAG
Source organism: Mitragyna speciosa (assembly GCA_024721245.1). Taxonomy (NCBI): domain Eukaryota; kingdom Viridiplantae; phylum Streptophyta; class Magnoliopsida; order Gentianales; family Rubiaceae; genus Mitragyna; species Mitragyna speciosa. Next base: position 23,459,153 of record CM045562.1, on the reverse strand, counting down.
CTCAGCAAGTGCTGTAAGAAGAACGGATAGTAATTCAATCGAAGTTGCCAATCATGGCTTCCGCAACCATTCTGACCGTGTCAAGATTTTCAACTCAACTCAGAACTTATTCAACTTGTTTGTTCTCTAAGCATCAAGAATAAAAGTGATACTCCTTTGTTTTTGTGGAAAGAATATGTGGAGGATGGAGTGGTTTGAAAAGAGGAGGTGATTTGTGAGGCATAATCATTACTTAATTAAGTGGAATGTTAATTATTTCCAATTGTGCGAATAGATGAAAGCCCGAGAACATGTGTTTGAAGCTTCGTGAAATAGATGGGCATTCATCCCTGTGTTTTCGAGTCAACTGGCAAGGATTGCTTGATTACTTTTGATATTATTCACAATTAATTCCAGTCTAGATATTTATCATGTTGTGCACTCACAAATGTTTCTGCTCTTTGTTTTTTTTTTTTTTTTACTGTTCCAAACATGTGGTTTCATTTCCTTTCAGTATTTTCCAACTAATTACACAAGGATGACAACGACGACATGCGTGTTCTTTGTACTTTCATCCCTCATCCTGATTATGAGAATACAGTTTGATATACAAAGATTTTTTATGCATTAATCACTTTACTAATTAACGTAAGTGTTTTCAACTTCGATACACATCAATTACTTATATATATCACCATTCTAAATTTTCTAATTTGAACTTGACTTTGTTGCATAATAACGTCTGCTTTGAGCATTCGGCTGACCGAAAGTAGCGATGGAGTTGGAATTTTGGGATTGAATTGTAGTATAGAAGAAATAAAGAAACTGAGTGCTTTCTAAAGTCAAAGTCTATCACAAATCCGTCGAAAAGATTTTTTCCAGCCTCAAAATTTTCTAACAAAAGCTTTCTTATAGGGATTGTTCCGTAACTTCTTATGATTGTTACATACAAGTTGACCATTTTTCTGTGTTTGTTTCCTCCGAGAATTACGAATTAAAGTATGTCTAGTCAAAAATGATGAATTACTATTTTTTTTAATCTCTCCATTTGAAATTGTGGATACCTGGTACTAATATTAAGAACTAAAGTAAAGAGTCAAACCTAAAACACGCAAACTCCGAAAATTTTTTGCGCCAAATGGGCAGTTTGTGGTTACAGAACCAATCTATATGTATATACACACACTAATTATTACTAAAGTAAACAGTCAAACCTAAAACGCGCAAACTCGGAAAATTTTCTTTGCCAAATGGGCAGTTTGTGGTTGCAGAACCAATCAATACACACACACACGAATTGTTTTTCCGCAGTTTTTAATAACGATATGAAAAATTAAGTAGACTTTTACTTCAAATTTCTCAATCACTATCACTATAAATATTATTAATCCAACTATGAGTATAAATTTTAATGATTCCCTCCCCTAACATGTTTGGTTTAATAATGGAATGTGTATCATTACTCCTAAAAATGTTAATAGGTTTGATAGAATAGTATTTTGAGAGGAATCATAAAGACCCCAATTAATTATTTTCATTCTTATTAAAGAATAGTAATAGTTATTTTTTAAACATCAACATTGGGTGTTGTTACTATTGATATTTATTCCTCTCCGTAATTTCCGCTCAACCAAATATCCCTAGAACCAACCATTCGAGAATCTGCCTATTTTGCTCGGTACTTGAGTTTCCGGACGTTCGTGTCCAATATCTGAAAGAAGCTTCAATAGTGCTGCTTATAATTATCTAAAATCTGCTCCCTCTTTAGATGGTAGTATAATTTGAATGGATAATTTCCCTTCTGCAGCTCTATTTGATTTCAGTCAACAAAATATTCACTTTTCCTCGAAAAAACAAGTCTGTGGGACTCTAATTAAGCACAGAAATTCATCTTTAGATATTGAGCCAAACAAGTTAGGCGTCGGCAACAACTGGATGCATTCTCAAATTAAATATCTCAGCATAAGCCCATCGCTGGTTGACAACGGGCCATATGTGGTCTAGCATTCTTGTTCTGCATATTTGTACCCCTAAGGTCCACATTGGGGCCTCATGCCTGCAAACAAACTTATGGCCCTCTCGGGTGGTGTCGGTGGCATCTTTTGCGTTTTTGTTGCCCCGCAAGTTGGATCAATAATCAAAACTTAAATTAAACTTTTCAAGCATCAACCAAATTAAGAAACTTGATGTAATGGTAAAGTATCTATTCCACATTGCATTTTTAGTGTGTTAAAACCATAATGCCACATAATTTTGAGCGTGTTAAAATCATAATGCCACATATACAAAAGGTGTAAAAGGCACAAAATTTGACAGTAACAAGAACTTAAAACAACAACGTTGTAGGCTACAACTTATTCCTAACCTGCCCCACGACATGAAGATATATTTTTTTTAATCATCCATTTTTATTACAAAGTATTTTGTCCTGCATAATTGGGGTGATGCTTTCAAATTTGTATTGATATGTAATTTTTAAACTTTTTGTTACACATAATTTGTAATGTAACTCTCAGTGTACGTACCTAACTTTCCATCTCCTTTTACCCTTCTATTTCCTAATTGCTAAGGTCAAGATTTGAAAAAACGCACACCGGCGTCGACCAGCGGTTGACATTAAGACTAAAATTGGCTGGAAATCTTCCATTCATGGACCATATAGACAGGAGGCTAATAATGCCATAAGGTGCCATTTTCAAGCTCAAATGGTTGTAGTCATGAAGAAACAGAATTACGTACTTCAACAGCAGTGTAAATAGTCGCATGTGGACTCAAAATTCTCATTTGTCTACGGCATAAGAAAACAATTAATGCATGTGGCTCCAGTTTAATTTTGGAAATGATTCAGACCAGGCCTAGTGGTGCAGCAAAATGCTAATTGATGCCAGTTAGATTTCACATCTATTTATCACATTTGAATGAAAAGCATGTCAAATTATTGGTAGACTACTCATTTCTGCTTTTATCATGTTTTCGCGTGGATCATGTCCATTCATCTAAACTTTTAACAAATCAAAGTTTACCGAACAGGGGAAAGAAGCAAATAAAATGGGAAACAGCTGCATCTAGTTGTGCTGCTACCCTAAAAAATTGGTTAATAATTATACACCGTACGTACAAACATTTTTACACATTCCTATTATTTATTTTACCAACTATATATGCTTTTCATTTGGCTTAAAAAGTTTTCAAAAAATGTACAAAAATCTTTTTCAGACTTGCAAATATCATTCCCTTATTGTCAATCAACTATGTTTTCATATCTCGTGCATTTTGCTTCCTTTTAAATCCAAATCAATTCATCGTTTTCTGCATTTTTTCGATGATTTGCTCAAGTCCGCCAGTTCATCATACGGACAACTGAGTAGTTGTACATATACACAAATTCCATGGAGAGCTACTGAGCCAACCTTTTTTGTACACTGATTTCAAATTCAAGAAACCCACGATTTTTCGGAGTAATAAATCAATACTTAGAATCTATACGTTGGTCGGTCCAAAATGGTATTTTCTGTGCAGAAATTATTAAAGTCCACCATCAGTTCCTCGGGCGGGGAAGGGGGGAAAGAGAGGAAAACCAGGACGAGAAAAGGAATAAATCATGTATCAAGGATAAAGAGTGAAAGATCTATCAACAAGAGGCATTTGCTAAAAGGAAATGAGCAACATTAACAAACAAAGAATATGTTAAATCAAATAAAGGAACAACTTTTCATTTTTTTCCACATCATTCATCATAGTCCAGATACGATATCTGGTACCTTAACCCAAGTGGGAAAAGGAAAAAGAAGAAACAGAATAGCCAAAGCAAAGCATTAACGTAATACAGGCAGATTCAAAAACACCATCATAAAAGCAAACAACAAACAGTAGATAAAGTCAATACTCCAGAAATTTCGGTTTCCTTTTTCCATTAGGCCGGGTGCTATAACAAACAACATAACCAAATTATAAACGCATGCTAGCAATTAATCATAATTAATCAAGGATGATGGTGTTGGAAAATTATATCAATCATTAGAAGCGCTACATCACCAAATTTTTTTGAATTTGGTTACTTTTTCAATTAACTATGCTGCTCTTTTGCTTTCCAATTGAAACCCTTGAACAACAACAGTCCTCATCTGCTAAGGCGTTCATCTCCACCATGATCACCTATCTTATCAGCTGCTTGAAGATTGACGCACCGCACAAGCAACCACTTGTGCCCATTGTCTCAATCTTGTCTTCACTGTTTGTGGATTTTCACCTATTTCACAAGTCCCCAAATTCGAGATCAGAATCTTATTCAAAATTCCATGCCCAGAAACAAACCTATCAAACTTAAAAAACAAAAACAGTTTCTAATAAATTAACCATTTAAACATCGAAACGATTAGGTGCCATATATGATGCTAATAGTTGAAAATTAACATTAACTGAACCAAAAGTAAAAAATATAAATGATGTTAGTAACTGGCAAGAAAAATAAAAGAAACAATCCAAAAAGGGAAAATCAAGGCTAGGAAAATTTACCGGGACCAAACATGGTATGAGGACTGCCAAGAGGGGAGGGCGTATCGCAGTCGGAGAGGGTGGAAGAGAAAGAGGAAGCTGAAGCTGCTGGCTTTGAAACAGTATCGTTGTAATGTTTGTTGACGGCATAATAGAGTCCATAAGCTGGAAAAGTATCATTCAACCGCTGGTCCATTTCCGGCGAGTCAAAACCAAAACCCAATTCAATACAAGCCTTGAGTTCCTCAAGATCCTCATCTGTGACACTCTTGCTCCGCCGATTACGGCGGAGACCGTGGTTTCCCTTCCGCCGTTGCCAAGCCTCGTCGCGGAAGGTGTCAGGAGACCAAGACTTCTGTTTGCACAAAGACGACGTGGCAAGAACCTGTTGACGCAGTGGAGGCTCTGACGATCCTTGAGGTGGTGGCATAGCAGGATTTGACATGATTAATTTCCTCTCGCCCAACCCCAATGGCGGGGAAATGGGGAGGTGGGCGTGGAGCTCGATGGCTCGGTGTTTTTTGTATATTAAATAAATTGGGAGGTAGATTTGGGTTGCTTGGTCAGTTTATACTGGAAATGTCCATATTGGCGTGGGGTCTGCACGCTAAGTATTGGTTGGTCCGACTCACGATGACCTGTTCTTTCATTTTTCTTTGCTTTGCCTAAAGAATTTCATTTTTTTTTTTGAGGTATTCCTTGGTAGAAGTATTTTTCTTCTAGATTTAGTTGTAGTAAAGTCAAAAAATAAAAGAAGAATAAAAATTAGCTGGATTTGCAAAGTTGAGCTTGCCACCTTTGGAGCTCAAATGTCCAATACATCATCATCATCATGCAATAGCAGCAATGAGAGTTATTGTGAAGTGGGTCCAACTCCATTTTATTTTTACTATGTCAGAAAGTAGGGTTCATCGGCATTCAAATAAATATAAAGCGAAATCTTTTCTTCACAGTGGGTTTTTCTTTAAATAAAAAGAAGGAATTATAATCTGCGAAAATTCCAAATTTTAAGAAAATACAGTATATTTTCCTCTCATAATAGACAAAAATAGTAAATTCACCTGAGACGTCTTATTTGAAGTCAAGAATTAATGATTTACAAAAGAAATAATAACATGTTAATACTTGGAATATTCCTCTGAGGCTGCCCCATTCCCAGTCTCAGGTGGCTAGGTTCAATTATTGCTAAAATTGCTAGTACAAGATGAGTACAACATGTAAGGAATCTTTTGTAACTACAACCCAACACGAAGAAGCTTCGGCTCAGGTTACCTCCTTGGGAAATACTGCAGCATCCACTTTCCAGAGTCTCCGTCACGCAAACAAATTGTTTGTACGCAATTAGGCCACTTTAAAATACAGAAACTGTCAATATCGCTTCAATCAGAAAGCAGGGGAAATGAATTCTTGATTTGTATATAATGCATGATTGCCGGGCGTAAAGACTTATTTACACGCAAGAAAACAACTTGGGAGTTGCTTCTTTAATTTTCTTTTGGCACGGAGGATGTTACTTTCATCTCGCAATTTGATCAGGGTATAAGCCAACCTCCTTCACCTTAGAGGCTAAGATACTGTTAAAACATTAGCCTTTTTGTTTTATTTTAGTATTTTTCATTTAGATTTTGCAACTTTCATTTCTTCGAGGCCTTGAAATTCCCATAGTTCCCCTCCTAATTGTTTGACTCAGGTAACCAACGTATTCTGTTCACACCTTATTTTCTTCATACGTTTGACGATTGAAGCGGCAGTATTTAATTTCCTGGTTCCGACCTTTTAAAGGGTTTTTTTTTTAAAAAAAAAAAAAAAAAAAGCAGAGCTTTAAGGGTCGTTGATAAACTTATGAGTATCTAGGTTTAGGAGATATTTCTGGCTAACGGCCCAATGGTCAGGGGAGAACCTCCCGCCACAGGTCTTTGTATCAAATCTCACTTGCTACAGTTAAGATTTGGGTTTATGAGAGAAAGTGGGTAGGTAGATTTCAGATAGCCATACTCCCAAATTATGTATGACAAACAGTTTGGGTTTCACCCAGCACATCATTGAGAGCTTCACCCTCTACTTATGCGAGATAACATACATTGTAATATAATGAGGATTGATTAAAAAAAATGAGATATTTTGGCACGTTAACAATACGCATAATTCAATTGAGGCTTTGTTCAAATTAAGAGAATTTGTTGCGTTGGGCCTGTCAGAGTTTTTCCTCTTAGCTAGATATGGATTCAGATATGTGACCCCACATTGAGAAGCCCAACCCCATCAGCATAAGTGTATACATCGTTGGCCAACTAATACACGAGGCGTCATATCGACTTGGCAAATATAAATATCTTTGTTGTTGAGACGAAACCTTGTGTGCTTGCTTTGGATTTTGATTATTTCATAAGGAAATAAAATTTAAGGAGGCGTTTGGTTCAAATTCCTCAATCACTATCACTATGGGTATCATTAATCCTACTATGAGTATGGGTTTTGATGATTCCCCCCAACATGTTTGGTTTAATAATGGAATGGGTATCATTATAAGAATATTTGTTTGGTATATTGAAATGACTTTCAAGTAAATTTTAAAATTTTTATTTATGATATACATATTTTTTAGATTTCTTATTTTGTATATTTGAAAAAAATTTAGGAGGCGTTTGGTTCAAATTCCTCAATCACTATCACTATGGGTATCATTAACCCTACTATGAGTATGGGTTTTGATGATTCCCCCCAACATATTTGGTTCAATAATGGAATGGGTATCATTATAAGAATATTTGTTTGGTATATTGAAGGGGTATCATTATAAGAATATTTGTTTGGTATACTGAAATGACTTTCAAGTAAATTTTAAAATTTTAAAATTTTTATTTATGATATACATATTTTTTAGATTTCTTATTTTGTATATTTGAAAAAAATTTAAAAAGATTTCTTCAATTTTAAATATAGTCATGCTCTAATTTGAGTTTTATGGAAATGATAATCTTAAAAAAGTCATTTTTATTATATTAACAGAGAGTATTATATATCTTTGATTTTCAATACAATTTTTTTATAAAATTATTGAATGTAAAAAAAATAATTAAAAAGAATTTTTATAAAAAAATTATTAAAAATAATTTTTGTAAAAAAATTTATAAAGTACTAATAAAAAATATTCAAAATCAAAAGACGAGAGAGAGAGAGAGAGAGAGAGAGAGAGAGAGAGAGAGAGAGAGAGAGACAGAGTATTGATAATGGGTAACTCAAAAGATATATATTTTTTAATGGGTGTGTTTTTGCCCTTAATAACAAGGGTTAATGGGTTTGATAGAATAGTATTTTGGAGGGAATCATTAACACCTCAATTAATCACTATCATTCCCATTGAATGATAGTGATAGTTGTTTAACAAACATCAACAATGGGTATCATTACTTGTGATACCCATTCTCCTCCTTGATTCCCCTAAACCAAACACCCCTTAAGACAAACTAAGAATCGTTAGTATATTTACAATTGCGACTAATATGGTAGAGTACGTGAGGAATCGAAAATGAAATTTACTAAAGATGGAATCAATTTTCATTAACCTAATAAAGTTGTATTGACCATATCTTTTTCCTTTCATTTTCTTTTTCTTTTTTTTTTTTATTACGTGAAGTAGAATGTGATACTATACTACACACAACAATAACAATGATAACAGTCGAATTTTAATAAACTCCGGAAAAGTAGTGACTATAACATTATTCAACCACAGATTCACAGTGGGCCAAGTTCAATTTCCCTAAAAAATGGGCCTTCTTGATTTGGGCTTGTCCTTCACCATCCATATTCGGTCGTCGTCACATCGAACATGTCGGCTTATTCTACCCACACACCATGCTTTGCATCGTTCCACACGCTTCTCGATGAACTGCGGATATTAGGGTTTTACGAATCCCAAAATTCATTGATTGAAACTCAACCGGAACTGGAGAAACTGATCGCTATTTTCATCCGATTTGACCTAGAAGCATGTGGCACGAAGCGAGGAGGTCGGAGAAAAAGGTCCACGACATGATGGACGCCGCTCGGAAACGAGCTCAGAGACGCGCCGTCTATCTGGCCAAGCGGCGCGGCGATCCTCAGCAGTCCATCCAAGCCGTCGGATCTCGCTGCCGCATCTACCGTGACGATGCCCTCTACCACGCCACCCAGGATCAGCAGGGCCTGTATGTCTTACTTTTTACAAATTCCCCCTTTTAATTTCCTATTAATTGCAGTATACTCCCCATTTAATCAAGTATTAATATTTAATAATTTTGATTTAAGAGATGAAAGTTAACTTTCCTTTTGCCTTGTAATTAGGATACCGTGGAATGGGAAGCAGGATATCTTGATTGATAGGTACTCAAAATTTTCTAATATGTATCTCCTGCTATCTGGGAATGGGGCATGTCTTACTGATTCGTTTCCCTGTCAACAGATTTGATGGACGTGCTCTGCTTGATTTTATTCGAGATGCTAGTTCCAGACGTGTTCGGGTTCCTGAAAAGTCCGAGGAGGAAGAAGAATTAGAAGAGTTTGTTAATTTTGAGCGTTATCGGGATTTAATTAAGCATCGGCGTAGAGGATGTCGGTACTTTTTTTGAATTCTTCGTCATCTGTTAAATTTATGAGATATGTAATTAGTACTACTGATTATCGTCTTTCAAATTTTCTCTGTTGTTGACAGTTACTTGACAGTTTAACATTGTTCTTTGAATTTACATTACTTGACAGTTACTGATGAGGAAGGTTTGCAACATGTTGATCACGAGATTGAAGCTAAGATCATCCCATTTGGATCAGACAGGTTCAAGCTTACTTTTTACTTTGCTACGGTCAACCACCTGCTATATTGTTGTGACTTGCAATTATAAACTTAAACTAATTCCTATAAGGAAGAGGAATTTCTTTTTCTTTTCATAAAATTGCTAGTTATACCAATTGATTTTGACTGCTGGTTTCTAAGAGGAAAATAAGAAAGAACTAATTGGCAGGATAAAATATTGGCTTCCCCTTAAACGTCAGTTGAATTACCCTGTGTGTTTTCTCTATTATGGTAAAAGTCTTCTTTCAGTATGACCTTGGCATTTAACATGTTGTGCTGTGAAAGTTGAAACATGGGAAGTTCTGTGAATTTATTGCTGTGAATGATATTGGCTGGCATCTGTCGTTGTTGATTTGTGTTTGAACGCGTTATGATTCTCTAACCTTTTGATCATGAAGATGCATTGACTTGGTTATACTTATTTATACATTGGATGTGTTGCTTTACTTTTACTTTAGTTATTTTGACATGTTCATTGTTTTTTCAAATGTAATAGATCTCATCTTCCTCAGCCTGTGGCAAACAAGGGGTCATATTCACAAGTTGGTTTCTCTTATGATGGAGATGGGAAAGTGGAGAACCATGACTCAGATGGTGATGAAGAGGAGGAAGATGAAGATGAAGATGATGATGAGGAGTTTAATAGCGATGACAGCAATGATGAAGGAATGGAATCAATTGCAAAGGAATTTGGAGTTAAGCGGTATGGATGGCTTGTGTACATGGATAAAAAGGCTAAAGAGGAAGAAAGGAGGCAGAAAGAAGTTATCAAGGGAGATCCTGCAATTGTAAGTCTGCCAGAAGCTTGGATTATTATAGAAGGGTGAAATTCATGTTTCAATTTCTCTAGATAACATCACATTTTGCAGAGGAAGCTGAGTCGAAAGGAAAGAAGAAAGGCTTCTCAAATGGAACGAGAGAGGGAAAGAGAAGCATCTCGCGTTACCGGAACTAGAGTACTTCACCGTGATCCTTACCGGTGAGTGCCTGGTTTTATTTTTTCTGCATTTACTGCAATAAGGTCATGTTATGAAGGATCAAAAAGTATTAATATTGGATTTTGATGTCGTGCTAACATTTGCTAATAATTTATAGTGAGTCCAGAAGAAGCCCTACTTATGAAGCCTATCCTCGTTCTAGACGGTAAGTTTATGTTTATGGCTCTCTCAACTTTCAAAAGGAGCAATATTCCTTTAATATTGGTGGTGATGTTTTACTTTGACAGGTCAAGATCGAGGTCAAGGTCTTATTCACCATCACACTCAAGGCACTATGCTCGTGGACTGCATTCTGATGATGCTCATCGAAGCAAAGATAGAGCTCCTAAGATAGAGTTCATCACTGAGTTTGGAGGATCTGATGGGAATGAACCAAAATTTGAAGGATACACTCCACCACCATCTCCTCCATCCCAAGCTGATGCATTGAACCGGTCGGAGCACTCGACCTTTAATTCTTGCAAAGATAGATTGGACAGTCTTTTCTCTGCTGCAGCTTATCGTCCATTTTGTTACATCAGACAAACTTTATGTGGTTTATAATAGATTACTGGTTAGGGTTATCAGCGTAACTGCCGAGAGGATCGAGAAGGAAGCTTTCTTTCTGAATCAAAATTTCCCCAAATTGACATAATAAGACTACATGCCTGTTACCAGGAGGTTTAAGAAGAGTTTCCCTAATGCTTCTAAGTTTGTGCAGGCCATCCTCTGGTCACATACTTGAGGCCCTCCATGTAGATCCTGCATCTGGTGTATCTATTGACAAGGAAAAGAACGCCAAATTGAAACCACCAGCAAGGTGCTTAAGAAATCTTTGCTGAGTTCATCATTGTACTGTAAAGTTAGCATGTGTGATCAAAGGTTGTGCTTTTGTGTGCAGTAAAATTTTGATTTTTCAGCTTTTTTGTTTGCTTGGCAGCACGTCCTCAGCGCTAGCTAAGTTAAGCAAGGCAACTACTAGTGGAAGCCTGTCTAAGCAACAGGGGGAGAAGAAGGAAACACCACAGGAGCGTCTAAAACGGATTATGAGCAAACAACTAAACAAACAAAGTAAACTAAATTTCATTTTCACTTGACATATGGCATATGGACCAAAAGTTCATGTGCATTTGTGTGGTAAAGTATATATTGAGTTGTGTTTGAGTGTGCAGCCTGCAGTATGTTCTTGACAAGAAACAGATTTTTTACCTTGGTTCAGTGATGTGGGCATTTTTCATTTTTGTAGTGGTATAACTGGTTCTTTTTGCAGTAAAAAAAGATACAGCTGTTGAAATGGCCAAGAAAAGAGAACAGGAACGGCAGAGGCTTGAAAAACTTGCGGAATCAAGTCGAGTTGGTCGACATGGTCATCGCGGCCGAAGTAGAAGCTATAGCCGTTCTCCTTCGAGGTAGTGTTTTACTGCTGTTTATGTTGTTCCGTATGAGTTGTAACATTGGTCTATGCAGTTGTCAAGCTAGGCAACAATTGGCATGATAAAAGTACTTTGGAAGTGTTCTTCATTGGGAAGATTTAACAATATGGGCTGATCTTTTTATCATTAGATTTTATCTCAAATTAGTCTTCTTTTATCTCTTTTGTTTCTGGGGTCTACTTTTGGTGTCCAATAGTCAAATCTTGGGATGTACAAATATTATGTTCTGCTATTTTTTGTCTATTATTCATCTTGAGGTAGTTTGGTTTTCATCTTTGGTTTTTTGGTGGTTTAACTTTTTCTGTTTCAGTTTTATTCATGAATATTGTTTTCTTACAATAGAAGCTATCAGCGAAGCAGAAGTAGAAGCAGAGGCTGGGATTCTCGAAGACGTCGCTCTCGCTCCCGTTCTTGGTCTCCATCCCGCTCCCCTTCGCATTCACATTCACCGTCCCGCTCTTACTCTAGTTCTCGCTCTCACTCGCGGTCTATATCTCGTTCTCGCTCACCTCGGTATGTTTACTGTTTTTGTTGTTTTGCAGAGGGAATGATTTTGTTAGTCACTTGGTTGATACAAGTGTTTGCGATGTAGCAGGGCAAGCAGACGGTCAAGATACTGAAGGTGATAATTGTAAAGGGAAGGAAGATGTTTTGAGCTGTCAGCCTGCAGCTACTTTGTGTTCTAGCGCTGTTTTAAATGACCGTGGTTTAACTTGACTTGACTTGAATGCTTTGTGGTCCCTTATTTATTTTTTTTCTTTTTCCTGTTTAATGTATTTAGTAATTTCTTGCCTACATTAATGAATATTCTGTGTGATCATAATCCTCTACTGGGAACTATAGTTGACTTCCTGAGTGCACCATTATAACGGGTAACAACAAAGTGAGTGTGTGGTGGAATTGGAAGTGAGGGTTGTATCAGTTAGTTGTTGCTGGCCCAGATTCTGCGTGTTGGTAGATTGGATCTGTGAAGACGTTCAAATCATTTCGGATGTCACTGAAAAAGGAATATAAAATGAGAAGAAAAGCAGGCTTCCTAATATGAACGAGTAAGTTGGTAGAGGATATTGTTACTTTCTTTTCCTTTCCTTGTGCTTTAGCTTTGCATCTTAACGATCCCGTGCTGCTCACGGATTTGCTGTGGAGGACAAAACCCAAAGAAAAGCTTGCTGACGGAACTTCGCTTTATTCCATCCCCAATCAGACGCACGAATACGATGACCGCCATCAAAATAAAATAGGAGCTCTCTCCTCTTTAACCTTCCATTATTGCACTTTATATGGTTCAAACCTACTCGAAAACTTTTTGTTATAGCTATCTAGATTATATGAGATCAAAAGTTTGATCACCACACGAGGGGACTCCAATGTTACTTTAGTAATTTTGCTTTCTTGTGGCAGCAGAAGTTTTAGTCCATCGACATTGCCTAGAGTCATATCCTAATCCTAGCAGGAACCAATATAACACAAGTGGGATCCACATACCCCGCCGATCGAGATCTCGATACCTCGACATGGATATGACTATGGCTCGAGCTCTCTTTTTTATGAGGATTCATTAAATAATTAATTAAAGCCACTTTTAAGAAGGTTGTTTCACAGCACAATTAGTAGCATAATTTGCCTGTGAAGTAGAGTACCATTCTTTGCGAACCCCACCTAATAAATTGCAATCGTCTGTGGGATCTAAAACAGTAATATATGTTATCAATCAGATCCTTTAATCAAGTATTGTTACCTCTTTAGTTAGTTACTCTAATCTCTATTAACAAACTGACTTCAATGACGCAATCCATTTTTGGGAAACCGCCTCTGCTCAGGCCGTAAGCAACCTATTAATCCTATAGATGTAGACGGCTGATTTGGATCAATTTTTTATTATAAAGGTTGATTTGGATGAATTTTTTATTATAAGGTCATGGGAGCACATGGCATGGTGAATCTCTCTTCAATTAGTGAACTATAAGCTTTTTGCACGAAATCTCTAATGCTAGGTATTTGGACTATTATAAGATCTGGAGCACTCGTCTCCACCCTACAGAATGATTCTATCGTAGTAAACATGCATTCTCTTCTCATATTATAACCACTAGGACCCCTAAATACTCGCTTGCTGCAACTTAGACCTTAAAAAATCTATTTCTTTTCGACCCCTTGAGATTTATTTAGTTGACAGTTGTGATTATATATTGCTCATGGCTCCGCCCCAGTCAAACAGGCACACACAGAGGCGTCATGATGAGGTCATTTTTCGATGCTAATTAATTAGTCATCAAATGGTTTACTTCTGCTTGGAAATTAGTACCCAAATGAAGTTTTTTGTGCGGAGTACAAACCCGGAATAAGTTGCTTCAGAAAAGTTGGTTCAGTCCTTACAAAAGTTAGACTAAGAATAGGTAGGAGGTCATGTGATTTGGCTTGATGCCTGTTTCTTTCTTCGTTGTACACTTCTTGTACCGTGCTTGGCTTGCTTAATATATCAAGAACCAATCATCTTATCCGTGCAAAGATTTTCTAGTGATATCAATGAGAGCAAAAGCTTGTAAGTGAACCATTATTGTACAGCGGAAGTTAAAACTTTACTAGCTTTTACCACCAGTCGCGTTAAAAATTGCACCGGAAGGCTCCAATTACTATTCATATATTTTAAGAAACAAGAACGAAAAGGCACTAGAAGGTTACTCTATCCATGGTGGCTGGTAAGAGCGTGTAATATGGCCCTCACTAATTAAAGTAACTTTACAAATCAAAATTTCGATTTGACAACTATAATGGCGATTTGATTCTCTTGGAATCCCACAAATCAATTGCCGTGAATGGTAGGCTAAGGAACTACATAGAGAGATTACTCATCAATTTACATTATTTCCCTCAAGAAATAGTAGTTTGATATCTTGGATACACTATTCTACAATCTTCTTCATAGGTAGCAAGCATACGTGTGTATTTAGATTTTTAATGCTTGTCCCCAAACCTAATTTATTGTGAAACTTGCATATCATTCGAGTAATCACCATCTTTGTTTCACTATGCTAGGCATTCAGAAAGAAAAGATCAACAGCAAAGGAGCCATATGAATTGACTTAACAAAGATTTTGTAGCCCAAAAAAAGGACTGAAGAGATATTAAAGGGAAACATGCATATGTAAAATCAACAATAAGACAAGAACGCAATGCTGCCTACAACATTTCTCTCAAATCAAAACATCACAAAGAAAGAGTAGGTGAATTCTCGTCGTTTAAGTCCAACATGCAGGGACCCTCACAAATTTTTGCCCACTAATTCCATGGACAAGAAAATTGTTCTTTTATTTTTATTATTTTTCAATCTTTTTCTGTATAGCATGTTTCGAAAGGCAATTGGTTCCACATCTCCAAGACCTTTAATGACATTTCCTGGACTTTTGTATTTGTAGGTCTCAATGAAAGTGAGAAGCCATGCTGCTTGGTCCCCGCCGCTCTCCTCTTAGTCCTACAAATCCAATCACACGTAACAAAGATTTTTCTCATGGAAGAACTATTTCTCCATTCATAATTCACCGACCCTTGCACGGGATTTGTCTTGCGGTGGTGTATATGTGCTCGCGGTTGCATATTTGTTTTCTTTTGATCCTGTCTGAGATATTGAGAAATATGTCCCATTGAAGGACAGATATCATACGTCATAGTTCAGCACAGCCTCATGTAATAAGTGGCGAACCAAGGACCATTTTACAGTCCCGTATGATACTTTAGCAATGCTAGGGTGATTATAATTCAGAGAGATAAATATGCATCTGAGTAAAAACTTTTTATTACAATATCATATCATATCGCAATGAAACTCTAAAATTTTTCTATATATTTACTTATGTGATTCACAAAACATTGAGAACAGTGTGAGCCGTCAGAGCTTACTGATGAAATCTATATCGATCAAATGATTGTTTTCAAATGAAAAATCAGCTAGCTAAAGAGTCTCAAGTACCGAAGTTTAAGGTAATATGCACATGTTAGCCCCATATTATTGAAGTCCACCGGCAATTAACTTCTGATTAAAAAAAACTTTTTCTTGACAGGAAACAATAAATAAACAAGTACAGCCAGTAAATATAAGAAGTTGTCAGCGGTTTCTCACGTGCTTGGTTTGAATACATTACCGTTAGCACTAATCACAAGCTTAATTTAACATAAAATCTAGCAAAATTGTATTCATTTGAATATGGTAGAGCTAAGAAAATGTACATTATTATTATAATCTGATTCTGAATTTCTTCGCAATTGCTCGAAATTAGTGTACAATTTTACGCAAATTACATAATGCACATGTACTCCCGAGACGTACTTTTTGTCAATTGGCAAACAATGGTTTATAGTTTACTTGGTGGATAAGATTGATGGCACAACACATAAAATTCACACAAATGTGAGTTGCAAAAAAAAGCAGATGATCCCTTTGATTTCATGTGACTTCATTTCTTGAACATAAAATTAATTAGAAATAAAATAGTATGTGCCGGCAATTGCCAGCTTTCAAACATCACTAACGTAGAACCAATTGTAATTACAAGCTTTATCCCCACCGAACTAGAAAAAGACGTGAATTCTCGAAATTCACGAATTAGGACTTCGTCAACTAATTGTTTTGATTTGTCTGCTTTATTTCCAAATATTCGTATTAGCTTTATAAGTTGGAATATTGGTATGATTTTGCATTTTTTGGTGGTTCCAGAAATTTTATTAGAATAACATTGAAACTATGAGATCAGTCGAGTGATTGTTGAAGGCACCTAAATTGGTACACAAGTTTCCTTATGAGCTAATGAATCCATTTAAGAATAAAAGTCTGCCTAGCATCTATATTAGTTTTAGGCTAGTGACTTCTGAACAGCAAACAACTTTATTTGTTGAATGAAAGTGAAATTTGCTGAGATGTAATTGATATTTAATAGCATTTAATGTAATTTAACGTAAAAACTACTTGACCTAAAAGGAAAAGCAGATGTGGAGATTACGTACCCATATCAGGTGACTATTATTATTTCATTGATTTTCGTCGGTGATATTAATGCATGGTGTGGTGTCGTACAATATCTACTTGGATTTTTCTGTACAAGAAGGGCGAAATTGATTCCACATAAAATTTTTTTTAGCTTAATTATGCAAGCTTTGAAGAATCTTTATGTAATTTTGTTAAATGCACTTGCCAATGAATGGAATTAATTGAGGATTCTGTAACTTTATATCTTTTTCAGGTAAATTATTACTGTAAAAAAAAATCTAATATCGATTCAAACAATTTTGAAGATGCAAGAGTGGGGCGTGATCGAATTGATCGAGATGCTTCATGTTTTGCTATCTATCAGTAGTAGTACTTTCGAGATGCTTCATGTCTTGCTATCTACAAATAAAATACTAGTCTGTTAAATTTTATGAGATTGGATTGATTTTTCAGAAGAATAGTTGAGAAGAATTTATCTTTCTTTCACTTTTGGGCAGGATTAATTTGGCCCAACTCTCCTGCATCCCTTTACAGATGTATACTTAATGTTTCGAATTAAATTTACTGTTTCTCACGTCAAATTGTGAAAGGAAATGGGTCATTGCCTTTGTTAAATTAACATGAAGCACACTCCAAAACAACATATGCGGCAATTTGAACAAAAGATCCACTTGAGAGAAGGAGTAGGTCGACACTTGCCAACATTTAACCAAAAATTTTAATAAAGTATCAAGCATGCAAGTAATTATTCGCATGACACTATTAGTAAGTTCCAGAACTCGTATAAAGCAATGTGACTAATAGAAGAAGGAAAAGTATGTAGCCTCTTACTAATAATTAATGGATTTTATGATATTTATGAGCCATTATTGTATCCTATAAATTCAAACAAATATCAAATAATAATATAATTTAAGAAATATATTACAACTTTTATAAGAGGAAGGATAAGAGTCTTATTATATATTTTATACTATAGCTCTATGACTTGTGATAAGAAGGAGCCTTCAATATTTTAAGTTTTCTATATATATATAACTCTTGATTAACTCTATATCACTTATAAAGAAAAAAGAAAAGAAAAGGAAAGTTAGGAACCACAAGTTCAAGGGGCTTGATTCAGAACATGAAGGAAGAAAGATTTGTTATTAATTAGTACTATCAATAATTCATTAAACTTAGATAATGTTTTAACAATTTACAAATCATAACCGAAGATTTTATTCAATACAACTTACAAACAATTCGAAAGGTGCAATTTAGGCATAAATCATGTTCCTATTCATACCGACCATATTTGTCATACAATGACTATACTAATAAAGAGCATAATCTGAGAATTTAATATTTTCCATACATTAGTAAAAGCTGGCAAATATTCAAAAGATTAAACTTTTACCAAAGTAATCTAAATGCATTCAATGGCTACTATTGTCCACTCCTCCAGCTAAAATACAGATAAACGAATAATTATACGTGCATGCATTTTGGTGCGCAAGTAGTTTGCAAAAGGTGGCATCTGTACGCAAAGGTAATGTATGTAGGTCCCCTATCCTTTTTTCCTTCTTTAAGTTACACAAGTAGATTAAATGTATTAATTTAGAGGTCCACACCCTTAAGACAGAGCAAGGAATTTAATCCCTTTTGGTTATGAAATTCTTTGTATACATAAATCCTTCATTAACGCCTAATCCGTCATTACTCACTAGTCCACTCCTATAAAAATCCCAGCAGCAATCAAAATCAAAAACAGTAATCAAAAAATTTTTTTTTAGTTGTTTTGTTCTTTTCTTTTTTTTTGCTTTCAACCAAAATGTCAATTCCCAAAATCTGAAATTGGGCCCCCACTCCACTCTCCCTCCTTATAAATATCCCACCTTTCCTTTACACCCCCAAAAAACTTCTCCATTTCCCACTTCACTCGCTATTATTATCACTCCTCTTCTCTTCTCTTTTCGTCCCTTCAGATAAAGAAAGAGATCATCAAACCTTGCCGTTTTTCGGCTTTCATTTTCCGGCGAACATTCAACAGACCAACCACAAAAAGCAAACAAACATAAAAATAGATATATAAATTCTTGTTTTTCTTTTTTCTTTTTTTTTTTTTTATCTTTTTTCCTCAAGCCCCACCAGCCTTCATTACTAAAAATGGTGGACGTAGACCGGAGGATGACCGGTCTAAACCCGGCCCACGTGGCGGGTCTCCGGCGGCTCTCCGCTAGAGCCGCTGCTGCTGCGGCTGCCGCCACTTCAACTCCGTCTACACCTCTTCCTCCGCGAAACAGCCTGCTTTCTTTCACTTCCTTAGCTGATAAAGTACTGACCCATCTCAAGAACTCGGGTATACATGTCCAATCAGGGTTAAGTGAATCGGAGTTTGCACGGGCCGAAGCGGAGTTCGGGTTCGCCTTCCCACCTGACCTTAAAGCTATTCTTTCAGCTGGGTTGCCACTAGGGCCGGGGTTCCCGGACTGGCGCTCTTCCGGGCCGTCTCGTCTTCAGCTCCGGGCCTCCATTAATCTCCCTATTGCTGCTATCTCCTTTCACATAGCTCGAAATGCTTTGTGGTCCAAATCTTGGGGGCCCAGACCATCCGACCCGGAAAAGGCCCTCAAGATCGCCAGGAATGCTCTCAAACGGGCTCCACTTTTGATACCCATTTTTAACCATTGTTACATTCCATGTAATCCTTGCTTGGCCGGAAACCCCATTTTTTACGTCGACGAGAATCGGATTTTCTGCTGCGGTTTTGATCTCTCCGACTTCTTCGACCGGGAATCCTCACTGTTTCAGAGCTCAGAACCTCAGGTTCTGTCCAGACAGCGCTCGGTCAGCGAGAAGTCGGCTGGTTCGTCGGCTTCGTCGACGAATTTATCAAGGAGAAGTCTCGATACTCTCGTCGCCGGCGGAAGAACACCGAGATGGGTGGAGTTCTGGAGCGACGCTGCCGTGGATCGACGTCGGAGGAACTCCAATTCGTCGTCCTCATCATCGTCATCGCCGGAGAGATATATCGACATGCCCAGGTCCGAAATTCCCAAATGGGTAGAGGAGTACGTGGAGCAAATCGGGTCGGTTTTAAGAGAAGGCGGTTGGGATGAATCGGACGTCTCTGAGATCGTACACGTGTCGGCAGCTGGGTTCTTTGAGGGAGGCGAGATGGTGCTGTTGGATAATCAAGCGGTTATGGACGCTCTCCTGGTGAAAGCGGATCGGTTCTCAGATTCGCTCCGGAAAGCCGGGTGGAGCTCCGAGGAGGTATCGGAAGCGTTGGGTTTTGATTTCCGATCGGAGAAGGCGAGGAAACCGGCTAAGAAGTTATCTCCAAAGTTGGTGGAGAAAATCGGGAAACTGGCTGAATCGGTGTCCCGGTCGTCATCACAGCACTTTGTACCATAATAAACCGCGGGCAAGCAGCAAGCATCGAGATTCTTTTTTTCCTTTTTGGTTTTATTTTTTAGATTTTCGATACCTCGAGTTTGCTTTTTGCCTCTTTCTGATAAAGAAAAAATATATATATACTAGTAGTATGACTTCGAAAAAGTCCAAAAAAGAAAAAAAAAAAGAAAAAAGAAAATTGATATACAAGTTGTGATGTATACACGTATTATGAAAAAAAAAAAAAGGGTGTATGAAAGTTTGTCACTAGTAATGAGTTAAAAAACACAAAATATGAAACAAATATGATTTTGATTCTGGTTGTTGTTAGTTACATTTTAGCTTAAAATAAACCGCAGCAAACATTCCTACAATACAATTAGTTGGATTCCACTGGTCCACTGCTACATGCGTTTTGCAATTTTTAGCAAAAGCCATAGATTGTTGTTAAACAGCAAAGCTTTTGGAAGTCTTTTTCATTTTTGGGGATTGTAGTAGTTGTTGAATGGAAATATCATTATTGTTTTTTGGGGTGAACTGGCACAGGTTTCGAATGGGGCAGCGCACGTGTGATTCTTTGTGTAAAAAGACGTTGTTGTAGGACCCAGAGAGAGAGAGAGGGAGACAGAGCCAAGCAGCAGAGCCTCTAGCCCAGGCCCAGCTTGAATCAATTGCAACCGCTGGGGACGGTGTTCTAGCTGCTTGGGGGTGGGGGGATGGAGGAAGGGGCAGAGTATTATGGGGTAGGGCAGATCCCTTTGCTTCTTAGATAAGCGACAACAACGGCGTCGTTTATTCGTAGTCATTACAATGAATACGTTGTCTTTCTGTGGCGCGATATGTGGGGGTTATGAGTTATTGTGCCTGTTTGGCAGAGATTGTACTAGTACACTACTCACGACTCACTAGTCACAACTCAAATCAACGTAAAAATTTTGTTTTGTCCTTTTCTTTTTTCTTTTTTAATTTTTACTATTATGTTTTTTACTTGTTAGTAGTTGTCAGTTGTTACTACTTTCCCTTGCTGAGGTGTTTGACAGTGGGGGTGGGAGGCCTAATGGGGTGATTTTGAGTTCAGAAAGGATGAAATACTGGCAAAGTGAAAGGAAATAATTGTCTGATAGATTCTTTATTCTTTTGACAAACTGTAAAAAATTTGAGTTTTAGGACACAGAGAGAGAGGGAATTTGATGGAGATATGTGTATAATTTCCTTGGCATTGGGAATAAGAAAAGATAGCTGTGCTGGGAGAATGGGGAGGGTGGGGTGCCCAGGGAGAGGAAATGAAAGGAAAAGCATAAACTGACAACAAAACCTTCTCTCCGTTCAGCTTTTGAGAGACAGAACAACGAGGTGATGCTTTTGTTTTTGAGTTCCAAGTACGAAATTCTATCAGTCCTCAGTACCACTTGTGGCATTTCAAAAGTTTTCCTTCTATCAAATCTTGATCTTCCTGTCTCCTCTCCTTTCCTTTGAGAATTATGATATAATTTTGTTTGGGCCCCTCTGAAATTTACAAGACGATGAATATTAAACTCTATTTGGCGATATATTGCATAGACAAGCATCAATCAATGTGACTTGTCAAGTTTGGTAAATATGGAGAGGTTAATCCTTAATCCTTAAGCTGCTTCCTCAACTGAAGATGTAGAGCAATTTCTATCCGACCAATTTCTTTCTTTTCCGCTTTGAAGGTAGCTACAGCTAGTTCTAAAGATATTCCGAATGCATTTGTTGGAACAATATCCAAGGAATGGCTACATTGTAAAAAGCATCGAGGTAAAAGGTTAATCATCTGTAAACTCAGAATTAATCAGAAAGGTATCAACCATGGATACAAGATTAAGTAATTTGGGGCCACTCGGAAGCATCCAAGTGATATTTGGATGTCTGAAATTACAATTGAATTTAATCCTGTGATCCAATTGCAAGATTGTGAACTATTGTAACCGTTGATGACAACCATATAGCCTTTAGATTGTTGTTAGTATGCTCACAGCAAATCATTAGTCAAGCTAAGTGAGCAATAATAGTGCTTATCTTTTTGGCCAATTGTACTTGACACTATCATTTTTGCTCCAACGCCTTAGCATATACTGTGATTTTATCCCAGTCCTTTTTCCACATAAAAAGGTTTTTCACTCTCTGATTAGAAGTGGGGAACCTAGAGCAAGAGCGTTCTTCTTAATGATTACCATCTTAAATTCCATTTTCAGTCGCATTAATTTTCTCATATCCACATCGAGTTCCCATACTGATTGATTTCTGATTTCAAGAACCAGTCTTTTATCCTTTGAAAATTTTCAATCAATTTCTTTGACAGCACAAAGTCTTAACAATCTTGCAATTATTTGTCATTTCAATCGCTGAAAAAAGTTGGTCTCACTTGAAATTCATTTTGAACAAAGACCATCTGTTAGCCTTAGGATACTGTTTGTTGGTAAACAAACAATCATAATTAGGCAGCCAGAGAAAAAAAGAGAGAGAAAATGAAGCTTAGATCCCAATCAGAAGAAAAAAAGTAGCATCAACTTTTATTTTTCTTTTGAGGGTCGGCTAGTACGATATGAAATGATGATTTGTGCATAGTTTTCTAGGATTATTAATTGTTTCAACGGTCTTTTGATCTGAGCAGACCGTTGAAGACTGTCACGTGTTGTCTCACCGCCGATGACTCCGGTTCACTCGCCATCACCAATGATTAGCGAAATTGTAAAAGATCAATGGTGTATGCTACAGCTAAAACAATGCAGCCCTAAACGTTGCCCATAGCTGTTTGCAGGACCCTAAAGGTTTCTCAAACAAATTCAGTTGCTTTACCATTTTTTGCCTCCTTTGCTATTGTTAGTGACCATTGACCAAGTGATCTCTGTGCATGTCTTGACAAATAAGTATTACC
The DNA here is from genome assembly GCA_024721245.1 of Mitragyna speciosa. Lineage (NCBI taxonomy): Eukaryota > Viridiplantae > Streptophyta > Magnoliopsida > Gentianales > Rubiaceae > Mitragyna > Mitragyna speciosa. The sequence goes on along the minus strand of CM045562.1, from coordinate 23,436,181 downwards.
TTCTTAGCAACAGTTCGTATGATATTTCTAGTTTCCTTAGTGAAAAAAAAAATTGCAAATAACGAAATGTTGAGTTAACGGACCTGAACTCACCTAATCAATCTTCCTTGTGTAATGGGTTTTTTTGGTGTCTTCTATATATGCATTCGCATCTAGTAGTAATGAAAATAGTATCTATCAAAATCATGAAACATGGGTGTAATGCAACAATGTACTTGAATTTCAATTTAAGCAATATTCTCAGCCTTGAATGTTCCATTTCTACTCGTGTCTGTACGTGAAGATCATTAATGCATTTTGACAAAAGAGTTGATTATTGATACGTACCAAAAAGAAAATAACATCCACCGATTAAAGTTAATCGAACATTGCCAAACTGATGTGACAAATCTGAGAACCGAAATGATAGTTACATTATTGGTGTGGAAGATTGTGGCATATTGTCATGTGTATTGTGATGGTCATCAGAGGTGCTGGCTGTGGACTGTTGGAAATTTGGTCTGGTCTTTCATAAGAATGATCGTAAGGGTTGCTGTGGGAGTGAATGGGATGTCTGTAATGGTGATGGCAAGGGAACACAGCCACCCCTCGCCATACAGAGTTGAATTCTGATTTTGATGTGTGGTTGAAATTTGGTTCAACGTACCGAGGGGCTTGGTTTGTCAAGGCTTTGGATAGTGACCGCATGTTGACCTTTAATGAACCTTGTCGGGAAAATTGCAGGATTAGATCTTGCTGTAGTAGTCTTCTATTTCCATGTAGTCTGGACAGTAACTTGGGTCTTATCGGCTATGCCTGATTTGCTCCACCGGAATGGGAGTAATGCAATTGTTGGAAGTATATGTATGGCAAAGAAATGTTAATAGTTACAGTAACAAAATAATAATAGAGAAAAGTTAGCAGCCCCTTGCTCACCTTTTTGTGTTTTGTTTGATGTTTCTAAAATTTGGAAATCAATATCTCAGAAAATTGATTGTGAAGGTTTCACTTTCACAATTCCGCCAGAAAATTTGCATTTCTTGAAATGCAAGTTTTGAGCGGGCAATTTTTCTGATACCACTTTGTTGATAAAATCATGGTCTCCGTATATCAGCTACCTAAGATGTAGCACTTTTTTATCAGTTTGGAAGTCTTCTTAAGCTACATCTTTTCTTGCTCAACCAAACACCCGAACAGTCATAGGGTATAAAAAAACAGAGGAGATAACATCACTCGTGTTAAAAAAGCATAGGAGATACCCCTTTGTTGATAAAATCATGGTCTCCATATATCCGCTACCTAAGATGTAGTACTTTTTTATCAGTTTGAAAGTCTTCTTAGGTTACACCTTTGCTTGTTCAACCTGACACCCGAACAGTAATAGGGTATAAAAGACACGAGATAACATCAAGATGGCCTTAGTTCTTACAATACATGCTTCCACTAGATGGAAAGAGAATAAAACTTCATGTATTCCAACTGGCACATTTGTTTTGATGAGAAAAAATATATATTTTTCTTCATGGTAGCTGAATTTTCTGGCCATCAGTCACTAGATTAATAACACCCTTAAGCAGTGCTAATAGATCCCGACATCAATTCTAGTATGATCTGTATGTAACTAGAGTTACCCTCTTTCTCTACATTATAAAAAAATGCAGCAGTTTTACGTGGTTCAGCTGCCATGACAAAAAATGCTGTACAATTTGTCTGTGCCAAGATTGGAAGAACTTCAGAACTTGATGAGAGTCATACAGCTGAAAGAACTTCAGTCTCTGGTTTCTTCCCCATGAGTTGTGACGGCTTCTTCATCACCTTTACCCGGAACGCAGCCTGCAAAAAGGTAAAGATGCTTGGTTAAGACAGCACTACTCTCATGAATGTATAATCAGTTAGTAATTCAGTGTAACGCATAAAGAATATTACTAAAAGAAGCAAGGAGAATTATCCTACTAACTGTCCAAATCAATGGCTTAACAGCATGAAGCCAATTGTGAAGAAGTATATTACTGCAATAAAATGTCAAAGCTGTTACAAATAAAAGCAATGTATGTGCGCAGCAGCAGGTAATAATGAATCATCTCTGGGTAGATCGAATAACACATCATGGAAAAACAAAGAGAGCTTGAATATTTAAAACCATCAGTTCTCATGGAAGACATGAATGACTTGAAATTTACTCCATACTCGTGAAACATGCACAGGACAAACAGAGAGAGAGAGAGAGAGAGAAATAGAGAGAGAATGTTAAGCTCCAATTTTACCTGCCCAACCAACCTCTATAAACAGACATATAGGTGCATATATGCATCTTCAAATGATTATGTTTTATCCTTTATATGCTTATCTCTGTTTCTTACAATGCAGTACAAAACAAAGTGAAAAAGCTTCAATAAATAAAGAGGGTAGAATCAGTGAATGATCAAAATTCTAGTCACAGTAGTGATTTCAGAAATGAAGATAGATGATAAAAGCATGACGTTGAATACCAATTGAATAGCCATACCTAGCAACATGTTTCATATCAATGATTATTTGACATGCAAAGAGCATAGGGTAGATGAAAAGAAATGAGCTGACACAGTACCTTGTCAGAACCAAACTCGATGATGTTTGACGAATGGAAACGAGTTGGTGAATTAGGAGGCAGCTGGTATCGCCTACCATCATTGCTGCAATATTTTAAACATTCAAGTCCTTCAGAATGAATTCATTGAATAAGGAAAAAAAAAAAGAAGGAAAATCACATATTCTAGTTGAGGACTCTGTTTCTGTTCAACTTACTTTGTAATCCAGGTGCCATTCTCACTCTGCAAATCAGTCAAGAAAAATAATCCATCTTTGTAGCTTATTTGAGCATGTTTTTTGGAGACCTAACTCAATGCAGGGCTTCATTTAGCGAATCTATAATAAATGAGTAGTGGAAAAAAATCAATTTGGACTAAATAAAGCATCTGGATGACTCACCTGGGGTGAAGGTACAACTATTGATACTCCAGGAATATTGGCATGTGATACACTCCTGAAATCATAAAGATGTCATCCCTAAGTCGTCCTAGATTCCAGCTTTTTAAACAACAAACTAGGTATTCCTAAATATCATTATGCCAGAAAAATATGCAACTTCAACATAGGAGTTTTCTGAACTATTTTCCTGAGACACATTTTATCTAGAAAATGGTAAGAGCAGGACTCAGATTAGACCACGTAGAAGTTGTTCAGGAATTTATAATTTTTTTTAAAACCTCATTTTGATTCTTATGTTGCTAGTGAAGTCTTCCTCTAGTCAATAAATGCATAGACTTTCCTTATCGTCTGACCTCCATCTCTCTTTCTTCTCAATCAACTTCGCCAACAAAAGAAATGTAAAATTTTCCTTGATATGTGATAATCCATGGCACCAGATTTACAGATTATTCACTCTTAAAAAGAAAACAGAAAGTATAATACACTCCAGCATAGCAAAAATAATCCATCACTCCTATAAACGTCAATGTTTCTTTTAACACTATTTTATACAAAGTTCGTTGTTTATTTTGAAACAGCATGAAGATACCATCAATCTCTTGCACTGTATTACTTTTTCCATGCTTTAGGGAAAATAATACTGAACAAAATAGCATACCCTATTGTGCAAGGATTTTTCTCATCTCTGCTTAAGAAAATAGCTTCTGAATCATAATTTACTTGTCCAATAGGAAATAGGAACCACCTGTGGATAAGACATGGGCATTATAGTTACAGTAAGACATAACCGATGACAGTACAAATAGAAACGATGTCAGAAAGTTCAGGCTTTCATATACTAACTCTCCATTAAGAGCACGCTCCAGAGCATCATCATCTTCAAACCATTTTCGTAATTGATCACTTGCCTTCATTGATTTAGAACTTACAAATTAGGTGTGGAATGGGAACTAAATATATCTAACTGTAAGATCACAAGAAGCTATAACTAAAATAAAATCCTGATAAAGTGAGTAAATTTTCATTTCCAAGCCCACATACTTTTTCAGTAAGTCTGCAATGCAATGGTCTGCCTTCAAGCTTTGAGCTGAAAAGACAACAACGGATTGTCATTTCTAGTGAAGTAAAAAAGTAAAAGTAAGTAAAAAGACATGTTAGACCTGAAATTCAGGGGCAAATTAACTCACTCCTAACTCTCGGAAATTCCAAATGCAACCATCCTATTGGTGAGATTCAGTGCTTATAGCGATATTCACTAATGTAAATGTCTCGCATTAGAACATAGAAATTTGACTCTTAAAACGGACTTAATAATTTCAAGATCTCAAATTAGTACTTATGACTATAATGTAGACCAAGCTTTTCTACATAGCAAGTGCCATAAGCACGCAAATGCAAAAAGTTTTTTAAGGAAATGAACATTTCTTCTTAAGAGTTACTATTTGCAACAATTGATCATATTCATTGTGGCAAGTCAGTACCACTGTAAAAACAGCAAAACATTGAAGAAAATTAACAAAAATTTCTAACACAAAATTTCCTATCTCCCAGCTTTCTTCTAATGCGGCAAAACCAAGGAAACGGGCTTGAAAATGAACTTGCTGGATGAATGTGGAAAAAGGTTCTTTTATCTTACCCATTGCCCCCTAGGACCCAGCTTAGCATTAAAGGCATTCCAATGTCGATAAATATTCTCCCACCAACTCTTCCTGGATGCGGTATCCTAAATTTTGTTAAGAACTGCAATAGAGATTATAAGCTTAATGTATGAAGAGAAAGTTCCATTTAATGAATTGCATTTATTATTTAAATCTTCATTATCGTGTTTGTCAGAACACAGGATAATCTTACCGATAGCGGACCTAATCCTACACCCAGATATGGCTTATAAGTTGATGCCATGATAGCAGCCATCCTTGCCAGTCCATGGATGACAGCAACTCGTAGTTTTCTAGCACTCTCATAGCTGCAAAGAGGCAAATCAGATAGAGTAAACATCACAAAGAAGCAGGAATCTAGTCCATTTATATTTGATCCATGAAAACTGTAACCCAAACAACTTGGAGAGGCTGCAGAAAACCATATGCAACAAGAATCATTTTTGGCAGAGACCTATCATCTGCAGCATGGTACACAAGAATGTTCTCTACATAGAGTACCTTCACATTTAAGGGATTTTGCTTTTCCTTGCTATTTTGAGTTGTAAAAGGCTTTTTGGTGTTATGTGTATGCATCCCTTGAAGGTTAAATTTCATTAATCTTCCAGGCATAACACTTTTTAGTCTAATAAAATAATCTTTTTACCTCTTTAAAGCAGAGACAACATCAATTGAGCTCCCTGATTGTATACTTTTTGTCCAAGCTTTATCAAGCTCCAGTGCCAGTTGATAGCTGTCCTGCAACCATGACAATGGAGGTCAAGTTATGGTCCTTCGCTGGTCCATAGATAGAGGAGTCAGATGGTTTAGCTGATATTGTATCGAGAAGGAACTTAATTACTTCAATATGGTTTTGTTTTCAAGGGGGAATGTGAATAGGAAACAGAATATATAGTAACAAAAAATTGAAAATATAATAATTTTTGAAAGAGGACAAATATAAAATTATTGCTATCAGGATAGGATTAGGAATTCCTTTTATAGCATCAAATCTTCAAAGTGAACGAAAAGGTAAAATGACAGACAAGAGAAAAACCTCAATGGCCATGCACCCTCCTTGGCCCAAATTAGGTTGCATTGCATGGATTGAGTCCCCAAGTAAAGTCACACGACCCTTTCCCCAGCTAAATGATGGTGTTCTATCATAAATATCACGCCGAAGAATTGCATCTTCTTCTGTGGCTAGCAATAGATCTATCACATTGTCACACCACCCTTCAAATATTTTAAGCAACCTTTCCTTCTTTCCTGTCAAAATGAGGACCACCAAAGTATACAGCAAAACTGCATCATCAATATTCAATTCCTAGCAATGAACTTGCTACCATACAAATGTCTGATATTAATATTACATGCCTACTAAAAGTTGTTATTTTGAGGATGTGGATTAATAAATGTGGTGACTGCAAATGTAACCAAAATAATATGCAATATATAACTTCTCAGGGCACACTTCATTTTTCTTTAACATCAATACTTCATTATTTTTCCTGACAAATTAAGATCCCATTATTTGTGTTCAGAGAAAGAGGACAACACAGATTAAGACAATAATGTCAAGGGAGGCTCAAACTGTATCATCGGCTCTGATACAACGTTAAACATCATGAATCAATAAAGGTCCACAATTTAAATACTATATACCATTTGGACCATCTACACCTCCAGGTGGCTCCTTGTGAAATGCATACCACTGCATCTTTCCTCCACCAACATCTGAGGAAACAAAATATTGCTTGTGACCAAGAAAAACTCGGTACCTGAAGAACAAGTTGATATAGTAAGCAACCTAATGAAAATAATCAGGAATTACAATGGGCTAGGATATTCCAGAACTGATATCACATACCCCACTGTATCAATATCAACAGGAACGAAATCTGCAATGCCAGTGTAACAAGTATAGTCTGAATATATAGCTTCTGTGTGCCCAAACAAATTTGTGCGGACCTGTTGAAAGAAAGGTAACCATCCAAGAGTCTCAGAATCAAGGGTACATTTAAAACTACAATTTCATTCACACATTTGATTCCCACTCCTTTGAGAATACTGTCATTTCTAGTTATGACTATCTTTTGTTTCTCAAAATCCCCTCAAGAAGGAGAAGTACATTATCATCTGACCAAACATCCAACTGAAGTGATCATGACTGTCAACAAAGCTTAATTGCTTAGAAATATGAAGTATCAAATTGGTTACCTTTGACCGTATCCCATCAGCACCAACCAGAAGATCACCATCATATCGCTGTCCATTTTCAAGAATCACGGTGACCTGATATTAAAGAAAGCCACATGCAATAAAAACTCGACAGCCAGGAGTAGTTGAACAGCTTAATGCTTCTTCTAATATAAGTGCAGAAACTCTATTGGGCTTGAATAGTATAAACAAAATGGCGTGAATCATTTCAATAATTTTTGCGAAAATAAAAATAAATATACCAGATTCAGAGTCCAATTTACCTTATTACCATCATCCTCAAAGTCAACAACATTACTTTCATTCATGATAATATCCTCTCCTACAGCATGAGCAAGGATTTGTTGTAAAGTCATTCTGCTAATAACTCTTGTGACTGGAAGACCTCGTTCCACTGCAGGAGTGAATGTATCAAACTTGATGTACCTGATAACCAACAACATATCATTTCATGCACTTAACTTAGTAATATTTTTCAAACTTACAGCTAAGGAAAAAAGTCTCATTGCTAAAAACAATTGCAAATGGAGCAAACTATGATCTAAGAGCTGAACCAAGAACCTTGTACAGGTTTAAAAGCTTCATAATTATAATTTGCCCATGTATGTTTGTGTACTAAAGTTTCTTTTGAACTTAAAAGCATATATTCCAAAGTCAAGGATGTAATATGATTAGTTGCTTCTAATCAAACTCATTAGCCAAACCAAAGGAGTTCAATTTCTATATTTCTAATCCTATTGAAATTTGAAGCTACATGAATTTAACGACATGGATGGATAAGTCTGAACTATTCTTTTTCTGCTCTAGGCAATTGCTATCCTGAAAAAAACATGCCTAGCAAGTGAAATAATCTTGGAGAACCTTTACAGTTCCAAGCATCTCTGACAGTTGGAAATGATACCGCATGCATAAGTATGACCATGACCAATGAAATACTGGATGTGCAAGTCAATCAAAATTCCCATGTAAACAGTTATGTTAGTATTGCAAAATATTATTATCATACTCAGGCCAGAAGTGAAATTTTCAAAATCAAGGAAGGCTAGATGTCATGGCTACGGTATGATGGCCATCTATTGTAATCACCCTGCATAAAGCTAAGGGTATCCGTTGAATCCATCAGATTGTGCTTCGCATGAGACTAACTCAATTGAAGTATTTCTTATACAACCACAGCACAAAAGATTCAAGGTAATTATAAACAACTTTATTCTTGCTACTACCGAAGAAATATATATACAACACAAATACTAAATGCGAACAAGAATGCATAATTTAAATTACAAGACTTCGATATAAAATTATATGCACAAGAAACTATTAGTAGTATATAATACAGCTGGAGTAGAGTACAAGAGGCTCACCAATTACCCGAAATTCCATCAACCAATCCATTAATCCTATCCCCAGTTACGCAACCAGCATTCATAATCTCCTCGGCAACATCCATATCAATAGCCTCCAAAGCAGCCAATGCATTACTCTGTACTTGAATTGGACCCCTATACTGTCCCTCCCCTCTAATAGCACTCAAGTCCTTCTCAAACACCAACACCTCAAATCCCTTCTTTTTTGCAGCCAGAGCAAAAACTAGACCTCCAATCCCACCACCCGCCACAAGAATTCTCAAGTTCTTCTGGGATGGCTTTGAATCCTCATCATCAACTTTTGCAAGAACACTTGCACCTTCTGTAAGTGACATCCTCCTCATCTGGGCTTCGCCTAATTTGGCCTTTACTCTCTTTATCTTCCTCAAATGCCCATTTTCTTGATTTCTGAAATAGCACTTGTCTTGGTTCAAGAATTGAAAGAATTCAAAGCAAGAATCTTTTGCTATCGAAGATGGAAATTGGGCTCTTGAAAGAAGTGCAGTTGAAGGATTCATTGAGCTGTAGAAGATTGAACTCATTTTTTCTTCTATTAAAAAAAATTTTTTTTTTTTGTTTCTTGATTTTGCTAACAATCTTGTATACTTCGAATTTTTTAAGCAGTAGCAGAGTGGTGTTCGACTAGGTACTTTGCACTTGAGACTTGCGAATATGCGTGGGTGTTCTATGAGGCAGACCGTGGTGGTGGGGCACCGAGGATTGAGAACCAATCCAAGTACATGAAGGCTGAACCATTAACGAAAACTCTGTGCCATGTGGCACTCTCAGGTTGTCCACCTGCATTACTCGGCTTAACCAAAAAATCTTTGACAGATGTGTGTACGTCTTTCGTTTGACAGTATTTATTATCCCTCTTCTTATTGTTTCAGAAATTATTTTATGGTTGTCATAGTTTTTTTTTTAATGTGCAGAAAGTATCTAATCTGAAAGACCCTATGATGATGCGGCTTTGTTAAAAAAATGGCAAGCGATAACACGCTAATTGAATTATTTAAAAAATAATCTTATCATCCCTTATCCCTTATGAATTAGATAGTATTTTTTCTGATATTAAGTATTTTACATTCTTTTTATCTGATTGTGTAATCTTTAAAGTTAGAAGACAAGAGGTACATCAAGCAAATGACTTAGCTATAGCTCTAACAATGTAGTAACATTATTAATATATAATAATGTTATTTCTCTAAAAAAAAATGTAAATAGTAAGACATTATCAGGTCCACCACTTTGGTTTTTTCTAAAGGTTTCCTACCATGCATGTGGTTTGGTGACAGGAGTGACAGAGCTCTTAATTTCAGGAGTAGAGGAAAAATATTCAATTACCAACCTCAACATACATATATACATACATAATTAGAGAATTTACATCCTCACCAACCCTCCCTTGATGGAACAAATAAAAAAAAAAAAAAAAAGGCTCAGAGGATTAGCAATCTTACTAGTAAAAGATAACATTTGATGAGTTCTTTTTTAGTTTTATTTCCCTTGGAGAAATTAGATTTTTTTATAAGAAATTTTAATTTCCACTTCACTTGGTGGACAAAACTGCCAATTTCAGAAAGTAGATCTGCATGGAGTACTACTTCTTCAGCACTCTAGGTTAATTTCATTTTATCCAAATAGACGCAAACCAAAAATGGGTGAAACACAAAAGGGAAAGTAGGCGGCACTTTTCTGCATGTGGACTTTTGGTGGTAGATTTTGGCGATGCTGATCATATAGACGTCATGATCTGAAAGGGAAAATTCAATACCTTAATTTAAAATGATAGCTGAAGTTTATCAATCTAATTAAATTCCAACATTTCAGCAACCACTTATTTAATACATATTGCATAAAAAAGGTGTACTAGAGAAACAAGCAACTAATGCCCATCATAAAAATTAAAAACTGCCTTCGGGAATGCATTTTTTTAAGATATCATAAGACTTGTCATAAAATCTCAACTATTCTTTTCTGTATAAATTGGAGTCACGTTCGGTGCTTGAAAACAATTAGCCTCTCTCTCTCTCTCTCTCACACACACACACACACAAACCAAAAAAAAAAAAAAAAAGGAAAAAAATTTGTAAAGGTGGTGCATGTCTGATTGTGGTTGCCATCGACCCTGGTGGTGGCGGACTAGTAAAAGATAAATCAATGAATTGAATCTTAAGCAAAATATCTGAAATTCTTTTGATTTGTCTGTGAAGCAAATTTAGGCACGAAGACATACGCAATCACACAGGGCCACGAATAAATATCTCGTCAACAAACTTTGATTTTCACTCGAGATTTGTGGGTAGAAAATTAGAAAACTTACATAACAATCAATTTTTAGTGGTATCCGGTAAAGTAATATTCAATAAATGATATAAATATATGGCAGAAAGTTAGACAACTTACATAATAGTCAATTTTGGATTTGGATAAAGAAACATTTTTAGTGTTATTTGGTAGAGTAAAATTCAAGAAATGATATAAATATATGTATTTGCATCAGCCGGCTGACATTAATTTTTCTAGAAATTTTGTCAGCTAAGTTTCGTGTGTAGTACTACTTGTCACTTAATGAATGTTAAATACAAGATGGCATGCATTTACCCACAAATGCAACCGCTGCACATGAATAATGGTGACACTGCATTTTAGAAGGTTATTTAAAATTGTTAAACTATACACCTCAAAAAAAAAAAAAAAAGAAAAGAAAAGAATGGCCGCATGTCGCCATTAGAAAATATAAACACAGCATTAGATTCCCTATTTAGATCAGCACACGTTTTTGTCTCTATGAATATTCTTGGGCTAATCAATCAATATGCACACTTGTGAATCTCGTGACCATCTAAGTCTCTACATTACTAATGTAATGACATGATTTAGATAAGTAATTTTATAATTACGAAGTCTATAAATAAAATTGTGGATTTGGTCCATTTAGAAAAATTTTAATTAATAATCATACGAATTTATTTTTAGCCTTATATCAAATCTCTTGCGCCTTCTTGAAAAATTATTGAATACACTACGTGCATTACCATGTATTGTATTAGGACAAATGATTTATGGTTACATAGTGATGGTAAACCACATCTTGTAATTATTAGTGATATATAATTAGTTTTAATGCGTCATGTGACGTGCGGTCCTTTAATACTTGTTGCCTTTCTACCGGGTACCGTTGAGCTGTCGATGTAAATAGAAAACGTCATATACTGTAGTAATATATTTATTAAGAAAATAATTCAGAATATGGTTCTCCGACAAGATTTAGGTACAGCGATTATGATATTTAAGTCCTTTAAAATATGGTTTTGACTCTTTGAGGAAACAGACAAGAAGAATAACAGTGTGATTTAGGCACAGAATCAATCAAAATCATGTCTTTGTGCTCGATTAGTCTTGCCTTTGTCCTCATTCCCTCTAAAATAAATGGTCCTTCAGTCTTGAGAAGAATCAACATGTGCATTATGATGAGTAAGAACCTAAGACTAAGGGCACAAGGACCTTAACGCGGCAACTTTCTTGGCATTTTTTCTTTTTTTTTTTTTTTGAGGATGGCATTTTTTTTCTTTTTAAAAAAATTCACTCGATTTGTTTTTAATTGATTATTCCATTTGAAATTTGGTGTTGGATCATTACTAGTGGTACCACCTAGTAGCTGCATAAACACATGTCATAATACTCATTTATCAAACCTATGATAACGATAGAGGAACAACAGCTGGATTGAAAATTAGAGCAGTAAGATTAAACAATTACTGTTCCAAGCAACTTAAGAAAAAAATAAAATAAACAGGATCACATCTAACAAGCTTTCATGGTAACAATGCAATGACATGTACCAATAGGAAGTGGTTACGAGAGTTGGTTAAACTGGTAATTTTTGTTCATTTCGTTTAAGAGAAGTTTGAATTTAAATACTGTTGGCATCTGTATCTCATTAATTAATGTTACAGAAGAATTAACTTAAGACATTAAAAATATGCTAACAGTTCGCTATACGTATAGCTAGCAATTAAAAGAATCACCATAAGCACTAAAAATACATCAATAACCTGCACTAGCTTTGAAATAGAATAAATCTTTCTCTCACTATAAACTTTTTTTTTTCCTATTGAAAAAAAAAAGTAGTAATAAGGGGTACTGTGGAAGGAAAGGGTCATAAATTAAAAGATAATAATAATTAAAAAAAAAAAAAACTGTGTGACATGGACAAAATTGAAAATTCGCGTGTGCATAGGGTTCTTCTCACCTATCCTCAACTTGATGGCACTGTCACATGCATTGACGGTGCTTTGGCCTTGGTCTCCACTCGCAGACAACATGCGCCAACTCCACTTCCTTTGGCTCATCACGGACAATAACAAATTAGACTCAGTATTCTTGCCGAAAGAAAAAAAAAAATGAATGAAAGAAAAAAATTTTAGGCACAGCAGTCATTCATTAATCCATTTACATCTCCCTTCAATAAATACTGTAAATAATTCTAGTAGCATGGTGCCAATATAATATTGTGATTTCTTCATTTCGGAAGCGAAAATCTGTGATTTCTCACTTGTCAGAGAGGGTACATTATTGTCAAACTTCCTTCTTCTGATCAAAATTTGTGGGCTAGAGAGAGACACCACCATTTATTATTAACATTAATCCCCCCTCATTACTTGGCTATTATTTTTGTTGGGACTCCTATATTCAAATCTCACCCCCCATATTATGAGAACCTTAATATAAGAACCTTCTTCTCATTAGAATAATGTTCTTTATCAACCCAAGAAAATAAAAATATACCACTCTCACTGAACTTTATATATCACATTCTGAAAGAACCTCACCTTCTCTTTCTGCATTGTAAACGGATACAAGGAATCATGAGATAAGTTCAAATCACAAAGACCCAAAAAATTTCCTGCTACTAGAAACACCACTTACTACTACTGCTACTGCTACTGCTACATGGGCAAGTGACCAGGCTTCAGTTTCTGACCAATAATCAGAGGTAACTTTTGCTTTTTGTTAAAAGCCCAACACTTCTACAAGTATTTTGTTCTGAATATTTTGCAGCCTTGCTTTTTTGTTTCTTGTGTTCTTTTTCTGGCGCGTGTTTGAGCACTGTATGTTAGTCCTGGAGAATTGGTTCAAGATTGAGTACAAGAGCAAAGTTTGCAGCTTATTTTTTCACAAAGATGGTTTTGTTTTTTTAAGTGGGAGTCTGGTGTAGCCTCTTGGGCTTCAAACAGTGTCTCTGCTGAAATTGTTCAATTCTCTGACAGCAGAAATTTAAGGCTTCTTGTTTTTGGGCAGCATTTGGCAGTGCTGCACTTCACGAGCACACATTGGTCCAGAATCTAGACAACGAATCCTGATTTCAGAAATTGTCCACCACTCTACTTAGAAAAATCTTTCTTTTTTAATATGCGTATGCAGATATGTCATACAAACATTTATGTGTGTGGTGACTAGTGAGGGTGAAAACGAAGTCCTTTCTGGTTTACCATTTATCATTTGGATCTGTTCCTTTTTTAGTTTATTTATTGGTAAATCTAACAAGATAATGAAATATGGCAAATAGGAAGTTCAGCTTCAGGCAATTGAGGCAATGCAGCTAGTATTTTGCTGGAACTAAGAGTCATGAGGAAAAATTACGCTTCAATTGGAAATTCAGGGGCATATACAAGTCCAGGGACGCCTGAGTATGGGGATAGTTATGGCAGAGGGATTCCAAAGGGTTGGAGTTCTGAAAGAGTTCCATTGCCAACAAACAGTAGCAGGAGGCATATTAGTGCTGCGGCATTGTTGCCATTCAACAGTGGAAGGACTTTGCCTTCAAAATGGGATGATGCTGAGAGGTGGATTACTAGTCCTATTTCTGGATATGGGGTCTGCAAGACTTCAACTGTGCAGACTCAGAGGCAGCCTAAATCAAAGAGTGGTCCGCTTGGTGCTCCAGGATTGATGTATTTGCCGAATTATTCACCTACTCTGCCGGTGCTTGAAGGTGAAAGTGGGAGGAATTTCATGGCTGGATCACCATTTGCAACTGGTGTATTGGTTCCTGATGGTTTGTCTATCCATTATGGTGCTGGAAAAGGCGAGAAAACTAACTCGCTTTATGCTGAGAATGCAGTTGCTCATGTTAGTTGTGTACCTGGATTATCGGATTTTTCAAACGAGTCTTCTATTCCAAGCTGTCAAGGTATAATGTGCTTCTTTGTTCTCGCTGTTTCTCTTGGTTGTTAGAGAGTTATCGTGCACTTACCTAGTATAACTCAATTTGCACCATTACTTATCAGAATGTTACTAGAATTTAGCTGCAATCAGTAAAGGGCAACGCAAGTCTTCCATTAACAACAAGAAGTAAATTGTTAAATTTTATTCGCTTCAAAAACCACTTCAGTCTTCCTGAGTTGAATTCATTTTGTAGTGCATAACTTATGTTAAACTGAACCAAATGTCACATTCTTTACCTGGGAGCTCGATATTTACTTATTTGATGCTTGTTGCTGCCAGTGATCCTAAGACATCCTCCATCTCTCCTCCCACCCCAAAAAAAAAGGAAAAAAATAAAAGAAGAGGAATCCAGACTTCAAGAACGCAAGTTCCAGATATGATGGCAGCTGCCTTAATTCTTTTTGGCTGACATTTTTGAGATGGAAAGACTGGATATAGATGATAAATATAATAATTGGTTTTATTGAAGTGCTGAAGCTGAGTGTGGATGCCACAATCTGGGGTGTTAGACCAAGAATTCTGTATCCCTTAAATTGTATCTTATGGCACTTTGCAGTTGTTCTTCTGGATCTGGCATGCTGCTATTTTCTTACGAGTTAATTTTGTTCTGCACTTCTCAATGTAAGAGGGCCACAAAAGGAGAAGACAATATGGTCAGATTGAGAAGTGTAGGCAATCTATTAAAGGCCATCTGTATCTCAATAGGAGCATTCAGATGATATTAGGTAATCTTTTAGTGCTTGTGAACACTTTCTTAAACGACCCAAATTGGAAAGCTATCAAATATGTACGTAATGGACTATGATTGTCCTACAGTTCTACTTTCAGCATCAATGACTTTGTTTCCAGTTACATTGCTCTTTGAAGTGTTCAAAATTTTCATTCAAAATCAGACACATTGACCCATTACCACGATTTGGCAACTGAACTAAAGTAATCCCTTATCTATGGATCTGTTGAAGGACTCATTGTAGGACACGCTTCATATATATTCGATCAAGGAAAGCCAGTGAGGGCTTCTGCTGCTATATGAAAATGCCGTTCAGTAGTATAACTAAAGTTGATGCAGTGGGCTCTGTGCTATGTATTTTATCTGGTCAGTGGTCAGTAAAAGCTGCTGGAAAATCCAGATGTTCTGTGTTAGAGACTTGGGACGTTTGAAGTGCAATTTAATCCAGAAAGTTTTTTTCAAAATGAATAGTTTCCTGTAAATTCTGACATTGTTATCCACTTGGTGAATTTCCTGGAAAATGTTTGAGACAGACTAAATTCAGTTTTCAGTTTTTCTAGGGTCTATAAATGATCCGCACTTACCATAGTTAAGTGCACTGCTTAAATTTGGTCTTCCATCATGAAGCAAAATTCATATTTATAGCAATATTTTATGATTCTATATACTCGTTATAATTTGAAGGTGCAGATGATAAGCTTGATGGCTGTAAAGAGGTAGAAAGGACTGTCTCACGTAGGGATATGGCAACCCAGATGAGCCCTGAGGGAAGCGCCCATTCATCTCCCAAGGGAAGGTCATCATTCTCTGCCTTCTCTATGCCTGTTCCGACTGCCACTGACCAGCAGAAGAATAGTTCTGCTAAAGTTGAAGTCAGAGATGTGCAGGTAGATAAAGGTGCCACCGTCACCAGGCAGTCCAAGAAACACTGGTGAAAGGAGGAAGAGACAAAAATCATCAGATTTTAAAGACTTAGCTTCGCATTGGGATGTTTCGGGGGCTGTCAAGAGCTCATCAAAGTACTTTCTCTCTCCTCTGGCATTCACTATATGTCAATGATATGAGAATTTCCTGTCTTCTCTGCGGAATATAAATATATCGGGGACCAAAAATCATTTTAACGATCGTAACTGCATCTGCCAATTAGTGCATTTCCTGGTGAAGTTGTGGCATTGGTATATATAGCAGAGAAAATTGTCATGTGTTATCATTGCAATAGATCATGCGATATGTTCCACAGCTGCAAGAAAGCAATCTTAGCTCCTCTTAGTAAATTTCTCTACTGAAATGCTCTTCAATCCTAGTTTGCATGAAGAGCTGTTTGAAAAAATACGAACAATGGGGGACACTTATAAATTCTGCATAATGGGATACTGTATGAGCATAATTGATATATCTATTGCTTGTATATTTCAGGTTGCAAAGAGAAGAGGCCAAGATCACTGCTTGGGAGAACTTGCAGAAGGCAAAAGCTGAGGCAGCAATTAGAAAGCTTGAGGTTTGACCATCTTGACATTAGAGTTGACATTAACATGTATTTTGCATGTCCTCATTCTCGGTAGAGAAAAGTTTCTCCTCGGACTGCCCTAATAATTTTCTGTTGTCATATTCAGATGAAATTAGAAAAAAAGAGATCTGCATCCATGGATAAAATCTTGAATAAGCTGAAAGCTGCTCAGACAAAAGCGCAAGAGATGAGAAGCTCTGTAACAGAGAATCAAGCTCGTCGGTCTTCTAGAATATCCCATAAAGTTTTCATTCGCAAGTTTGTGAAAACAAGCTCCCTGGGTCACTGTTTCTTTTGCTGCACTTGATTGCTACTTCTCTACATCATTTTCCAGGTCCACCGTCCACAAAGGAGATTGCAAAATTTAAGTAGTATTTTTTTAAAAAAATTTTTTGGTCTTCTTTATCTGTCTCATTGGTGGAAAAGTTGGCCTTGCAGCTCGGCCATCTCTTACCGAGCAATCGGAACGGAACATCTAGTTCTGTTTACACATAAGATATCATTGCAAAGTTCAGATATATGCTAAGTTTAGTTTTGTGTATATAATTGGACATATTATATGAAACTAGTTCGGCATTTTTCCGATGATGACAAAGCTTTTTTCCGTACTTCAATCGAATTTTGGTGCATATTCAATGCATGTTCAACTTTTCAAATGTCTTGCTGTTGACGTCTATGTATATGTATGTGCTGCTACATCCTTGGAAGGAAAGAGTGGATTCAAGTGATAGAATCACTCTTCTCCTGGCTTGTATATTTTGATTCGACTTTCATGATACAACGTAGAATCCCATTCCCCTTTCTTTTGGGATAGTGAAATGATTAACTAAAATAATTCCCCCCCACAAAAAAAAGTTTTCTATTTTACTTTTGATTTGTATATTTGAGCGAAAAGCAGGGGAAAAGTTTTTATTATGGAAAACCACCTTTAGAGGTGCTTTTGCATAACAAATTGTGGGCTTCCAGAAACTTCACAAGAAAATTGCAACCCAAAAAGAAATAAATAAATTTAATCGTTAGCTCGCTTGAAATCACTTACATTAGAAATTACCTTTTCAAGAAGTTTTTTTTTTCAAAAAAGAAAAAAAAACTCATATTTAACGTGCTAATGATTTGTTCTATGTTTGTTTATTTGTGTTTTTTAAAAATATATTTTTTAAAAACTTCAAGCAAATTTTCTAATTAACTTTTTTATCTCACAAACATATTTTTCGAGAAGAATCTTTAAAGTTGTTACAGTAATATTTCTTAAAAAATAACCCAAAAAATAATCATTTAGATGAAGCCTCTCTTAGTCAAACTTATTTCTTTCAACTATTACTTTTCAAAAATAGCGATGTTAACATAAATCATTCCTTTTCAGATTTGGCTTCTTAAGAAAACAAGAACCTAATTCTTTTTCTAAAAAGAACAAATACACGCCAAGTTGCGGGAATAAGTGAGGAAAAATTACTATTGCGTATCATCATTACTGATCTTTATTTGTATAAGAAACAGCAAAATTTTTCCCCAACTTTCCCGCATTCTGCTTCTTGCAAAATTAGTAGCATTTAGCCGGAAAAAACTATCACCTTCATTAGAAAATTTATAGTCAAACAAATAGCAACCAAAAAAAAAATAAAGAATTTCCACTTTCCTTAACTTTGCTTACCTCACTTTTCCGCATATTTACTCAAACAAAGCCCAATGCCAGCCTGGGAATCGCTCAAATTAAACGAGAAATGAATATTTTACGCCTCTATCAATTTAATAAAACTCGTAGCAAATTTCCGACCTTTGCCAAATCTTCTAGAACGTCAAATTAGTCTAATTTAATGTTTCAAATTTAGTCAAACTGTTGTGGGGGAATGTGATTAAATTAACGGTCACAGATTACATTCACCATCCGATTCAAATTATCTAAAATAAGTTATAACATAGGACATCAGACATATATCTATCATCCCAAGACTGAATAAGATGACCCAGTTCCATATCCTTCGACCACAAATTAAATTGTAATGTCGATCCCCGTACAAAAGCTCCCATAGTTGAGCCATCATTCGATATACCTTCTTAGCCAATTAGTAAGGCCTATACCTCACACCTGCTCTTGAAGGTCTTCCGGCACCAATTCCATAGCCCCATTTAAATACAAACAGACGTCAATAGGTAATAGGCAATTCTCAGAGCTCAATAGAATTTAAAATAAGAAGATTGAGCTTAAAAAAGCAGCAGCAGTCCATATAAGTTATTATACACGCATCATCAGCACAGCGAACAGACAATAAAGACTACAGATAAATTAAGATCAATTAATCATCATGTTGACTCTCCAAGACTGAAACACTAGTGAAGTTTATCTAGACATGTGGCTAGGATAAGAGGTCTAAGAGCAATCTTCCCATGAGCGAAAGTAAGATTTTAGATATGATGAAGAACACGTCTGACTAAAAGCCTTTAGTAGCTAAGGGGGTGGTTTTAGCTCCAAAGGAGTAGGCATCACACAATGCAAGTAAGGTTTGCAAAAATTACGAAATGTACGGAGGACTCAGCAGCAGCAAGCACATGAAGGTAAACACCGTACTGATATGCAAAAATATTCATCTTTTTGAGTGATATCGGGCTGTAGATAATAAATTGCAACTTACATCATCAAAATCTAGTCCCGCATACATCCTACCGTACGAACGCATAGGGCCACCAAAACCCCCATATGGTTCAGGATTATTCATCATGAAGTTACTACTTGGACCAGCATCATCAATTGGAGTAGCTGAATCTATTGCAACCTGCAAAGGCCATACAATACGCACATATGTAATTTGGAGCAATCAAAGTTTAACCTAGATTCATCAAGTAACATCTAAGTAAGACAAGTTAAGAATATATGACCCAAACACATACAGCTCACACCCCTTCACCTGACAAATTTGAGAGATGGTGTTGATCTAATTCAAAATCTAAAGAGCAAGTCTATCATTATTACAAATTAGAAGGTTAGTGTAATTAGCCAACATTTGCCTTCTTCTTAGAAATAATTAGATATAATGCGAGATGATTTTCTCTCTATAACATCTACATCCCACGAAGTTGAGGGCAATAACCTTTTGATACTATGATCTATTTCATATCACACATTTTTTTGCAGTTGTAATGCATTATATGAAACAAAACCCTAATTTTTCAATACTGAAAAGGCAAAATATACAAACTAGCTCTGCTTACATTTGATTTCATTAATATATATATATCTATATATATATATATATATATATATATATATATATATATATATAACACTCATAAAGAGAACATCAAGGAAACTTCTGGAAATAAAATCTCAGACATATACCTGCTGTCCGCATATCTCATGTGACCTTCGAGAAACACGATCTGCAACACCATCTTCGGCAAAGGTTACAAAACCAAACCCCCTGTGCCCGTTCTCTTAGGATCCTAATTCCAATAGCACGACCAAGTAGAATAAGAATCTACTTATCAACCATAAAATACAGAAAACTGCTTTTTCTTACCTTTGTAACATAAACATCTAAAATACGACCAAATCTACCAAAATACTGGTGAAGATCTTCAGAACTAGCCTCCTGAGGAAGCCTTCCAACAAAAATCTTTTTGCCCATTCCACGAGGGTGGCCTCCAGATCCTCCTCCTAGATATCAAGAATTTTAAATGTTTGTCTACAAAACAACAGTCAACAAATGGATGAAAGGTGCATTGATTTTTGACTTACTTCCATACATAGAACCCCGATTATCATATAATGTGGGAGCACCTAATGAAGCATATCTGGTTGCTGCACTGATATAAGCATTATATGCACCATATCCACCTGGAGGCATACGGCTAATTGGCCTGAAATCATCCTCCTGAGAGAGAGAGAGAGAGAGAGAGAGAGAGGGAGGGAGGGGTTACTTTCAAAATAAACAAGAGAAACTGAAACACTAAAGTAACTAAAATGATCATAACCAACTTAATATTTCAGATGCAGACAATATATTACACTCATTGTCTGGTAATATTTAAGGATGCTTACCTTCGGTGCGGCTCGGTCAACAACTACTGTAGAACCACCCAGTTTGTGGGTCTCAGCCATGAGATCATCCACAGATTCTGTAAAAGAAAGTAAAATGTTTTCTAAACATATATCATAAAGAACTTCGAGGAAATTGCTGTAACCACCAACATAGGTCCATTTTGAAAATTAAATTAAACAAATTACATCAATAAAAAAAGTGAGCAAGGTCGTGAATCATTCCCCTCTTGTAACAGAAAAAAGTGAACAAAAATGATCAGGTGCTAGTAGGGAAGGTTCAAAGGGGACCTAGCAGCATTTGCAAATGTGATAAACCCAATTCCACGATGTGATCTAGTAGTTGGGTCCTTAAGATATGAAAGAAAACTATGTTACATACAATCATGACATTGGTCGCATGTAGAGATCTGTTATCACCATATTTCTCAAAATAACTGTAATTAAAAACATATGAAGCATAAGAATTGATAATTCAGAATAATATCAACAAAACAGAACAGACAAAGCAATCACCCTCTGAATGCTGCTTCTGGCACAGATGGTGGAATCCTTGCCACAAAAATCCTGGTTACTTTCTTGGATGGTGCTCTCATCTCCTCCTATAAATGAACAAGTACATTCCATTAGACATGCAATACCAATTCAAGTAATGGAACCACAATTCTACACAGTTCTACAGCTCGAAAAAGTCTTGGTTCCCAGCAATATTTCAAATTTTTGATACCTGAATAATTGCATAAAATTTGAATGGGAACCTTTGGAGTGGCTATTTTTACTTCCAGCGCTCTATTACCAAGGAAATGCTGACTTGACAATGCAGCCTGTAGAATAAATACAAAATTAAAATCAGAGGGTTAGCATCAGAATATATTTAGCAAGGTAATCAGAAAAAGGAGGAGATTTAGTAAGATAATCAGGAAAGGGAGACGAAAGGGTGGAAAACATAAATGAGCCAAGTACCACCTTGGCATCCTCAACCGTTGCAAAGGTCACATAACCAAATCCGCAAGATCGTCCAGAAGACCTCTCCTAAAAGTTACAGGAAAGGTAGGAGAGTTGGTCTCCTGTACAATCTAGTGAAGATATCAACATAGCCCAGGAAGAATACCATAAAAAGGAGTAAAATACTTATTTTTTTTATCCCCCACAAGATCACAAAAATGTTACGAAAGATAGAAATTTTAAAGCATCACAAGCATATGATTCCCATATCTTAACACCAAATGTTTCCCTTTCCATCAATTTCTATTTGCACAAGCCATTAAAATGAGATTACAGTTACCTTCTATTAAATAATCAGAAGAAACCAGGATCCCGATATAGAATAAGAAAAGCAACTAATGTTGATACAAATTTAAATTATTGACTAACCTTCATGACAATACAATCCTCCAATTCCCCAAATTTGGACATTTATTCCCTCAACCCTTCTGTATCCACCTCCCATGGGATACCCAAAACCTTGCAAAAATCCACACAATCACGTCAGTATATCTCAGCTCCAAAAAATTAATTTAACTATATATACAAATTACAAAAATGAGAATTACCACAAGTTTTCTCTCAGACATAGTGAGAAAGATGGAGTAAAGATTGAAACCCCGCTCTGGAGTTATAGAAAATCGCACAGGACGCTCATAATTCCTCTCTTTTTCTCTTCCCCTCTCACGATCTTACACCAAGCCACTCTCTTCTCTACTTCGACCTGAAGTCGCTCACACTCCTCAACGATTCTTCCTCTACCTCTTCCTGCACACAACAAAACAAGCACCTCTTTCTCACACACAAACGTCATCGTCGTCGTCAATTTACACCGAACAAAACTCACCATTTTTCTCCTCCCATTTCTCAAAAATTGAAACTTCATATGTTATGAAACCTTAAAAAGAACCAATACGAGGACGAATAATTGATTACCGCTCAGTACCTTTTTACCGATTTCAAATCTCAAAACCCTAGGTCGCTCGCTTGATCGCTCCCCGTCTCTTCTAGCGCACTCGAATCGCACGACGTTCGCTCAGCCTCGCGCCGCTCAGCTCAGCGTCTCAAACACCAGTTCAGGTGACGCTCTAGCTATCTCCGCCTCCCCTTCCGTCGAATGCTAAAATAATTTTTATATAATTTTCAGCATTTTTTGCTTATTTGCCCCTATTTGAATTGGATATTTTGAGAATAGACCTTATGTTTTTTTCTAGTTCTTTTTTTTTTTTTTGAAGAGATTTTTTTTTTTCTAGTTCTAAAATTGACCTAGAGTGGTATGTAAATGCATTCTCCAATCAATTTTTTGTTATATTACAATAAGTCTTTCAAAAATTACCATGATACTGTATACAAACAGAATGATATTAATAAATTGTGCATGGGGCCAGAAGTATTATTAATAAATTTTGGGTAAATTTACAAATTATTTCCATATGTAGTTTAATACATTGATCAAACACACACACACAAAAATACGCGCATCAAGAACTCCCAGTCAGGGATGCTGATCAAGTCAATGATTGACAACCTTACTACCATTTGTTTCCATCTCATATCTCGGCTTAAATTTATGCTAGCAATTGCCGTTATGGGACACAACTCGTGTCTGCAACATCAGTCATTCCCGGCCTTGCATCTCCTCTAATAAAATGAATCAGCAGCTCCCAATCGGATTGAATTAATGTACTCATAGATACCATGTGCTGGTAAACCAGGGATTAGGAGTCCACACAATCTCCATAGTTTTAGCAGCAGAACTTCCTTATATTCTGGTCCATAAATGTAGGGGAGAAGAAGGCTTCTTATAATCTCCCAGAGTGCGTCTACCGTTCTTGTTATGAGTGCGCGGATGGAGAAGTAGTTTTTGTATGGTTCTTCCTGGACTATCTGAATCAGAGGACCAGAAAAACCTTTCTTGAGAAGATGAATTGTGGGTAGTATTCAATAGGAGGACTTGTTATAATGAAAACGTGATTACCTCTCCTTCATACAGGCAATTGTAGTAGAGACACGTTCCAAAGTGTTTAAACAACAGTGCAGGGTCATCACAAGGCAGCCTAGGGACAATATCGTGACTATAAACAAATCTGTAGTATCTAATACTATAGCTCTCTAGATGTTCCTTCATAAATTTTCCGAACTTCTCGTCTCCCACCCTTGGCTGCCCAAAAGTGTAGATTGCTTCCAGTCTTTCCAGTATAGAAGTCTCATTATGCATTGCCAGAACTGCAGGAAACAGGACAGCAAGTGCCCCTCCCAAGCTGTGACCAGTCACAATAAATTTTGTTTGCTTGTGGAGCTGAAATTTTTCCCTTAGCTTCTCTCTGATGGTGTAGTAAGCAATCGGTTTTTCGCTGTCATGATCTTCAAGTTTGAGGGGCCAACTTTCATCCTTCTGCAGTCCTAGTGCTTTCATGAAACCACTATGGACTTTTCCCATGCTCTGGAATTTGTACCAAGATAAGTCGACGTCTGTACACCAATCATCTGCATTGAATGGTTCGGTTCCTCTAAAGGCCACAATGATCATATCAGGACTAGCATTTTTGGCATGAATAATTAGCCCTTGTGTTGAATATTTCTGCTGAAACTCTGCAAAAATAGATTAATGTACTCAGTTGCTCTATGCTAAAGGCTGCTTACAAGTGAACAATCTTGACTGCATGCTACATATTCTGTGTGGCAAAGATATACATGTTCTCTTTTCCAAATATCTTACCGTTCCAGAAGTCGTGCACTTCTATTACCTCCATCTGCATAAAACGAATGACTATTAGTATATCGCTGGTTGTGTACATTTGGCAAAGCCATTGCCAGCTAGTGAAATTGGAGCTGTCTTTCAAATTTCTCATCAATTGCTTTTTCGACCGCGTAAATTATATATCAATTATTAACCTTAACACGTCATATTACCTCCCAGTGATCTTTAACGACAGCTTTGATGAACGCTTCATTCTCGTACGCTATTTTAGAAGCCATTACGGAGAGCAATGCAAAATATTTCTTGTCACCTGGCTTGATTTTTTTGTCCAATTCCACTCTCCTGTCTATATGCCCAAGAGTAGACAAAAAGTTTGCTGATTCTTCCGTTGGCATCACCACCTTCCCTAAATAAAAGATACATCTATAGAATCACTTAACTTTCCACAAAGAAACAGATGAACATTGCACACAAATGCACAAGTGCATGTTAGTCAAGTAGTAAAAGCAAAACAGATTAGACTAACCTTGCAAGACATTTAGTGATAAACGGCCGAAGTTTTCATTACAGTCAAGAACGTTTAGCCACAATTCAAATTTTGAACGAGCCAGGGACAAGGGCGTGGCCACGGATTGAAGAGCCTTATGCAGGAACATGGAGAGGAAGTAGAATCCTGTGCGCTTAAGGCTTTTCTTCTTCACTCTAAGACAGTCAATGAATTATTTGTTCTCTATGTTACCAGAAAATAGGAAGTGAAAGAGGTCTAAAAGGCTTGCTTCATCGGGTTTAAGCACCAAATGCTTTTTGCTAATGTGACGACTGAAGGCTATGCTGTGATTGTGAAATCTAACAAGAAGAGAAGATGGTCAAATGGGAGTAGATATCTGTATCTTGCTCCTTTTGAACTTGATTAATGTGGGTCTTTCGCTACTTTTCTATACAGCAGCGAAGTGTTTGAATATAAAAGAAAACGCAAGGAAATAAAAAAGAAAGGAGTATAAACACAGTTTTGTCGAGTCAGTTCAGACCTGTCACCAGGGACAAATATTTAAAGCCACAATTTCATTCCCCTCACGAATGTAATTTTTGGACCCAGATGGGAGGTAGCACGAAGTAAAGAATAATTATCAAAGGACTAAATTTAGATTCTTCGTATTTAGTGACTTCAGCAATTGAGATTTAAATTTGACAATATGAGTTAATTCACATTTTGGGAGGTGGGGGGGGGGGGGGGGGTTTGGTTGCCCTTTGTGTGCATAAACCTGGGATGGAAATATGGTATACAGGTCACAGAGAGGATTATTGCACGAATCACGAGACAAATTCTTGGTGACCTTAGTCCTAAATCAATTAGCAAACATCCCAAGTGCAATATTTTCTAGCAATTGGGAGTTGGGACATATTCTTGCTTGGCTTTCCCGACTGCAGCAGCACGGGGCAGATCCTTCTCTTGTGGAAATCCTCCTTATACAAACAAGCATTGTCCGACATGCACGGCTATCACCGACCTTTGTCAAAGCAGCGGACACACGCTATAGTGGAATCATAGTACTCATTTTCAGGTAATCTAACTATGATTGCCTTGCGTCAAAGGTTAAATAGATCCCCTTTTGTTCTTTTTCTTCATTTCTTTTTTTCCTTAAACATAACCGATCAGCTGGATATAAGCATGTTTTGTTCTTCTTGATGGGACAACTAAGCATCTAATTAAATTGTTTGTTATCAGATGGACTTTTGTAGATGGAGTAAATCGATGGTCAAATGGCTCTGACATTTAGATTGATTTACAATATTAAGTGATCAACCACAATAAATATTTGGGTCCTAAAAAAAAAAAATATTTGGGTCCTTTTGTTTAAAATAGGTTATTGGATTGACATTGCCATGATTGATTCTTAATGTTGTCATTTGTGTGGTTAATTTGAGACGTTAGCATTTCGATTAATTCCATGGGAGGACGATTGACAATGGAATAAGTGCGGATAATTAATTATAATATTCACATTCTGTTATTGCCTGTAAATTTGTTGAAAAATGTCTGACGATGGAACGTTATAAAAATAGTAAAATTTTAAAGAAAAGTGGTAAGTTTTTGTATTACTATCTTACATTAGAAATTTGTAGTCTAAATGGCTATCACAAGATCTTCATTTTATCCGAGATAAATGAAAAATAATTTTTGGTTACGTAAACAATATATTTTTTTAACTTACATGGATTTAATCCTTTGAGTTGGTTGTCCTTGATAATAAAATTTTTACATGGATTTAATCCTTTGATTTAGTAGTACTTGATAACAAAATTTTTACTCACACGGATTTAATTCTTTGAGTTGATAGTCCTTGATAACAAAATTTATTACTTATATGGATTTAATCCTTTGAGTTGGTAGTCCTCGGATTTAATCCCTTGAATTGGTAGTCGTCTGATTTAATTCTTAAAGTTGGTAGTCCTTGATTATAAATGCAAGCTCACACTAATTTTTAACTCTCCACAAGAACTAAACATTATACAATGACTATAAATCTCTTTGGTTTTCCAACGTGGACAAAATCCTTTAAAATACACAACTAACGAAGATAAAAGCGTTCAGATAATTATAAACGAAAACACGGGGGGAAAAAAATCAATTACTTCACAAACCCCTCAGACCTTTGCCTATCATCATGACCAGATACACATATCCAGACAATCATCTCTCAAGTCTCAATCTCAAGTAAGCATTTGCAGAGAGCCCACCATGTGAGCAGGCTGATGCTGGCATGATTTCACCAAGTTTTAAAAGTTCACAGCTGGTGTTGCCATTGTCACTACATTGGAATTCCAGCATTATTCAATGGTCTACTATTATTTGCGGTCTGCTCCAGCAATTGTACTTGCTTCTTTAAAAACTTGAGGTAATGAGCAGCCTCGTCCAACATCGAAGCTGTATCCATTTTAGTCCCTCCTGGAACAAGCCTTTGCAGTATTCTTATCTTCTCACTTATCCGTTCCCTCCTGTGCCTGGCAGCCACACTCTGTGGATCCTTCGATATCTTAACATTTTTTCTTTTTGGTGGCTTTACTGCTTCCGGATCAATATGAATCGGCTGCATCATTGCTATGCGAAAAATTATCTCCCTCATTGCATTCGTGGAGTTTCTTTTCTGTATTACATTCGAGAATGGTAATCCATTTTCTGTTCTGAAATTTCCTGCGGCAGCTCTATTTGACGCTTCTTCAACGGGGTTTCCAATAAATGAATTGGAAGCAGTTGAAGTAACTATGAAGGGATTGTGAAATGGAGTTGATGATCCAATACGGGTGGCACTTTCATTGAATAATTCTAGGTCTGATGATTCGGAAATATGACATGGAAAATTAGTAGTCACAGAAGATTGAGAAAACTTGCCTAGCTGCATCATCATTGTAAATGGTCCTACTTGATTTTGAGAAGCTGATTTCATGAGGTGAATATCCATGCTTTTTATTCACTCCTGACAAGCTCAGAGAGAGGGAGAGAAATGGGCTAAGGGAAAAGATGAAGACAGAGAAGAATGGGAAAGCTACAGTGAAAGGACCTGGAAATTCAGTTTCATTCAAACACTAGTATGCTAGCAAAGCATATGAATTTGGCAGTGGAGCAGTATATATAGCTAGTTTTAGGATAGCAGTGTAATAAAATATATTATCTCTAATATTTTCGTGTATCAGCAGAATACAATGGCGTGTTGGCACAAAGTGTTGATTTTTTTTTTTTCATTTGTGATATTTTTGTATTTCAATGATATGGATTTGATTTCAAGAGTTGTTTTCTGGGCTGATTATTGTTGCTGGTATTTTTTTACGTACTACAAAATTATTATATATGCAGATAAAATTTAGAAGTGCTTTTTATGGAGGGTACATTTTCATATGCAGCATTTAATCAAACTTATACTTCGTCCTACAAACTTTGGACTCGTTTCCATTCGAAACATTCTTGTGTCCTTCTTACCTTTTACCCCTTTTATATATTAAGATTCTTGATTTATCAACAGTATATAGTGTATTTCCGGAAAAACACACACACACACACACACACTCACATATATAGCAACAATTATCAATGAACACGCCATCCGTAAAGAAATTACAATTTAAGTTTGATTGCTGTTGATGATCTTCAGTAATTCAGTCAACCTCTAAGTTTGATATGTTCGGCCTATGAGATCGACGGAATTAGCATCGTATGCGCGGGTTGCCTTTGAATTGTGATGACGTTATTATGCAGATATTTTGCTTTTAGACCAGTGACAATTTCCCCTACTTCTCATTTCCTCATTATTTAATTTTCTTTTAAAAATTTTTCCCTTTTCCAAGTTAACTTTTTCAACTTTTATTTTATACCAGGGCGGCACGTAGGGAATGGGAACTCTGCTGAACTGAAGGAAGCATGGCGTGGCAGTCGACTGAAGATGCATGAACCAAACACTTAATCAAAGCCAAAATCTCTTGTGATTTGCTGATTTTTATTTCAACTTGAGAAAAGAGATCTTGCACCAAGTGAAAAGCTTGAAAATTTCACTTTTTTTTTTTTATATAGCTGATTTGCTTCCAAAAAATTACTAAAAATAAAAGAGAAGCCCCCACTATCACATGACATCTGTCAGAAGATAGCAACTCCAAATTCAGAAGTGGGGTACAAAAGTTACAAATTCGTGTGACCTTCAATGGATTACGAGAATTATTGCACATTGGATCTCATCTGCTGAACCATCTGTGCTGCAGTACGCTAATGGTGCGTCATCAAGGCTGGATGCATCCTGGGCACGCGTAGCGATGTCGATTAGGATTAAGGAAGCTTGGGGGGAATCTGCAGATCACCCCAACCTTTCGCCTTCCAGATTGAGATCGATTTCCAGTTTAATGGACTGCTTGCTATTGACGTGAATTGATAGTTTGTACCAAAATTTTATCATAAATGAAACAAATCTTCATGTTGAAATGACACTTGCATGCAGAAATCATCAGGACTCGTTGACGCAAAACAAGCAATGAGCAATTCGGGTAAGTTTGTTAGCAACAAAAACAAATGATGGAATCGAATTGCTGAAAAGAATTACTGCAATACGAATAGCAAGATTATGGACCAATTGTGACAGGACCTGGCTTGTGGAATTGAAAATGCTCAGTAACAAGCAGTTGAAAATTTCTTGGTTAGACTCAGTAGAACCAGTGTACAATGTGTAGATCATGACACCAAAGATGTTGAGTACCCAGAAATCACATAATTAAAAGATTAAATTAAACCGATCAAATTATTTTGTGTCTTAGTATCTTAGGTAAAAGTTTTTAGTGCTCGGCGGCATCAGCTATACTGAACTATAATGTTTGTGTACATTAGGTAAGAGTGTCATAATTCAAAAAAAAAAAAAAAAGTAAACAGATTGAACTGTCGGCAACCAGCTAGCTTTAAGGGGCTTTAGCTGCTCCCAAGAAAGTCAAGTCTCTGCGAGACGTTTTGATTTAACACACACGATAATTTGCCTAGAGTATGCATCTAGCTACTTTATCCATCATATGATGCTGAACGCTTCATTAAACCAAGAGATTCCATGTCTCGGCTTATGGATGAAAAATTGGAGTCAAAACTCATAAGGGGCCTTAGCCTGTGGCACAAGAAACACTGCAAGCCAAGAACATGATATACAAACTTGAAAAGATGGAACCATCTGAAGAATCAATAAAATCTTATCACGTAAGCAGAGGTTAACGTCTTGTTCTTGGAAAAAAATTACATGACCATTTAATTACTATCACAAAGAGTGGATAGTTCTTGAGTGACATTAACTTTTAATGTGTTATTAGCAATGTTCATTAAGGTGAAGTTGCCATCCCGTTGGAACGACACTATTTTTTAACATAATTATATTTTTTTAATTTTTTAAAATATTTTAACCATATTTTTGTTTTATATACATCACATTTTTTTAAATTACCTTAATGTCATCTTTCCAATAATATTTCAAATAAATGACATCCAGACGAATAGTAGTTATTGTTACCAATTGATAAAAAATAAATATTAAACAGTGATAAAGATAACATATAATTGAGCCCAAAGATAACTTCAACGTGCATAAATTAAAATTTATTTAATGCTGAATTTTCTCCAAAGACCGTGTAGAAAGAGAATTTGGTGGCGAGCGGTCAGGCAGTTATTGCCACTTCTTTATTTTTTTTCTAATAATAAATTAATGAGGAATGTGAGGGGGAATTCGGGATATTTTATTCTTAGATAGGCTGAGTCTATACAACTTTATGGTTTAAAAAAAATATCACACAAGTATAGTAAAACATATTAATATAAGATAATAATATAAAAATATTTATATAATTTTATTTTAAATCACAATATTTACAATATAACCATTAATCAGGTAGATGTAATAATTTTATCCCGATAACCACCCTTCACCGACGACCGAATTTGGTAGTTGTGGCCGAAAACCAATATTGATTAGTTCACAGCTGTAACCCAAACCACCCCAGCGTCCCACACACGCCATCAGCTTAGCTGGGACAGCCTGCAGCCTGTGACCCATTGTTCCCAGTCCCCACGCCCCCTTTCCTTTCCCCTGCATACAATACAGTACAATCAAAACTCCAAACACTGTCCTCAGTTCACTATCCTAAACTTTCTTTTTCAAAGCTCAAAACCTCAGCTTCTCCCTATCTGGCCATGGATTACTCAAAAAGATGCAGCTATTTTCTTCTGGTTTACATTTTTCTCCTCATCTTCCTCACGTGCAGTTGCAACTCACAAGTTCAAGTTTCAGCTCAAGCTGAGGAAGCTACCTTAGAGCTCAAGACTCTGAGTGACTCACTGGAATGGCCAATGGCAATGTCTCAGCTCTACGACGGGGATTTGGGAGACCAAAATGAGGATATCGATGAATCTAATCGGAGATCCCTTTTTTGGCATAGAGTGAGGTACTACATTTCCTACGCTGCTCTGGCTGCCAATAGAATCCCATGTCCTCCTCGCTCCGGTAGGTCCTACTACACCCATAACTGCTACTTTGCCACTGGCCCTGTTCACCCTTACAGCAGAGGTTGCTCCGCCATCACTCGCTGCAGGAGATAGATCAGTCATTGTTTTTGTGTGTGTGTGTGTGTGTTTATTTTTGTGTAACGTGATGGTCTCGTCACCGGAAACCGTTGGGACTTGGTAGTTCTTTATTATAGCACGAATTATTTCGTGTATTCTAGATTTTGTGGCTTTAAATTATGGCCAGATTGTGTTGTTCAATTATTAGTGCATTGTGTTCACAGAGATGAGAGTGCATTATGCATCCATGTATGATTTGCTAGACCTTATTTAGCATTCAACTTTGAGTAATGTTACTAGGCTACCAGGAGTGGATATTTTGCTCCTTCGGAGTAATGCAGATGCTTATTCTTGATATTATAATTACATTACTTTGTTTATGTGATTATGTTTATGTGATTATTTTTTAAATTATAGTATCAAACTCGCGAATCAGATATTAATTTTTCCGAAGTTTGTCAGAAAGTCTGCTGTGCAAAAAGACCAGTGGTCATACTAACTTTTGGTAGTGGAGTCATATCACATTATCATTATTTTTCTTTTTATTGTTTCCTGTTTATATCGATATCAATATATTCTTTTCTTTTTTTTTTTTCGGATCACGTGTCTACACAGATGCCAAGTGACCAGCTTGCCGGTTGCTGCCTGCCCTCTCTGCCTCCCCAGCGACCTACATTAATTCATTCAATTGTGGAAAGTACTAAAAAAGAATCGGTTGACTAGTTGTAAATAAGTGGCAATGGTTTTGTTACTGGCTAATTACTCACTAATCCTGCTGCCCAAAGGGAAACCTGTTTTAAGAATCTTGGATGGCTAGGACTTAGAAAAAGTTAAAAAAGGATCAGTTTTTGATTGCCAAGATGTCATTTTTTTTTTTGGATTTTTTTGCTTCCTACTACATTTACCACCGGATCCTTTTGTTATTGGTATTTACGTCTGTTTGTTGTCTTTCCCTTCTCTTTTGGAATCAGAAGTGATTTTTCCTTTTAACTTACACGAGAATGCTGCCATTTGTTAATTGGGGTTAGTAAGCAAATTTACTAGAGTTAATAACAGTTTGTCCCCCTGAATTAATGGAGTAGTCACACTTTGCCTCCCCGAACTTTGAATATATACATTTCACCCCCCAAAGTGTCCTATTTGACTTTGACACACTCATTTACAATTTTTTCTTCCAAAACTACCCTTGCCCACTCCTAAATTACTTTAGCTTTATGAATTTTAGTGATTAACTTTTGACTATTTTATTATTAATTTATTTCAACCCTACTATATATTCTCCACATCTTATAGAAAAGATAAATCGATATCTCTATCCAAATTAACAAGAACAAATATATGAATCGTTCTAAAATGTAAAAAGTAAATCTAACAAAATAAAATAAAATGATATATCTTTTCAAATCAATAAGAACAAATATATAAATTGCTCCAAAATGTCAAAAATAAATATGTATTTGCCATGATATTTTTACTATTACTATTTTCGAAAAGAATATGTTCTTCCCAACAAAAATACAAAGTAAAAGGTTTTACATGGCAATAAAATATTCTAAAAACAGCATATTTTTCCATGCTACAATATATACAAAACTGTAACAATCTATTAAATTGCAATTTAAAATAAAAACATTAAACAACAAAAAGTGCAGTCTAAATTTGTTGATTTAGATAGAAATATCGTTTTATCATTTTTGCATGATTTATTTTTTATATTTTGAAACGATTCATATATTTCTTGTTAATTTGGATAGAGATATCGATTTATCTTTTCTATTCTATAAAATGCAGGAAATATATAGTAGAGTTGAAAAAATTAATAAAATAGTAAAAATTTGACCACTAAAAATTCATAAAGTTAAGGTCTAGCAAAAATAAAATAAAATGATATATCTTTCTAAATCAATAAGAACAAATATATAAATTGCTCCAAAATGTCAAATAAATATGTATTTACCATGATATTTTTACCATTACTATTTTCGAAAAGAATATGTTCTTCCCAACAAAAACACAAACTAGAAGTTTTTACATAACAATAAAATATTTCAAAAGCAACATGTTTTCCCCGCTACAATATACACAAGACTGTAACAATCTATTAAATTGCAGTCTAAAATAAAAGCATTAAACAACAAAAAGTGCAGTCTAAATTTGTTGATTTAGATAGAAATATCGTTTTATCATTTTTGCATGATTTATTTTTTATATTTTGGAATGATTCATATATTTCTTGTTGATTTGGATAGAGATATTGATTTATCTTTTCTATTCTACAAGATGCAGAAAATATATAGCACGGTTGAAAAAATTAATAGAATAGTCAAAAGTTGACCACTAAAAATTCATAAAGTTAAGGTTAGTTTAGGAGTGGTCAAGGGTAGTTTTGGAAGAAAAAATTGTAAATTAGTGAGTCAAAGTCAAATAAGACACTTTCGGGGGTGAAATGTATATATTCAAAGTTCAGGGGGGCAAATTGTGACTACCCCATAAGTTCAGGGGGGACAAACTGTTATTAACCCAATTTACTATGATAAGATCAATTTAACGACCTAATTTTTTTATTTTTCATCAAACTTATACTATTACATTTGGGGAAGGAAAATAGTATTGATAGAATTCAAACTTCCGACTTCTAGAATGAAACCGTAGAGTTCTATTGCCCAATTTTCTATTCATTCCCTAACCTAATTAATTCAAGAGTAAATTTTGTTGTCATGCCAGAATTTTCTCCAGCAAATGGGATATAAATGGCTATCAGTTAAGAAATAGAACTTAAGTTGTAGTTGACAATATAGGTAGGTGATAGCGCAATAGGTTGGTGAAACTCTAGTGCTCATGAGGAGAAAGAAAAATGAATTGGACCTGATACAGTTTTGAGAATCGTCAACAAATGGACACAGGTAATGAGATGATCTGGGCTTCGCTATAATTTTGATCATGAGTCCAGTAGGATAACCTGAAGCAGTTGGGCTAAAAAATTGTTCTTTTTGTTTTTTGGCAATAAACGACGATTTGTATTAATCATGGTATAAGAGTACCATACAAGATGGGTAAATACCCTCAGAATAGACATGGAATCTGATTGCCCATGCTGGAAAGTGGTCTTTCAATGTACAATCCTTCAATAATTCTGCAAGCAAACATAGCTAATTTTCTACTAGCGATTACATCTTCCTTCCTAGCAAAAGTGACAGAACATGAACAAAACAAGGCTGTCAAAGAAATAATATCTTCTAATATAACATTAGTCTCCAAATCGAGGGTACTACTAGCAGCGATTTTGTGAACCAAATCCTTGCAACTACTCAAAATTTCTACTCTGCACCAATTCTCCTCCTTCGCCTTATACAGGGCATACTTGATACCCTCTATCTCAGCCAATTTGATGCTCATTCTCTTTTTGTCTACTATACCCCAGGTAGACAAAATTTTACCCCTCCAGTCAAAAGCTCAGAGACCATACCCAATTCTTCCTTTCGTGGCGTTAAGTGATGAGACTACACTGATATATTTTGTTCCCTCCTTCCATATGGACGTAGTCACCTGTTCCTGCTGCTAGGGGTGTGCAAATTCGGTAAATACCGAATTACCGACCGAATTCGAATTGAATTCGGTAAATCGAATTCGGTAATTCGGTAATTCAGTCTGTAATTCGGAAAATCCGAAAAAAATGAAATCGAATTCGGTCGGTATTCGAAAATAAAATTCTAATTCGGTAATACTGAATTTACCGAATTCAATTCGGTAATTCGAATTCGATAATTCGGTATATATATACCGAATTCGAATTACCGAATTTAGCATTAATTGGGCTAGTAATTTGATAGTGGGCTCAGTTATTTAATCATTGGGTTGGGCCATTATTTCTTTAAGCCCATTATTTCCTCCTTAAGTCCATTATTTTTTAATTTTTTAATTTTTAATTTCTTATTTTTTTAATTTTTAATTTTTAAATTTTTTAAATTTTTTATTTTATTTTTTTTATTTTTTGAATTCGGTTACCGAATTAATATACCGATTTACCGAATTGAATTCGAAATCGAATTCGGTTCGGTATTAAGTGAATTCGAAATCGAATTCGGTCGGTAAATTTGAAAAAAAAAAATACCGAATTGACCGATTTCAAGTTACCGAATTACCGAATTACCGACCGATTCTCACCCCTACCTGCTGCATTGGTTTCTCCTTGCTCTGAGCTTGCTGTTGCTGCTGGTTTACTTCAAATTCGCTCCACTCCTCTAGTAAAGAGATGACAGCTTAACTCTTCATTCTGAATTGCTTAAGATTCCTCGCCTTCAAGTTACCTGAATACTGCATTGTATTTTTCTCTGTGGTCATATCTAATATGTTTAATCACCAGTCTTTATCATTTTACGAATAGATACTTTTCTTTTGCATTTGGTGGGTAAATTTAGCCCTAAATTTCTAATTTCAAAGTGTTCAAATGAAATACTTTCAGTTATTTTGAGAGAAATCAGAAAACTATGTGTAATACAGCACCCAAGTTTGTTCTCTTAAATGGCTTGGTTGGTCAATAACCAATAAACATAGAATCGAACGACTCCTTGATATCCAGTGGAGAGAAAGTTAATCAAGACCCCAGGATAGGAAATACTACCCTTGGAAGTATGCCTAGCACACTCTCCTCCTCTTATAGCCACATGTATTCTAAAGAACTCATTACATATTTTGATATATGGTCACAAATAATTTATTTGGGACACATGTCAAATGCAGAAGGCGAAATATGCAATGCACGCTTCCGAGGATAGTATTTTCCGGCTCAAAACTTCATTTCTGATCTGAGTAATATCAGCTTTTGCCCATAATCAAGAGCATTTGCAACGCAATGTGTTACTATTTGATCCTAAAAATCTTTTATGGCCTTTTTAATTAGGTGCAAGAGATATTTCTGTAGTATAGTCTGAAGAGTGAAGACATATTAGTTGCTTGTTAGTGATGTTAGAGATCAAACAACTTTAGTTCGTTGTTGCATCAAGAAATAGATTCGTCTGTCTTTCGCGTGAAGATCTTTTCAACGTCCACAATTCTGGCAATGCATCGCTGCCCACAAGATGGGATTTTTAAGTCAGTCAATTAGAAAACGCCAGTTCTTTGATTGTAACCTGCCAATCAACTGTGAACCCAAAATGATGCTATTGCATGTCCTATTTGAAACCTCCAAATAACTTTGCCAAAAGATCTTGAGAGACACTTGCAGGCTACAAATATTCAAGGCCTGATAATAAAAAGTGAAGGAGAGAAACGATGAATTAATGGCTAATCCTCCCCTGAAAGACCCAATCAAGTATTTGTGGTACTGTGGGCCACCACTTGATGGGCTTTCGTATCAATCCTAGCGAGCTCCTTCTTAGGGGACCCACTACTAAAATCTCACCTTCGAAGAAACCGACCGGTATGCCACTACTGACCGCATTTGCCTAACTATTGCAGTAGTTGCCTCTTCCCCATTTTGGACCGTTTAGCTCACGTGTTTTCCTTGGTTATGGTTCCCTGTACTTCCTGATTCGGTGTATCTAACCTTTGGGCTCGTGATTAGGTAAAACTTTAAATTAAAAGTGACAATTAAGCCCCAAGATAGGTACTCATACTCAAATTTAATTAAGCCAGATAGGTATCAAAAATATTTGATTGGGCCTTAAATAGGAGTATGCCCAACAATACCCATTTAAATATTAGTATAAATGGAATTTATTTAGGACTCTCATGGATATAATCAACAATTATTTAAATATTATTTAAATGACTCAAAATTACAAGCATAACCAATAATTTATTTATTTTGCTATAAAAAAATTACTATTGAATATTTGAACGGTACCAAAATGGTCTAAACCCATTTTAATCCAATCCTAAATTGATCCCACGACCAATATCAGATTGTTTGGGTATAGCCAATATTTTATAGTCCCGTTTAAGCCTCGCCCAAATCCCCTCAATTTGTCACCTCTACTTTAAATAACAATAATGCTGGGCTTCTAATTAGTTAAAAGAGTTAATTATTATCGATTTCTTAGAATCCCTTTGCCCTTTCTTGGACAATGGCAATTACTTTCTTGCCTTTTACCAATTCTGGGCTCGTATATGTTCAATCACAGCTTAAAGGTCGCATTCGTCTTCACCAGGTATGGATTACCAATTTAGTTTTATGAGTTATGATTTTATGTACAAATTTATTAAGATCCAGTTAAGATTCGCCAAGTTTCAAGTACGAAACTCAGTGTTAAAAAATAATAATAATAATAAAGCGCTCGCAGTGAAGATCTCAACTGCTTAAGACCTACCGTGGAGCAAATGAGGGTAAATTAATTAGAGGTAGACCTTTTGTTTTTATTTTTTGGCTTTTGGAAGGAGTGCCAAGTTACTAGACTTTTATAATGGAGCACGAAGATTTTGAATGAGAAGAAGTGTTAGTTGGCCTGATGGTCAACTGTTTTCAGGCTTGTTTTGACTTTCAATTAGTGTAGAGGATGACTTTTTTTACCGTTCCTAGTTTGATATGCCAGTACTACACTACTCGACAGATAAGAAAATGATACAGAACAGAACAGGCTGCGTTTAAAACATGGTAGGCTTTGTTTTAAAATTTTAGAAGTTGAATCTGTTTGTTTTTTTAATCAACTTCACATAACAATTTAAGATGTGTTCTCTGAAAGTTCTTTTTTTTATTTTCTTTTTTTTTTTAATGGAGTTTGGAACGTTGTCTAAGAATCCAATCAATATTACAAATATGATATGCGACGGGATACTTTATACCATTCCTTCCTGTCCAGTTCCGTCCCACGAGACCAAGAATCCACACAAACTAGTAGAACGTGCAGATTCTTGACCAAGAATCCACATAAACTAGTAGAACGTGAAGATTCTTATTCATTCTTCATCTTACGTCAGAATTTTGAGGTCTAAAGTGCTATCGTAAGATCTTCATTCAATCCAAGATAAATGAAAAACAATTTGGTTACGTATATATACATTATCTTCTTACTTTGTTCATGTAACTTGTATTTAATCCTTTGAGTTAGCAGTCTTTGATAACAAATTGTACAGAGCGTATGCGCTAAGAAAAGAAAAGGCAAAATCAATAGTAAAATTCATGAATGAATCGTATTTGCTGCAAATATCCGTTTAATAATTATCTTAACTCAAATGTGTATTTGTTGACAGAATGAAGTAGTTTTCACGAGTAACTAAGATAAATAGAATATTGCAGTTTACATCACCAATGATGTCTTAATATTTACTCGGCGCGTGGTAAACCAGGTCACTGAAGATGCATATTAATATAGTCAATTTAGTTCTTCTGTTCTACTTTGCTTAAAGGGGAAAACTAAAAAAAATAAAAAGGGAGTAATCAACCTGAACTGCTGAATTCAGGTGTCAACGTGACCTAAGCAAGATTGAAAACTCGATCACATACACCAGATAATTAAGGTGACCCTTTCCTTGAATTCAATCCCATCAAATCTTCCTTAAAAAAATACACATAAAACTTTAAGTGATTCTAAGAAAAGTTTTGTAGATAAATTTTCAACCAAAAGCGTAAGAGCATCAAGTTGCAAGTTGCAAAT
Source organism: Mitragyna speciosa (assembly GCA_024721245.1). NCBI lineage: Eukaryota > Viridiplantae > Streptophyta > Magnoliopsida > Gentianales > Rubiaceae > Mitragyna > Mitragyna speciosa. The sequence continues at coordinate 23,397,161 of CM045562.1, read as the reverse complement.
TGTAACCCTTCGTGAAATGGAATACTAACCCTTTAATTTGATTAATCTACTGACGTCAATTCATAACATTAAATTAAAGATCATCAAAACGAAACTGAAAACTAAAAACCATGATGATGATGGGGTGACAGGTTCACAGCTTTATTCGATTATTCAACCTTTGAAGCTTCAAAACAATCGTTTAAAACAGTTGCTGCCGCCTGCTTTTTATCTCTGACAAAGGTTGGTCTCAAGGGAAAAAAAATAATAATAGTGACTGTCATTCAAAAGGAAAGAAGAGATGCATCTTTGGGCGGCTACGGATAAACAAAAGTATCTACTCAATTTCCACTTTCCACAGTTGAGTTGCAAATTGCAACAATATAATAGAGTCGTCAACCAGGTGTTCTCCTGTGACCAGAAATCGTTAGGAGCATCAGCACGTGAGCTGTGCTTTGGTGCTTGCTGGGAGCTTATTTTCAGCTGTAATGAAAACGTCCCTCTCAACAATTTGTTGACGGATGAGTGTTTGAAGGTTGAAATCAACCACATAAATTTACGAAGACAAATTGTCCCCATCGTCACTCGTCAGTGGCGATACATGCAAATCAAAGGCCAAAGAGGGAAAGAGGCCAAAACTAAAGGCGAAGGTGGACCCAGAGAGCCCAGCCAGGACCAGCAAACGCGGGTCTCGCGCGCATAAAAAATGTTAGTAAGTGTATTACGTCGCAAGAACGTGCCAACATGTGACGGCTAACATTGGCAGACCAAAAGAAGCGATCTCGCTATCCCCTGCATGCCCCTACTCGATTTCTGCACACACTTGACAATGATTTCAGCGCAGCTTCAACTTGGATCATTATTTATTAGCTTTTTGTGAGATTTTTTTTAGAATATACTTCATATCTTAAGGATTTATATTTCAAAAGTATTTTAATATTGTATCTAATAAAAAATAAATAGAAAATTGTATCCACAAAAAATAGAGCGTGTAAATTCTTATTTTTATTTTATTTTATTATATTTTGCTGGATGCATTCGGATAATTAAATGGAAAAAGTACGAGCCATCAAAATAACAATTGTTGCTAATAGTTTATGCTTTTCTTGACGCCGTAAGTTGGTCCATAGCCAAAAAGATGATCTTGTCGTCATGTAGGGTTCATTAAATCTTTTTGGATTCTTTTCTTCCGTTCATTCAGCCATTCATTTGGCAAACTGAATGAGGGATGATATTTGGAAACCTCAAATGTTAAAATTCATAGTTACTTTGTTGTAATTTCTGGAAACTAAGTTTTGATACCCGAAAATGACATGCAAAAATCATCTTTTTTGGGGTTGTTATTCTAGTATTCTAATTTTTCTATCACGACAGAAGTCCAATTCTTTCGTGAACTGTAGAAAATGTCCATGGTCGTCCTTGTACATTTCACTAAATCGAATCAACAAATTGGCCAAGAATTAATGGAAAAGCGTGTTGATGTATCAGATCTGCCCCGATATGGTGGGATGTAATTAGATTGCGGCTGAGCATGTGCAAGAGGCACAATATCCTATTATTAAAATGGCAATAAAGAAAATGTATATATAGCCAGTTGATTCTTGGGAATGAATAAAAAATGTACTATTCCGTGCCCATTAAATCTTTCTAATGTAAATCCATCACCGACCACCGGCGCAGAGGCAGTCTTTCTGGAAACGAGGCTATGCAGTCCCTAGCGAGGGGGTTTAACAACTTTTTGTTTCTATTGTTGCTAGTTGTGAAGATTGCTTACAGTTACCAAAATGATCCATTAATCTAGAAAAAAGAAAATAAAATAGAATATGATTTTTTTTACTAATTAGTGCCCCCTCTGTCTCATTTCAATAAATTTACAATTTTTTTACATAATTTAAAAAAGATTAGTTAACTTTATTGAAAGAATAAATTTAACTTATGACATTTTTAAAATACCCTTATATTCATTATTAAATATTTATGTTAAATACAAAATAAAAATTACATCATAAGTCAAATTAATTCCATTTGATATGTGAATGCTTCGGTTTGCTATGTACTTATATTAATATAGTAGTTATTTTATTTATAACAAAGTAATTAAATAATAATATTTTAGAAAAGTTAAAAGTTAATTATATTTTTAATTAAAAAGTGAATTATAATTTAAAATGGATGAAAAAATAAAATAAAATTATCAAATGAGATGGAAGGAGTACTAAAATGAGCAAAAGAACGTGTCATTAAAGGCGGGATTTTCATGTGATGGGTCCTGCTCTGCACACATGATCCATGCGTTGGATGTTGTGACACTCCATAAAGCAATAGGCATTTCTAATTTAGTACTCAACACTCAACTCAAAAATCGAATATACAGCCGACTACCCTGGCTGCATAGTCTGTAACCAGTTTGGCAGAATGGGTTACACTTTTTTTTTTTTTTTTTTTGTGTCCAGAAAGAGCAGATCAAGGGTTAGTCCCCCCCCCCCCCCCCCCCCCGGGGGGAAAAAATAAAAAAACACCACAAAAAAAGAACTCAATTACATCAATGTTTTACATATAGATGCATTGCTATGATCAGCTGTCCCTTGTTTTGTGCTTTTCCCATTTTTCTTGGTGATCCAGATTTGCTTGTATGCTTTATGGCCAATAGGGTTCATGCAACACTAGAATACCAAAACAAGAGGGATAGAATACAGGCCCCAGTTGTGTTCCAATATTCTTCATGCTTCATAGTCATGGCTAGGATAGTGTGGAAGACAATATCGCATAAATCTATTTGCCGAGTTAAAGAATTGAATCCAATTCAATTTCAGCAAATCTTTTAACTTGCAGGATTTATTTGCATGAAATTCCAAGTAATGATTTAATAAAACTTGATTAAACGTGCTTTTCAGTTCAATATAAATACGGGTAGATATTAGACGTTTGAATATATTACGAGTTTAAGTGAATATTATTGGACATTAAAAAAACCCTTTGACGTCGAAGACCAGAATTTCTTTCTAGACTCCAATACATTCATGAGTATGAATTAGACTAGCATCGATCTAAAGTTTTAAACCGCAATTAACAAAATTAGCTCCAATTTTATCAAATGTGAACGCATTTCCCTAATTAGCTAAAGTTAGTTTTTAAAAATAGGTTCACACTTAATACAGCTAATGAAGCAACCGTGCAATGTGACTTACTTTAATCTGTTGCATTGTTGGTACCATATTACTTATTGCATCATATGTTGCATGTTGAATTGCTGATTTTCTTATGCAAAGACCACAAAAAGTTCTCATAAGAAATACTACAATGGAAAGATATGGACGGTTGAACAAATTTGGGATATTTTTGAGAAAGTTTTGTATAAGCAAGGGAAAATTAGGTGAGGAATGATATATTATGTCGGTGTCTTTCTTTTTTCTATAAACAATTTGAAGTTGTCCGTTAGGAAGGAGAAGGAGAAGAAATGTTATAGCAAGGGGCTACGAAAATAAGCACATGAAACTTCTTCCGAAATTAATGTACATTTTCGGTGTAAACATTCCAATTCAATGTGACTTCTTGTTTTTCAGGACGACCAACCCATCGTTTCTGTCCAAAAGAACAAAAACTACCAAAATCAGCAAAAAGCTACCCCATTTTGCAACGCAAAATACATATGCAGTCCAGTTGCGGGAAACTTAATTTATCTAATTTCTACGGCCTAAATTACAAAAGAGATATCTGCGGCCTAACTCCCACTGTAAATTCATCATTAGGTGTTTATATACATCGCACCTTTAACATCCAAAGACCTGAAAAAAATTCAAGAAATTAATAACAGAATAGCCAAAATTTGAAGCCTCTAGTTTTGGTCACGTCCATTGCAAAAGAAAATTGAGTGCATCTGGACATGATTAACTAACTTTTACCAAGAACGAATGGTAAGACATCAAGTGATTAAGGCTCAGTCATCTCCCATTACCCTTGCTTAAAAACAAGTACACCAATAGTCTTGTGCCCATTGGTCATTGATGGCCAAAATCAAACACTACTACTATTGCTAGTAAAACATTTCCAGCTTAGGCCTGGTGAGCCGTCATGCATCTCCCCTTAACATGATCCACAACCAAATGGGGACGAGATTGCTTATGAGTTCTGCCTTCAACTTCCAGCACCCTACTTCCTTATTATTATTTTCTCCATTTTTCACATGCTTGGCCAGCTCAAAATTAACAAATTCACTGAATTTAATACTGATGAAGTTGATGTTGACCATCACCAAAAATTGTACTATATTCCACTCGTTTTACACAATTGTTCATAACAAGGGGACCATTCTTGAAAATAATATCAAGAAACTAATTGCTTGGGTAGTTAAATGGCAGATTAGTCATTTGGATTTGGAGTGAAGGCTAAACCATCACAATCAAGCCCGCGTGGTGTATTGGTAAATGATGAAGATCCTAATGATTTTCCAAGACCACCCACCACCCATATCGACCACGTTTCTCAAAGCTGGGGTGCTCGGTTTCAGCTTATTCTGGGATGGAAATATCCTTGACTACCACGTGCATTTCTTTATATCAGCCCAAAAAAAAAAAACAATCTTGCAAACCGGTATATTGGCATACGTCATTATATATGTAACACGAATCTTTAATTTTCAACCAGCGAATTCCTCCTATATATACGTACGAGTCCTCTGTTTTGTTGCAACCTCACTTCTCTGTTTTCCTCTCTTCTTCACACCTCACAAGCAGAATTAAAGCAGCAGAAAATCAACTTCGAGAACTAAAAAATTTCAGCTTGAATTCAATCTCGCATTGACACTCCAAAATGGAGTGGGTTCGAGGTGAAATTCTTGGTCATGGAAGCTTTGGTACTGTCAGTTTAGCAAAGCCCAGAAGCCAGAGCAGTCATAATATTCCTCAATTGATGGCCGTCAAATCTTGTGGAGTTTCATCCTCTGCTTCATTAGTCAACGAGAAAGAAATACTTGATGAATTTAAGGATTGCCCGGAAATTATCCGGTGCTATGGGGATGGTTATGGTTCTGAAAATGGCGAAAAATTGTACAATGTCTTCTTGGAGTATGCTTCTGGGGGGAGTTTAGCTGATAAGCTTAAGAATTCATGCGATCATAGGTTGCCGGAGGATGAAGTCCGGCGATATACAAAGGGGACATTAAGAGGGCTAAGCTGTATTCACAAGAATGGTTTTGTTCATTGCGATATTAAGCTACAAAATATTCTCTTAAGCCAAGATGGTGAGGTGAAGATTGCTGATTTTGGGCTAGCGAAGAAAGATGGAGCAAAGAAGGAGAGAAATTTGGGGTGTGAATTGAGGGGTACACCTTTGTATATGTCGCCGGAGATGGTCGCCGGAGGAGATCAGTCGTCGCCAGCGGACATTTGGGCACTTGGGTGCTTGGTGGCAGAGATGTTCACCGGAGTTCCGGCGTGGAGTTGCTCCGATGTCGCCGCTTTATTGATGAGAATTGGGAAAGGTGATGAGGTGCCTGAGATTCCCGGGAAACTATCAGAGGAGGGAAGAGATTTTATTAGGAAGTGTTTTGTGAAGGACCCGAAGAAGAGATGGACGGCTGAGATGCTTTTGGATCATCCATTTGTATCTGATCATGATGATCGGGGAACTGTTACATTCAAAGAAGTTCCTTCGACCTCTCCCAGAAGTGCATTTGATTTTCCAGATTGGGTTTCACAACAATCATCACTCACGTTCTCAATTACCTCGTTGTCCTCGCCAGCATCCTCTCCGACGTTTGAGTCCTGGTTTTCCGGCCCAGAATTCAATTCATTTGGTGGATCATGCTCCAGTTCGCCGGCGAACAGGTTGCAGGAATTAGTGAGTGATTGCCAATTTGATTGGCTCGACTTGGATGATTGGGTCACAGTGAGGTGATACAAGTATTCTGACCAAAGCTAGATTCAGAGTCCTGAAGATTTTTTTGCAGCTCTGATTATTTTTATTTTTAAACTTTTGGGCTTTAGGGGTTAGTTTTATTAGTTATTTTGATGATGAATCATTCATCTCATGTACATAAAATTGATAGAGGGGGGATGTACAAAAGCCAAGTTGCTAAAACTATGACCTCGTTAACGGTTCTGATTGGAGGGTCACTTGCCCGATTGTACAGTGATTACCAGATATAATTTTTTAAAATTTATTTATTTATTGAATCATATTCATGCGACTACAATTTTCTTTTTCTTGGGAAAACAAGAATTGCAGTTGTGTCTGGATTTACTGGGCTAAAGTAATGATATTTTGCCCAGAATCTGAGTAGCTTTAAAATTACTCACCATCTCTATCTCTCTCTCTTGCAACTTGCCACTTTATAAATCCTGGCCACTACCCAGACACAGACACGAGCAAAGACGAAATAATGACTTATCCTAGGTTAAAATACTCACTTCTTGCTTTTAATAGCATAAGCAAGTTGATGTTTTCTGTTTTTCGTGTTTTCCCAGTTGATGGTGGGAAACACAAAATGTTTTTTCCTAATCTTCATCAAACCAACTTTTTTAGGTCAAACACTTAATCAAACTAACAGCACTAACGAGGTTCGGTTGCCACCAAAAATGGCAGCTGCTTACACCCACAACGGATGTGTGTTTAATCATTGTATGTTAGTCTACACTCTATAATTGGGGCTCAAGAAATATATAAATTTTTTAACTTATGGACTTAGATTATTTGGAATTGCAGGTGAATGTGTGTTAGTAGAGTAAGAACTAAGGAGGCACCCTGTGTCAACTATTAAATTATGGTTAGAAGGGATAAAAAAACTGCAATAAAAGGATATAACGAAGAGACAGAATGTTAGTGGTAGTGCCTTTTTTTTTCATCAGTATTTGTGATAATACGTATATTCTCCTTTTCCTTTTGGATATACTTAAAATGAAAGGTATCGTTCATTGTAGTTATTATTAAACACCTACAAGGGATTTGTGCGTATCTCTCTTTTTCAAAGGATGTTTATGGTTTTAGATGTAATAATTTAGTCTCATAATATTGTGGCATGCAAATCGCAGAGTCCTTTGTCTCTCTCTCTCTCTCTTTTTTTTTACCCTTTTTTTGGGTAAGAAGGAAGGCCAAGCCTATTCCACTGTTGCCATAACTCGACAACATGTCACCCCTATGAGTTGGGCTGCCAAATGAGTCCTACCTGCATCACAGAGGTGAAGAAGAAGAGACGGAACACTTTGGGACACTACATAGTGGCGACGAAAAAATTTATTAATTTTTATTGAGATTTATGGTAACTAAAAGTCATTGTATCATTATACTCAATTTTCAATCACAGGCAGGCAGAAAATCAGAGTGGGTTCTTGATGTTATTACAGTACCCAAATAAAGAGGACAGACAACCGTTATTCGAAGAAGCCCAAGTTGCATATGAACTTTCTTTCCCATAAAAATTATGTTGTAGTCTCCAGTGTTCTGTTCAAGTTTTTCTCCAGGGATGGGCCATTGTGTTGGTCTAACACAGCAAAACTGCCCATCACCTTTTGATTTGCTAAGAGTTGTCTTCAGATGGAAACTAGGCCCAAGGAAATCTTTGACACTCGTCCAGACCAAAGTTTCGATTTTTTGCGGGACGAGGGCCTAATGCAATTCTTTGCGGGCTAAACAAGTTTGGCAATCCTTTTAATTTGATGTGAAGCAAGTTTCTTTGGGGTGCTATAACCATGATGGTGAATCGCCAATCTTGGACTGGCAACTGGTATTTCAACGTAGCTGTTGGCTATTTAGCACGGATTACAGCTTGAAATATAAAAAATAAGAAAGAAATAAAACTATCTATGGAAAATTTTCGATTTCAACTTCAAACCTTATAAAACTATGAAAATACGTACTTTGTATGTTTAATTAGAAATTACTTTCAGAATAATTCTCCGACTACCAATTCTAATGTAATTATTCCTTTATAGGAAGTAGATGTAATTCAATCACTCATTGTTGAGATGAATCCATATCTAAAAAGGTACAACGCAACGATATTCTTTGCTTGCTTGTTTATTGTTATATTTTAACTCTTGCGTGTAAGGTCAATTAATTGGGGTGCTATGGGGAAGGAAGTCAGAGGTATCGAGCCCACAAGAAAGCAAATTCCAGTTGTGATTTTCTATTCCAAACGGTCATGTTGTTACCACTCTCAGTATTTTAATTTCTTCACAGGAATTTATTTGATAAAAAAGAAAGGGACTAGTTTGTTTTGTCCTGTCCAAGATTGAAAGTTTTGACTTTTGAGGATTCTGTATAAGAGAGAATAGCAAGGATGTTTAACTTGAAATAGAACACAAAACTACTTTCTTTTTGTCATACTATTTGAGGCTAAATGGTTATTTTAGTTTAGTCAATTGATTAGCTTGATGATGTTAATCATTGTACTACCTAAAATAAGATGTTGTGTCTTGATCAAGGAAGAACGTGGCTGTTAACAGGTCCAATCATACTTGTGAGGGAATATCCAAACATTGTCAATCGGTTTTGAAGGTAGTCTATGCCGAAACATTTGTAGCCACAACTTCAAGCCTAGTAGTCTTAATAGCTGTTGATGAGAGGCTAGGAACTAAAAAGATCTGTTGGGCCTAAATTGGATTTTTGCCAAATTTCACATGGGCCTACGGTTTCTTTGAATAGAACCTTGTGAATTTTATGCAAATTGGATGATGTCAGAAAGAAGAAAAAGAGAAGAAAAAGAAAAGAAAAAGTGGTAAGTTGAATCAAACTACTTAAAAATATTACGTTAATACCACTTTATTATAATGTAGTTATATGAAATTGCAAATTTTACTTTTAGTCGTATCACCTAAGTAGCATAAACTATTGATTTGTCTTAACCATCATAATTGAAACGTCACTCGTTAGATAACAAATCCCTTTTAATATATTCTACAAAATTTATTGGAAACAGTAAGAGAACTCAACATTTCGAGTCTAATGATTGGTTTAATTTGAAGTAACTCGATAAATTCAAGGTAGATAAATGATGACAATGTAATTTTATGGAACAATCTATAACTAAGGAAAAATTCAAGGAGTAAAGATGTAAGAGACACAGAAATATACATTTCCACCTAGAAAGACGAATAAAAACATTAAAACAAGAAAAGAAGATCGCTTTATTAGTCTTTATGTATTGTATCAGTGTATTATTGGGTCAATTTTGTCGTTCGAGAATCTGATTCATGTACAGCCGCAACTTAGGCGTACAATTCAATTCCTTTTTTTTTTTTTTTTTTTTTTGAGAAAGCGTACAATTCAATTCTGTATATTGTAGGTCAAAAAATACTTCATTTACAAAACGGATAGTTGGTTTTTTTTAAAAGAATGTATTTTTAAAATAAAAAATTGATTAAAAATATGTTTTTAAAAATAATGTTGGAGAATGAAAATAGAAGAGCCAAGTCAGATCACTGAAACTTCCAACCTCCAGGTGAGGTAGGCTTCTTTTGGGCGCCCCCCCCCCCCCCCCCAACTACTCCCAGTTTTAGAAACCCGAAAAAACAAGGAACAGAGACAGAATAAGACTCTGCAACAAGTAACAAACAACTGAGTCCGAAATGCAGGCATGCAAAAAATCTTCAATCTCTCCACTTTTCCTTTTTTTTTTTTTCCGTTTTCTTTTTTCAAACTCCCGTAAACCCTGGACTATATTCCTTCTTATATTACAGTAATCGTTTCTCTTTCTTCTTCTTGGGCAGGGTTTTTTCTTCAAGCTTGTATTGATCAGCCTCTGTCTCCTTCCCTCGTCCTCTTCTCTCAAGGTCCTATTAAAATACTACAAAATTTCAGCATATAAGATCAGATACTTTGCTTTCTTCTTCTATCTCATTGACCCATTTTGATCAATTATTAATTGAAATGTTGAATTCCAACAGATTGGCGAAACATGTTCGAGTTCATCTTCAAGCTGCGATGCCGGATTGATCTGTGGGACCTGTCCTGCTGATGGAGACACTAGGCCCAGATGTAGCCGCATCCGTCCCCTGAGCCCAGCTTCAAAGGTACTCTCGTGTGGATATTCGTGTGAACTTTCTGGGTTTTACGAGGATTTTCGCATTGACTTTTTTTCTCCCTTTATTTTTCTTTGATTAAAATAAAAGGTGAAAGGTTTGCCGTTCAATCGGTATTCATGGCTGACGACCCACAACTCGTATGCTTTGTCCGGCTCCAAGTCCGCAACCGGGTCTGTTATTTTGTCGCCCACCAATCAGGAAGATTCCGTCACCGATCAACTCAAGGTTAGATCCCACTACTCTACTCTGTACTTTGCCCCTGAGAAATCGTGGTGTCTCCTGCTGTATTAGTTATTGCTCGCCGGAAGGAAGCTCTTCATTTTACCAACAAGTTTTTGTAAAATGTTGTGATAACTTAACGCGGAATTAAGTGACTAGTCATGCATTATTTAGTTTATGATTTATTAAATTTTTAAAAAATTTTATCAATGACAAGAACACATTCCTTTCTTTTTATGGAATTGAATTAGGATGACTGCCTTTTTCTGTTTAACTTTTATTAGTAGCAGTGAAAATTACTTTTAAAGAGAGTTACTTTGAGTTTACAGTTATACCCTTGGAAGTTGAGATCCAACGCCCATTCCCTCCCGTCCTGCTGATGTGGCAACTAAGGATTGATTTACTTGTACCCCGGAAAAAAAAGAAAAACACTAAGCATTTTGTTGAAGTAGTGGAAATTTGTAGATCTTTAAAAAGAAAATGGAGCTTTAATTCACCATTTCGTTTTATCAATTGTAATTTATACATTAGCATATTAGTTGAAGTATCAGACGAAAGGGCTTCTTATGTTATGTTTGGAGGAACGTAAGTTGGGGTTTTCTTAGTGATAAACGTCACTCATGTTTGCTTAGACTTAAAAAAGCACACCATGTCACCTAACCCACCACCTCAATGTATTCCACATGGAAATGTGCTGCTGTCGGACGATCTTTCTTTTTTTTTTTTTTTTCTTTTTTGGTTTTAAATTACAAAACTCAGCTGTTAATTATCTATTCCTAGTACATTGATCATTGATCGTATAGCTGGTTATGATATAGTTCCTCGCCCCCAAATTCTTTAGCTTTTTTTATAACTCGCTCATTTAATAGTTCAGAGATTGATTTGGACACCATCTTCTATATTTCTTTTTGCTTGTGGAAATAAATACGTGTAGCTGGTGTAGTTCTCAACTAGACCTCATTGGATTTTTTTTGGCCTCACAACTTGTCCCTCAGTGTTAGAAGTGCTGTCATCTAAATTCTTTTTATAACTCCATCAACAATTACTATTAATTTAATGGTTCGACAGTGTTATGCTAATGTCTTTCAACTCCTGGGTTCATAAGATTTGAAATTTAAAATAGATAAGTTTTCATTGCCATGTTGAAGCCAAACTGCCCTTCAGGACAAAACCAATAGTGTGCTGAAAAATATACTTTGTTTGCAGAATGGTGTTCGAGGTCTTATGCTTGACATGTACGACTTCAATAATGACATCTGGTTGTGTCACTCCTTTGGTGGAAAATGTTACAATTTTACTGCATTTGTAAGTGCTGCAGTGACTTTCTTCCGTGTTTCTGTATGGTCAAATAATGCTGCAAATCTGCTTTCAAATGTCACTAGTAGCTGCTATTGTGTGACATATGTTTTTGCCATCACAGCAACCTGCTATCAACGTGCTTAAGGAAATTCAAGTGTTTCTGGAAGAGAGCCCAACAGAAATTGTGACCATCTTTATTGAGGATTATGTTAAGTCTCCACAGGGATTGACTAAGGTTTTCAATGCATCCGGCCTCAGCAAATACTGGTTTCCAGTGTCCCGAATGCCTAAAAGTGGTAAAGACTGGCCTACAGTAGATGATATGGTCCAGCAGAATCAGCGTCTCGTGGTTTTCACTTCTATTTCATCTAAAGAAGCTACAGAGGGGATTGCTTACGAGTGGAGATATGTGGTTGAAAACCAGTGTAAGTTCTACTGTTCAACCTGATTAATCATTAGTGAAATGTCTCACGAGACAAAATTTGATGTAAAATGCAAAGGATGATTGATGGAAGAGCCAATACCATATAAGAATAAGGCGGTTCCAGAAGAATGATGATTGATGGAGCTTAGTTCACGTAATCATGATTGATTCCTTAGTTGTTTGCGTTCCTATTTTGGATCCTTATAACCTTGTCTCTCATTCTGTTTAGCATTTTGGGAAGTTCTTTGTTCTGCTAGTCAATTTCATGTTCTGATATTCTGCTTAATACATAGAGGCTTTTTGTAGTTGTGACTGGTGATTTAGAAAGTATACAATCTTATATTAGGTGGCTAAACTGCAGATGGAGATGGTGGGATGAAAGCTAGATCTTGTCCTAGTCGTTCAGAATCATCTCCTATGAACACAAAAACAATCTCACTGGTTCTACAGAATTTTTTTCCTACTAACCCCAATATGACAGAAGCTTGTGTGGACAATGCTGCTTCATTACTTAATATGACACAAACTTGTTATGAAGCAGCTGGCAATAGGTGGCCAAATTTCATTGCTGTTGATTTTTACCAGGTACCAATAAATGTTGCTTTGTATCTTATGTAGAAGATTTGCATAATTTATAGCTAAATGACTTTAAGAAAAACAAGAAACTTATAGAATGTTGCCTCATTTACTTGTTGCTGTAGAGAAGTGATGGCGGAGGAGCTCCAGAAGCTGTTGATAAAGCGAACGGTCATTTGACTTGTGGTTGTGACAGCATTGCATACTGCAAGGTTAGTTCTTCCTGCAGAACATTATCAGCTCAGTCAGAATGACCAATTTTGACGAAAACTGCCACCTCATTTAGCAGTAATAAAATTCTTGATCAAATAACTTGATTTTGCTCCAGTAACTTGATTTTGTTTAAAATTCTTGGTCTGGACTCTCCTAACTATCAGAACTCTAACTTGATCCAGGCAAATGCCACATTTGGCACATGCGACGTCCCTGTGCTCTCTCCTCCGCCACCAGCGCAATTGTCTTCCACAAACACAGGAGCATCAGAAGTTCCCAGCAACAACTCTCGTTGCCAACACGTCCAGCTTCATTGGTTGATTGGGACAATTCTCTCTGTGATACTTTTGTTGAGGCTATAAGTTGGGTAATTCAGTGATCAACCATTAAAATTGATTCATGGCGAACAGATGTATTGTAGAAGAAATTAATGGTCTGTTATTGTATTCAAGATCAGTTTTGTGTGTTTTAAATAAATGAGTATTTTTAAAAGAGATCCACCGCGTATACTTGTTGACGGATGCATATGAAAAGTTCATTTTACTTGCTTAACATTGTTGTCTCAGGTCCCTTCCTTTTTCTGGTTTTACCCTAGTTATCCGGACATAATTTTGTCCAGTGTAACACATGACCAAGAAGTCAGCTCCTTTGTGCTTCCTAGCAGGCACAGTTTTCTTTTCAGGATTCGTGCAAACTAGCTACATCGTCTCGACTCAATGTTTTAGGTCAAAAAAACTGTTGCAAACTATACAGAAATCAAGGAGTACCCTGACTAACACGAAATTGCGGGTCATAACCAACCTAAGAATTCCATGCGCGTTTCCGCATCGTTGCAGACAGCCATTGATCACCCAAGAAAAAACCTCCTTTTTCATGGGCTACGAAGTAGCAAATACACGCTCAAGCGCTCACACAACATGGAATAGTTAAAGGTGCTTCGATATACTTGAATAGCCGGTTGAAAGTGTAGCTGGATAGCCGGTCGACAGTGTACTCGAATAGTCAGTCGACAATGGATGGCTTAGAAGAACTACGTTCAAGAGTTTCTTCCATGGCCAGCCAGGTCTAGCCAGGTTAAATGGAGAAGTTCGGAGATTCTCTTTTTTTTTTTTTTCTTAATAATTTTGAGTCATGGGCTTCAGGGGCTAGACCTCGAATTTATTTTTCTCTTTCTACTGAATTCACTCAGGAGATACCAACAGCAAAACAAAAGACCGGAATAATTACTCGAGGTAAGGTTGGGTTAGACGTCTTTGGATTGATTTTCATTTGGTGTCAAACGTTCAAAAAGTGGCGATGAACCTCGGCAAAAGTCATGTGACCATCAACTACTTGGGGCATGGGGATCGCAAGTTGGCCATGCCAATTCGGATAAGTTAGAGCCGATGTAAGTAGTCCATAAAATATGTAACTCGTTAATAAAAATTTGTAATTACTTTTCACTTCAAAACGATTAAAGAACGACAATGTTTTTTAGCTTCAAATAGGCCAGCATAGACCAATCTGACATGTCCATTGTTAACCCATTTAATCTGAACCGTGAACTTGTTACAAACGAAAATTGTGAAGACACGGCTCAATTACTTGATTTAGAATTAATTTGTATTGGGCCTTATTATCATTACTTGTATGATCTACCATCTAACCAATTACAGCAGGTCGACTGATCTATTTAGTTCCCCTGTCCTGCATTGCCTTGATCAAATCAAGCTGTTGCTTCCTGATTTGATCAATTTGTGTCAATTTTTTGTGTGTTTTTATCAGGATTTTGAGGTCCATTCAAAATCTGTAAATGGAGAAAGCAATTTATCTACACATTTTGAATTTTCCTTCTAGCTTCGGATGCAAAATATTTCTTTAACCAGCTATTGTCGTGCATACTAAAAAGGTGGAAACAACGGAATAAAGTTGTGATGGAATTGAACCACTCAAGCAGTTTATTTCTAAATGCTCGATTTCAAAATACACAATAGTAGCGAAGCGGGTGAATAACGGAATGTAATTTTGCGTTCTAGTGACTAGAGGTGTAAACGAACCGAATCGAGCCCAAATACTACCGAACTCGAACTCGAGCTTGTTAAAATTACTGGTGCTCAAAATCGAGCTCGAGCTCGATCGAGTTTGTAATTCTAAACTCGAGCTCGGCTCGTTAATTTTAAGAAGAGTTCGAGCTCGACTTGAAATCGCTCGTGAAAACACAATCAAACTCAAATTCGAGCTCGAACTCAAAATTCATGTATAATTAGTATAGGTAAATTGTTAATTTTATATATATAATATTTAATATATATATATTTCGAGCTAATCAAACTCATCTTTTAATGCTCGAATTCGAGCTCAAACTCAAAATTCATATATAATTAATAAAGGTAAATTGTTAATTTTATATATATAATATTTAATATATATATTTCGAGCTGCTCAACGAGCTGATCGAACTCATCTTTTAATGCTCGAATTCGAGCTCGTTTAGTATACGAGCTGCTCGAGCTCGACTCGAACTTGGTCAACGCCGAACTCGAGTCGAACAGTAAACCGAACTGCTCGCGAGCTGCTCGGTTCATTAACACCCCTACTAGTGACAGACATCTGAAGCACAGTTTCTGTAATGCCGTTGCATGCTGGGTAATACATCACTTATCCTGTGAATGACATTTTTCCCAAAAGACTAGTTTGAAACAATACATCACAACGCATAACAAATTGTTTGGGGCACACGTCTAGAGGAAATTACGCACGCTGAATGGAAATAACTTGAAGGGAAATGAATCCGTACGGCATTGAATAAGTTCATCATGTAAAACAATTGCATATTTCAAAATTTTCTTAAATATCCCTACACTGTTCCAGGTTTCCAATGGTTGGTCCAAATTAATCAGTTCTTGTAAGCAAAAATCCAAAAAAGAAGGAAAAAGAATTGGGAACCTTTACAACTGTTTTATACAAGCTACTGTTTTATACAAGCTACAAGCAGGCACCTCGTGCCACTGTAAGAAGAAGGAGAAGATAGATAAAAGAGGAAAGGCGTGTATAGCAATGCAGAAAGAAAGTATAACATTCTAAACCAAAAGGTAGAGGAGCATTGAATCAAACATGTAAAATCCCTGATCATTCAAGATCCCTCCAAATTGCGAGCTTACTAGCCTACAGGAGCAACAGGGACGGACTCTCATTGCAACTCTCCAACAGGTGCTTCATTAAGCCAGAGGAAATGAATGAACTGGTACAAGTTTGCACTTACACTAACCTGCTCAGTAAAAATCTTTAACAGTCAATTTAATCAGCCATATCAGTTGACATCTAAGTAAAACAACACAGGATGTCAGTGGGTAACAAATCTACAAATTCTACCTTGTAAGGTGTTGGGTTCAACCTTCTCATGTGATCAGGACGCATCTGTTCCAGTTGTTTAATACATCGATCTCTTATATCTTTGATGGGTGGTAATACTTCTCTTCTTGAACCTTCAGGAAGTGTCAAGTTCCACAAACAATTATCAAAATCAGCTTTCAAACAGATCATGATTTTTACTGTAAAATGTTCCTTATAACAGCAATCGAAAAAGTTAACATTCACAGAATATAAGGTGCTTTAATTTTCTCTCATTTCTTACAAACATATATTCCCTCCATTTAACCTGGCATGTCAAGCAACTTCCATGAAAAAGGAGTATTCATTTAGAAAAATGAAACATTCACCAAAAGAATTAAGAGATACTTGTGAAGAAAAGGGAAAAAGAGAGGGGTGGACCAAAAATTTAGTATTTTGGTCAGCATTCCAAAAGAGTGAAAAAGGTTTAATTTTTTTCATGACCAGTGTCCTACATTTACTACCTCAAAAATTGCTGCAGCATGGAGCTTTGTAAATCTAGATCTTTCAAGATCTTTTGCTCACAAGAAAATGGACAAGATAACCTTGAACCTTCACCTTAAGGTAGGCTTGCATTGGGACTTGTGCAATGAGATTGTTCTAGTACAACATAGACTAAATACAATAAACCCCGTGATGGATTAGCCACTACTTGAAAAAATCTAAAATACAAATTACAACCTCACCCCAAAGGAAAAAGAGAAAAAAACACTTCCAGATAGACATAGAAGAGATCACAGGGCAGACTGAAGGATAAATCTAAGATATCAAATTTCATTGAACCATAACTACTAAGATTAAGCAATTCACCTGAACTACCAGACCAAAAGCACTTTAGAAGTTCCTCAACTTTCTGTGGAACCACATATGCCCTCTTTGACTCATTAAAGGGATGGCGACACAAAATTCGTTCACCTACCTGAGAATTACAGTCAACAGATGAGACCACTACATCCTGAATCAACATTGATTTTTCAATTAAAGATCAAAGAGAATGTCACACGTGTAAAACATTCAGAAATTCATAAGAGATGCGAAAGACTGAAACGCAGAGTATACTACATGATAGGATTCCAAGGGCACCTACACAAGTCAAGCAAGGAGTTGAGGAGCACTTAGCACATTGCAAGCTCAAGGAGGGTTTGTTCACCATTGACAATGGTGTGCAAGTCATTAGAATTTGGTTCAAGCATATTCTTGGACTCGAGATTTCATTTGGACTTGAGAATCATGGAGCTCAAGTGATGAAGTTGGGCTTAAAGTTTATTCATTGGCTATGGATTAAATATGTGTTCAAAGAATATTCAAAGAAGCATCATCTAGGCCAAAGATTGATATATTGGTTATGGATCAAATTTGTCTTCAAAAGAGGCCCAAAGAACATCACTTAGTCCAATGTAAGATGTGTGCAAGTGGTTGGAGGTCTTCAAAGTCGCAAGATGGAGGCCCAATTGAACTTAATGAGAGATGTCCTGCCCATGAAGATGTTTCGGACGAATTTCAGTATTTTTAAGTCTTTTATGTTAAGTATTTTACTTAGTTTACCAGTTGTAATATCTTAAAAAATTACCATATTGTGATAGATTGCAACTAGTGAGTTTTGTTAAGCTTCTAAAATTCTCTATTAGTTGTTTTGTAAGCCTATTTATGGACGAGTTACTGTTCACGAATTGGATATGTGTGACTAATAAATTTTGTGAGTTTTTTTCTCAATTGTGAGAATTACTTCTTAGTTCTTTGGATTAAGAACTACTTTTAAGTCTTATCAAGGGTGATCCTTGCAGCGACTTGTTCAATTCCTTGCTTAGAGTTTTCTTTGTATTCAATCCTTAGATTGTCAACTAGGTATCTACTCACATTGTTGTGTAGGGGTCTAGATTGCTTCAAGAGGGAGGAATCCAGCGAAGTTGAAGGAGCTTGAGGCACAAACAACTCCATGTCTTTGATGATTTGGACATGTTCCAAGATTGCCAAGAGTTAAACGAGTTGATTTTCTTGGAGATTCAAGACTTTCTTGGCTAGTCTCTTCCGCGCGTTCACATCAATAACTCGTTAACTCTTGACAATCTTGGAACACATCCAAATTATCAAAGATGTGGAGTTGTTTGTGCGTCAAGCTCCTTCAACTTCGTTGGATTCCTCCCTCTTGAAGCAATCTAGACCCCTACACAACAATATGAGTAGATACCTAGTTGACAATCTAAGGATTGAATACAAACGAATCAAAGAAAACTCTAAGCAAGGAATTGAACAAGTCGCCACAAGAATCACCCTTGATAAGACTTAAGAGTAGTTCTTAATACAAAGAACTAAGAAGTAATTCTCACAATTGAGAAAAAAACTCACAAAATTTATTCTCACATATCCAATTTGTGAACTGTAACTCGTCCATAAATAGGCTTACAAAACAACTAATAGAGAATTCTAGAAGCTTAACAAAACTCATTAGTTGCAACCTATCACAATATGGTAACTTTCTAAGAGATTACAACTGGTAAACTAAGTAAAATACTTAACATAAAAGACTTAAAAATACTGAAATTCGTCCAAAATATCTTCATGGACTGGACATCTCTCATTAAGTTCAATTGGGCCTCCATCTTGCGACTTTGAAGACCTCCAACAACATCCAACCACTTGCACACATCTCACATTGGACTAAGTGATGTTCTTTGGGTCTCTTTTGAAGACAAATTTAATCCATAACCAATATATCAATCTTTGGCTTAGATGATGCTTCTTTGAATATTCTTTGAACACATATTTAATCCATAGCCAATGAATAAACTTTAAGCCCAACTTCATCACTTGAGCTCCATGATTCTCAAGTCCAAATGAAATCTCGAGTCCAAGAATATGCTTGAACCAAATTCTAATGACTTGCACACCATTGTCAATGATAAACAAACCCTCCTTGAGCTTGCAATGTGCTAAGTACGTGCTAATTTTTCCCTTATATTTTAGTTAAATGTAAAATCAAGGCAATTTATGGGATCCTTTATCCATACAACCTTAACAGCTCGATGAAACCCACCCTCTTTAGTTACTTCTAATCCATACAAAGCCAGACCAGACCTTAAACCAGGAAAAGAAAACAAGAAGCACGATGACTTATGTTGTCTATTTCATCAAGTTACAACACTGCAGGTTTCTATTACAATTTTCAAGAGAATGACAAACTGATCTATAGCAATACCTAGCTAATCATTTAAATCATAACAGAAATCTAGATTATGCAATATATTCCAAAAGTCTTTTCACCATGTCTTACCTAAAACCATTTAAATTTTATTATGAAGGTTCATCAATAACTACAGAACATCAGCAAAATAGAATCTTAGAAGCAGCTTATGTAACCAGATAAACAACTGAAAAAATAAAACAGAGGAATCTATGTTATACCAATGATTATAAGAAGCGTTTGCTATAAATATCTTTAGAAAATCCAGAAGCATACAGAAGTCCTTAAATCCATTGAGTACCTTTGGAGATGGCTCATTTTCCCCAGTCATTATGTCTACAAGAGGGTAACCTTCCTTTCCATACAATCTGTAGCACCGTTTTTTACATGGAATAGAGACCTAAAAACCAAACAATCATAAGCTTCAACAATGAAAAAAATTGGCAATATAAGTTTCGGTAAAACTGGATCAAACCTTTGAAACATCTTCAGAAAGTTTTATACGGGGCTGATTATTTATTTCAACAAGCTTAAAGACAACACCTAGAGCAGGTTGAGCATAGCATGTAACCAAGTGAGTTCCAATTCCAAATGCATCAACCTCATGACCCTGTGCAACAAATAGGTCAACTATTGTAAGTACATTTGTTTAGAAGGCTCATCTTTATTGGTGATTGAGACTAGATAAATTACATAAAAGTTAATTCATAATCATTTGATTTTCATCTTGCATTACATATTCAGATCACAAAAGTGAGACTAAACAAAGCACACGTTATCCATACATTTAAACTAAAAAGTAAAACCAGCAGAGAGCCAGAACATCATTCAAATGCATAATAAAAGACAAAGCATTATTGACCAGAAGAAGAAAAAATTAAAGCATTGGTGTCCACAGTACAAATTGATACACGGAAAAAGTAGCATAATATGCAATCATTGATGGAAAGATGTTCAAGTACTTTTACTTGTCAAAGAAATGCTAAAATATGTAGTATTACTGTAGCTTTCAACTTTCTAAAATTTTGACCTGTTTATTCAAAGCATCTAATGTTTCCTCATTGAGGTCGTTACTAGCCGTGATGCTAGTCCTTCCAAAATCAGGCACTCCAAATTCTTTCTCAATAGAACCAAAAAACTTTCTAGCCACACAAGACAGGTATGCAAGATCACCAGAGTCTAATCTGATGCCGATCGCCTTATACCTGTAAAAAGATCATTTACCAGTATGAATATGATATCCCCATGCAAAATAAAGAAGTCCCAGGAGAAGAACTTAAAGAAAAAGCTGTCAATCAAGTAAAGTAAAAAATCAACAATTTAATATACTTGAAGCTAAGCTTCCGAATGTCTTTTGTTGGGAGAAGAAATGAATAGTTGGCCTGTGTAATAACTACCATGTTCGACCTGTTGTATGGACTAGGAGCTCAGAGGGATCAATTGACTTCATTATTAAATTTATTCTACCAGTGGTATATTCTTTCATTTAGTTAGTTGGGAAACATCCAGTATACAAAAGAAATTTATAACTAAAAGAACAAGCGTTCAAATTATATCATATCCAAAAGCAAAGATCAAACTATAAATTCTTTCATGGAACTAATTAAAATGCAATGACTAACAAAATATAGTTACAATTAAGACAATCATCCCTTTGAGATCCTCATCCATATGATACCTACAGCTAGAAAGCTTACATTCGCTGGCCAACAGAACAATTAAGGAACTGTTGTGAACTTTGTTCACCCATTAGTCATATATGAAGGAGAATTTGATGCAATACTCTAAATTAAATTGGACTTTCCTCTCTTTCAACTGCAAACTAAAGAAAATATGAATTGGACCAATCATGAGCATGGCCAAAAAGTTCAAAGCCTCAAAGTTATTCAGAAAACAATAGCTTATATCACATATGAACTGTGTTAACAATCATTTAGGACATACCCCAGATCATTTAGGGCCATTGCAACTGCACAAAAATTGGGAATGCCACTT
Source organism: Mitragyna speciosa (assembly GCA_024721245.1). Lineage (NCBI taxonomy): Eukaryota > Viridiplantae > Streptophyta > Magnoliopsida > Gentianales > Rubiaceae > Mitragyna > Mitragyna speciosa. The sequence continues at coordinate 23,375,887 of CM045562.1, read as the reverse complement.
TTCACTACCTGGAAACCATGAATACAGTAGTCAGAGAAAGGAAAAGTCAATGAATGGATGTGACATAACTACCTTGAAGCTAGAATTGCTATTCCCAAAAATAACACCAAACCTAAGCAACCACACCATAAGTGACAATCTATGTTACATGGACTCTTCACTCACCCCCACCGTACCCATGTCGTGTTGATACAGATATGGGTAGGGATATGAAATATATTAACTGAAATTTTCAGTTATTTTAGCCGTACCCATGTCGGACTCTTCATTCATACCCATGTACGCATTCTCCCGTACCTGAGTCCATGTAACATAGACAACAATAGTGAACAGGAAAATCAACAAAGAAAAGACAATCCCCAAAAATTTGCTTACATCATATGTGTCGACTAGGGCCAGAAAATTGTTGGGAAATGCCAAAGCATACGAGGTGAAAGCCGCTAATTCACTTTGATTGGTCTCACCAAAAATTCCAGCTAATAGATTTGACCACTGAAAGCAGTATGCAAGTAGTAGTCAATATACATAGATACAGTAGACAAACAAAAGAGACAAAACACAAATATTCAGGATAAGGTCTTTCCAAACATGCCGCATGTTTAATTAGTTTGATTTTCATCACTCTCCATCACATAAAAAGGGTGGCTTTCGGGCAAACCCTAGACAAGGCAAAAGAGTTTGCAGCTTCTAAATCAACATCACTTTACATAAATAAACACACATGAAATTGCCCAGATGGTAATCTTCTGTCAATAATAACATTCAGACTTTAAATAAAATAAAATGAGACACATGATAGAATGAGTTTCCATTGCAGTGATCAACATTTGATAAAACTGCATATGAAAAATAACTCTGGATTGCTAGCCATGATGTCTATTAAATGTTCCATAGCCTGCCTGGTTGTGATAGAAATCAGGAAATATGACAGTTTGCAGATCCATGTTAACATGACTCTTCAACATGAAAAGAACTAGACAATGAAACCACTTGTGAATATATGAGAAAACAAAACGCATAGAAAATTATTCAACAGTCTGATGCACATTGCAATCCTCGCTAAGATACCAAAAGCTAATGTGTTAAATTATTTGCCAGCTGATAGAAATACTAGCTTGCACATCAAATCAATATATAAAATCAAGAAAAGAATAAACACTTAGAAGCATTTCAGTGAGCCTAACAACACCTTTAATTTGCTTAACCATGTCTGCACCAGACTAACAAAATCCTCACAAACAGTTGAACCATCGCGGCTGTGAAGCGACTTTTCTAAAATTTCGTCAGGACTCTGCAAATTTTAGGATTAACAAAATAAGGATGAATTATGCAAGAAAGATGGAAATACCGAATGTTTAGATTACTAAACTATATAGATTCGAGACAGTTATTTAAAAACGCAAATAAAAATTCTCCATTTAAAAGATGCAAGGAAAACCATGGAGACTCAAATAATTTACTCATGCTAGCAGTGTACAAATTCTAAGTAACAGAAAGTTAGAATATTACACATCTAAAATATGCTACGACACATCAAAACTACTCATTTCAAAACTACTCACCAAATCCAATTTCCAGACAGTTTTGCACTGTATTTCAACACATCCAAAATATGCTCCATAATAAAAATTAATTCTCTAGCCTAACATCATGGCAAGTTTGTAGGAAAATTACAAGTTTTACAATATACCTAGAACTCGACTGGCCAAAATGCACGCAAGCAGCAGCATACACACAACTTATTTGGTTATTGTTCTCACTTGCCAAAATGGATATCTTCCGTTATTTGGATACAACAACTCCAAAGTTTCTTGTCGTCGCAGTGGAAAACAACTCTGGCAGTAACAAAGACATGACATTTTTTTTCGTAATCCATCACAAGCCTAGTAACACACCGTGCCAAGACCACAGAGGTTGCTCTGAAGTATAGCAATCCATGCAGTATTAACCCAACCACTGTCTTAAAATTCTTTACTTAATTCTTAGTGTCACATACACTAAGATCATATATAGAATTGCATAATCGGCGTAATGCCGAACAAAATCTAGTTGTAGGCTTACATCACACAACCAAGATTTAAAAAATAGAACTCCATTCCACTTGCCAGTTGCAATTTCAAACCAAAGCTTTCTTCAGAAATTATTCATCCATCAAAAGTTTGAAGATTATCCAGGTCAAACTAAAAGTATTTAAATACAAGACAAAGCCCCAGGCCATCTCTAGGTACACTCCTTTTAAATCAAAGCTTCTGGATAGATGGGTACAAATGCAAGCAGTAGCTGACATTTAGAAAATGAGATAGCAAAAAAGCATTTACACAAAGGAGAGCAGTCACCTACCATAAAGGAGCTAACAAATGCATGAGAATGAGTTCCACGAAGTGGGATTCCAAACAATCTCCCAGCTGCCACATTGCTGTTTTGACATGATATTATAACAAAAATGAGCTTTATTGATCAATTGCAACAAAACAAGACAATGTTACAACTTTCCCTGATCTTCTAACATGAATCATTTGAGGTTTATAGAAAGGGTGACAATAGTAAAATAAAAGACAGCAGTTCAAAACCGTCTAAACCACAGTGTAATAGCACATTAAAACCAGGAAAGCTGACTCCAGTTCATGCATTTGACCAAGCAGCAATGGGTGTTATTAGCTTGATTCCATTTCAAGAGTTTAATGACAAAAGTCCAAGTTCAGATTATGTTTAAAAAATGCACTGACGCAATCATAACTGTTATGAGAGAAATACTGCACCACCTTGTGAAACTAAACAATTATTTCAATGGCAATCACCTTGTTGCATCAAATCCTCCCATGTAGCAATATTTGGATGCTGATATGCCACCATCAGGCCCCTATTTAAAAAGGGTGCTTTCAAATAAATAACTGAAAAAAGTTCTTCAGAAATTACACCTCTAAACACCCCCTCCCCCCCCCCCAGCCCCAAAAAAGAGAGAGATAGAGAGAGAGAGAGAGAGAGAGAGAGAGAGAGAGAGAGAGAGAGAGTTTACAAAAAGCCCACCTGTGCCCGCCTAAGTCCAAATTCAAGAAGAAGTTTAGATTTTCCAGCAACAAAACGATGCCTGGCAGCATTCGTAGCGACCAACGATGCATAATTTATGAGATTCACGAATGGAGTTTCAAGCAGCTGGACCACCTTTAAGAACAAATAAAACCATTCAGGACGCATTGAAAATGGAGTTATTGAGAAAAAGGACCTGTATTCAACATTTAAAGCATTTGTTGTAAGATGGTATGCTCCTTTTAATTACTTACTGCAATTGGTCCTTCAATCCTCATCAAGGGAATCTTAGGAAAGACAACAGATCCTTCAGATATGGAATATATTTCAATATCCGAACAATCGATTCCTCGAAGGTAATCATAGAACCCATCCTACACAACATTCACAGACAGTAGTTCTTTGAAAATCAGGCCACAGACTAGACAGAAACTTATACCAACATTCTTAAGTTCCTTTTTAAGTGTGCACATCACGCAAGAATACATGACTGGATCGGAGTTTTAGGAATTTTTATCTTTACTGTATATTAACTATGAGTCAACTTCCAGACACCTGCCAAGTTCAGAGGTTCTTCACTGAACAGCAAGTATGCATATTGCACCTACTTGTCAATAAACACCATGCCACATGTTAAACTAAATATCCTGACAAATGGAGAATTTCTTCTTTTTCCCTCCAGATTGTATGCAGCCAACAGCGAACTTTATGGGGAGCCAGCGGGGCCACTGCCCCTCCCCCAAGGTTGTGAATAGCCTGAAAAATATGAAGTATTGCATATAAAATCTTGAAGAATTAGATTTCACTCCAATTCTCGCTTAGGAATTGTTTCCTAATACTTGGGCCTTGATAATTGTCTTACTTCATGATCTCCAATGGTCAAATCAAATCTTCTTACTCTATTAACTCCAACAATCCCTACATTAAGACACATGACGAGTGAATCGTTGTACCTCACATGATGCAGGCAGAGTTTGCCGCACAAAAGCGATCTCCTCCTCCGTAAAATTAAAATGAGCAACAAATCTTATGCAGTCTTCTAAACCAGCAAATATTGTGTATTCACCACCAAAGGGGTTCCTCCGGAAATATAAGTCGAACCTGAAACATGCAAAAGGTTGACAATTTGACATTTCATCAATGACCATACATTCCTCTTTCCCACCCTTATATAGAGCACACATCACGCAGGCACAGACTCAAAAAAGTTATATCACTCAACTAAGAGAGATAAACTCAAGGTTCTCAAGGAATCAAAAAGCAACTACTAGTAAACCTCAAGAGCAACAAACTTACTAATACCCATAAAATTTCCAAATTAATAAGCTAATAGCCGTCACTTCAAAAATTATCTACAACACAAATACTAGTATCACAAAAATAAAAACTCATAAAATAATAAGAACTTCCTAGTTTCTTCCAAACAACGAATTGCAATTAACTCATTCCACATACATCAACAAATAACCCTATAATTCAATTAACCTCCAATATCTCAAATACAGTAAAATCAACAAAACACAGAGTTAAACAAAACCAAAAAAAAACGAAATAACAGAAAAAGGAATTAATAAGGTTTAACAGCAGCGGCAAAAACGTTGAGTTGAGAAGGAAAGAAAAAGTGTCACCCACACAGCTCGTTCGTTGTGCTTCCCGGCTTTCCAGTAAGCATAGGCCATAGTGAACTGATAGAGATCCGTAAGAAGAGGTGTGACCATTGGATTGGTCGGTGGATCGATTATTCCGCCGTCGTTCAGATCATCGTTTTTCTTCGGACCGTTCGCTTCGGCTTCCATTTTTTGCTCCGACGAAATTCCGGCCGGCGGGTAAAATAAGCAGAGGTAAGTGAACGAGTCACTTAGTCAAAAGTAAGTTCTCTAGACTAGCGGAGAAACTTGTATTGTTGCTAATCAGTGTATAAATTATAAGTAAAGCCGTGATTAGTTTTAAGATTTTGTAGGTAATTCTCATTTCATTTTCAAGTTAAATTGTGAGAAGAGAGATACCGGACAAAATATATTTGTTTTCATATATAGTATGGGGTTTTTAAACCAATGCTCTCGGGCACTAGTTAATTTGGACATCAGGTTTTAATTTTTTAAAGTGAGAGATTAATTTGAGAAATTGATTACACGCGAGGGACAATAATTGTTAATGTGTACATTCACATGGTAAGTAACGTGAAAATTTTGTGCGTGTGTGTTTTAATCGTAGTTTCCTTAGTTTTTCATTTTTAGTTAAAAGAATACTAAAGTAACGCAATAGATATTGAACATGCTAAATACTCTCTCCATTCTATAAATATAGACTTACTTTAGTTTTGTATCTGTTTCAATATTTAGACCTATTTCCCTTTTTAAAAAGTAGTTAACTTATTATTTTACTAATATGTCCATATTTAATATACATGGTTATTATAAATGCACTACGCATTAGTTAATTATTCTACTTGAAATATTAAACACAGCACTAATAACTATATCTACTATTTTTCTAAGATATCTAGTTGAATGCTCCATTTACTTCAATAGTATAAAAAAGCCTCCTCATCGTCTAATAACAATATTAACTAGATTGACTCTTGCATTGAAAAACTATACTCTAAGTTCCAAGAACAATTAGTACTCCATTAATAAGGGGTATTAACTAATTTAACTAAAAAATTAATGTGTAGTAGGCCTATATTTAACTAAAAAAGAAGTAACTGTTTTGTTTAGTCTGTAAGGGAGAACAACGAATTAAATATTGTGATTGATTAGTTTAGGGAAATCTAGACTATACTTAGTATAAATTTATTAAGACAATTTGGATATATTCATTCCTAGGATTTTAAATTAGATATCAGATAAGGTGCTAATCTCATGAGCAAAATTCTATATGAAAAAAAACTTTTACATTTGCCTTTACTACTTTCCGTTGCTGGACCTCAAGGAACTTCTGTTTTCAACCATAACATGCTCACTTGCAACTTAGCAGTTGCTATAATTAACCACCGCATGTTACACAATTTAAATCAGTAAAAAGTGTACTCTCACTAATTATATATTCAAAAAAAAAATATAAGTATCACTATTTTAAGTAGTGTAATATGAAAATAACACCATAAAGTGTAACAAATAAACCGTGAGTCATTAATCACGGTCGATATACTTGTGAAGTGAATCAAGAAATCCATTAATTATTAGCTAGAAATGCTAATAAACCATTCAACCATGCCCCGGTCTTTACGCGGACGTGAACATAGGGGCATCTTCCGTATTGGAAGTTAAATGTTGAAAGAAAGTTGAACTGTCAAAACTTGTTTGCGAAATAACACTGTAGTTGGAAAAACGTGTCTGAAAAATAATTTTTAGAAAAAATATAACCAAATACACATTAGTTTCAAGCAACAAGACCGATTCCTCAAGCGGCCTAAGACGCTCTAGACTCTCCTAGCAATGTTTGAACATCTGAAAACCTCTTTTTGGTAAAATAGGGAGTTGAAAGCGAAAAAGGGGAAATAGAGAAGATGTCATGGAGTTTGCAACAGATTCATAGAGATATAGAATAGTAGCGTCAAAAGAAGAAGATCAACCCTGGCATTACCTGTCAAAGCCAATATTTACGAGAAAGAGCAAAGTAGCTGTAACTACATCTCAAGCTCTAACAAATATTACACACAATGAGTAGATGTACAAAAGGATCCAGATTTCACTTGTATATATTTAATTCTATACATGAACAGTGCCAGAATGCTACATGCTGAATCTATTTTACGTAATCAAGTTTTCCAAAATTCAAAATTACAACTCAAGAATGAATACGCATAATTAGACTAATCACAAGGACTGGATTTAATCATTAGTTTGTCGCAAGATGATTCAAATGCTACCGAATTTCAAAAGCCATGACTCTATTTTTCGCAATTCTCAAAGTTGCATCACTCAGTTTTGACACTATCACCATTCAATGGACTTCTTCCAGTCTGCATGCTGGTTAAAGAAAGATAAAAATCGAAAAATTGGGGTCACTATGTACAAGTGATAAATCAAAGCAACATCTTATTTGAGAGTAATTACCAATCCACTAGTGATAGAAGATGATTTCTGCACTCAAGATTTGTTAACAGCCTTGCACTGGACTGTTCCCTTCCAAAGACACATGCTTCCAGAGTATTTTCCTCCAAGCCAGACGATTGTGCATTACAAGTAAATGATCCTGTTGCTTCAGCTCCCATATATTCTTCTGCCATATGCATGCATCAAGTTAGAGCATGATACAGGCACCCACATCTTCACTCCAGTTATTCGCTTGCTTTTCTATTTAAAGAGATGCTTCCTATTTTTTTGCATGAAGAGAAGTTACCAAATAACTTTTCAAAGTGGCCTGGACAAAGGTTGATTTTTATACATGTACATGCAGTTCAAGAAAAACCCACCTCTTGAATCTGCCCCAGAAGGAAACTGGTTTGCTGGTTGACAAGGCAACTTCTCTTCCATGTAAGTTTCCTTCTAAGACACAAAAAAGAAAAAAAAAATAAGGATAGTGTCATTAAACTACTGTGACTTCTGTGCTGCAGAAGAAAAGGTTAGACTCACCTTAGAAGATCCTGATGGCGGGAGCTGTACAGGTCCATGAGCATGCATAGCTGATTCCGGTGCAAATAGAAGTTCTGAATCAGTTGGATTGGATAAATTGACTATTGATGCCTGCTGCTTAAGGTTATTATAATTTTCGGGTAAATTCAAAAGGTTATTAGTTGTGGTAACCGAGTTCAAGGGAGGAGCACTTCCCGAGCTCATAGTTAAGGATCTGTTACCCTCGTAGCCAATTCTCATTTCAGGGATTTGACCTGATTGCAACACTCCGGGGAGACACATGGGATAAATACTTAAACCGTTTCGCACTGTCAAAAACTGGAGAATCATAATTTGCCAATATTAATAATCATGAAGATGATGATGAGGAAAAAAAAAAAAAAAACTGGCAATGAGGAATATTAAGTAGGGGAAAGAGAATGTTGATAAACAGCATGTAAAGACACATGGAATGGTATACACTGAAAGACTTTCTGTCTAAAAGTGACACACCACAAAACTTTGATAGCATACAAGTCAAAAAAATAAAAATGCAAGAAACAAACACAAGAAAATAAAGAAGCTTCTGAAGTTCAGGAATTCTGACCTCAATTCTCAAGGATTTTCTGTCAGTTATACATCCCTATTTGAAAAATATTTAACTTTTACGAGAACTACTTTCACAATATGTAGCTAAATGCTTCCACAAAAGGTAAGCACAATCACAAATTCAAAAGAGGAATCATTTCTATGTTGATTACCCAACAAAATGCCTCCATAACTGAAAAGGCTTCAAGCAGATGGTTAAACAGAAAAGTTGTGAGCTTTTTGGTACTCCATTTTTATGCTAAGCCCTCGCAGATATAAAGATGGCATTGAAGAAGAAGAAGGTGATATTATGATGAAGTTGAAAGAATGATGGGGAGGAATAAAAAAGAGAGAGATTGCTGCAACAGCTATACTTTAACAATTTGACCCAATAAACAATTTATGCAATTAATATACTATTTCAGTATCATTTATTATACAATAGCTTATTGAGAACTGTGAGAAAGAGGTACAGGATGTCGCCACAAATTATAAATCACACAATTGGAAAGTCACATTCATAAATGGGATGTCGCATCGATCATTGACCACTGGATTTCATGCAACAAATTGAAGAGTTCGAAATGATTAGCTCAACCATTGAAAAGAGCATTGCTCGAATCAAACAGGTGCTTAAAGGGATCTAACACTTGCAAGAATTTAAGCCATTTTACAGCATTGAAACAATATATTGCAACAGGTTCCACCAACATTGAGTGAATGCTGAGGACTATACTTGAGTTGCAGCAATGACCTACTCCAGAATCCAGTGAGGAAAACTTTCTTTTAACCACTCACAACTTACGGAAAACCAGCAGCAACAACAATGAGCACCTCTTTTTTACAGTCATTTGTTTTATTTTGCTACTCTTGGAGTTTTGGCTTCAAAGATTGTTATAATTTTAATTGTTGTAAGCAGCCAGTAAAAATGCAAGATAAGCTCCTCCTACAGCATTCTAGGTGAATCCCACTGCCTCTAAGCTTCCAATATGGTTCAAGCTTTACAAAGCTTTTTACCTTTGACCACAGTACCAACAATGAGAAATTACTAATGAAGACATTTTGATTCTGCAAAGCCTTGGACAGCGGTTTGAGTACTGTAGTACCCTTATTTTTTAGTCATGTGGCTCAATTTCCTCCTACAATTGCAGATAGGTAAACACTTGATAACTTCCTACTTCTTGTATCTATAAGGTCTAGAAGGGATGAATAGCCTGAACACATGCGTAATTGTTTTGATCAGTGAATTCAAAGTTAATTTCATGTGCTTGATTAATAACAGGTATGACTTACCAATCCTAAATACTAGAAAGGGCAGGAGGAACTAGATAATGCTCATGGACTTGTAAGCTTTAATGATATAGTTGCAATTCACATTTGGCACTTTATATAATAAGCGTACAGACAAGTACTTCCAGAAGACCTAAATTACATTCCTGCCGCTAATTCTTTAAACCACCAAATACGTCCTGATGATTGTGATTTCAAATAAATGAATGAATTAAAATTAAATAAAAACCAAACATAAGGCGACCCAAATAAAAGACCACAAATTTCAATTTGTGTAAAATGCAACACACCTGTACTTGGAGCTGAAGTTGCTTGAGGTATTCAATGGCTTCATCCAGCATCGATGCCTTATCAGTCTAATACAAACATATGCAAACATATGAAGAAACATCTATTGCAACCAGAACAAACTCTTCACCAACTTAACAAACTAATTGTAAAGGGAGCTCTATTAAAACCAGAACAAACTCTTCACCAACTTAACAACCTTCCCACAAAGTGGTCCTTTGCTAGATGTTACAAATATTAATGAACCAATTATGCTAGTTGAAAACATAAAAAAAGAAGATGTGTATGGATTTACCTTGTTTGAATTGGGTATCAAATTTTGTAGTGCTTTCATCTTCTCATTTATTCTGCTCCTCCTCCTCTGGCAACATCACAAACTCATCAATTCTAAACCTATCAGGGAAGTAAAGTTTTTACAACCAAACGTGCAATACTCAACCTTTTCAGACAAATTATGAACTTCAGCTGCTCTACTCCTCTTGGACCCGTTGCGTGCTGCAGTTGGCTTTACCAGAGCCTCCTCCACTACCCCTTCAATACCCTGGAACACAATCCCATCAGTTCTATAAACAAAGCATTGGCATGCATCGTCACACATATTATTACATACAGAAAATGCTTGAAAGAAACGATACTATGGGTGATTTATCCGAGCCAACGATACCTCACTCTCACAATCAAACTCGTTGGTATCATTGTCAGCCGTTCCGACAGAAACAGAGGAGGATGACACATGCACAGCACTCTCCTGAAAACAAGCTCCCGGGGAAGCAAAACCACCACCGGAGGCCCATTGCAGTCCTTCCAAAGACGCCTCCGGTATAGAGATCCGATCGGGACCAGAAACCATGACTGACTGTAAACCAAACTCTTGATTTTCCGGCAGACTACAAGGTGGCCTAAAAGACTGAACCTCATTGCCCTTCTGAACCATCAAACTTGACGAAGAAGAAGAACATGAACGAAGCATAATTTGTTGCAATAAAAGAGAAAAATCATCCCGGTCATCCGGGGATGAAGAAGAGGAACAGTTGGCTATGTCGTACACGTTTGCCATTAATCAAAGATCAGAGCTAAGTGGGATAGAACACAACTTTGAAACAGGGACTTCCGTGCTTCAACTGAGCATAACTGCTGAACTTATTTGTTAGGCTCTGGATACAAGTAAAAAGATCAAACGAAAGCCAAGAATGAGAGAAATTGTGGGCGGGGGTCCAAAGTATTTAAATAAAGTGTAATAGTATTAAGTAAATGAATCTGAGGAAAAAGATTAGTGCAATTTGAGGTTTGACTAGTCTACATCTGGTTCTGGGAACTCAACAAACATCAACTGAAAAACAGTGAACAGTCTTTTACTGATCAGACTTTGGTGTGGTTCTCTCCTTTTTAACTGCTACAAATGTTTGACTGGGAAAGAGAAAGTCTGGTTAAATTATTCTAGTGCAGGTGTGACCAATTTTGTGCCGCACCGCACGTGAGACACACTGATTATTCATCTGTTGCTTCTGCATGCTTGTGTTTGCTCACAGATCCAAAGGGCTCTTCATTAAGGTCTAAACAATTTACCCTTTATCAAAATAGATACCGTTATAGACCAAGTCGTGTTCTGAGTGGTAGTTCTTTACTTGTTGAACTTGTTACTGCATGTAACTTGCTTACTGTGATGTTTTGATCATGAATCTGTGATTCGATGACTTCTGTCTTTGTCTCGTTAGGGTCGTTGGCAAAAAGTCAAGTATTTACAATTACTATCTAGTTTCCGTGTCCATCTTCTACTTGCGATTTTTAACTTTGATCATTTATCTTCGGAGTTTATGTCAAAAAAATAAATGGGTGTGCGCTCATCATTACCACTTCGGCCAAAAGGAAAGTGGAAGAAGGATGCATTGGTTTCATTATATTTGTTTACATGTCATTTTGCAAGTCCTTTCTTTATAGGAAAGGAAAGGAGTGTAAATTAAAAGGTATTGCATTGGTACATAACAAGTGTAATAAATGTGAATGTAAGGTGACAATTCTCAATAGATGGCATTAGAAAATTTGACACTAGAGATCTAAACTGATTACATAGAGCATTAATATCAATTACATTTCACTAGTATGGTAAATCTCTTTATTTAGTAAAATTTGTTACATATACAGTGTATAATATAATTGATAATGGTGCATCAACGAGAATGAACTACTATTTTTTTGTCTAAAATGAAGAAGTACCAACACGTCTCAAAGCGACAGTATGAAATGCTATTGTAATGAAAAATTATTAAAAATAGTTTTTTTGTAAAAAAATTTTTATAACACGAATATTAAGGAATATAAGATACTGACAAAATCAAAACCATTTTTAAGTTTTCCTTATGAGTGATTAGATTGTCACCATCTGCACCTTTTAATTGGATTGATTATGAAGTTAATAGAGAAGAAAAGGCTGGTATATTTATCTCATTTCTAACATACCTTCATAGCAGAGGTAGGAGGACTAGGCAAGTGTACTTTATTGCTTATGTTCAAGGTTTAGTATACCTTTGGACAGAAACAGAAAATGCCCTTAAGCTGAATGCAAACTTTTTCCCAATTGCATTTGCAGCACGAGTGATTGAGAAGTTTTATTGTTAGGACAGGCTGTAATATCGAAGAAAATGTTGCCAGAAAGCGCACACGACACACACTCTCATTGTCTTTCATGCGCTACCATCTTTTGCCACGAGCATCGTACTCCAACGTGCTACTATTATCTTCGAAGTTCAAGAATCAATAATAATGTTCAGAACTAATTTAAAAGCAAACGTATTGGTTTCATTGTTACTTTCAATTTCGCATTTTGCTATGTAATAACGATCAATCAATTCTTCTTTTGAATAAATAAAGGCCATCTATCGATTATATCAGCTTCTATTTAATACGCTACTTCTCTCACCATCCCCTCCGATACAACGTCACCTTAACCAGACATTATTTTTCCTGCCAGAACAGGAAAGAACACGTGGCGGTAACTAATTGGTTTACTGTATCTCGGAATTCCGCCCTATAAGTCTACCCTACATGCGGGACCATCACGAGTATCTACGTCTCCATCATCAAACGTCATAAATTAGGACCAATTCCTCAACGGCCCTCCAAAGTCCTCAGCTTTTGGATAATGGACGTGTCGATAGAGCAGATACTGTTGCTGCCTTGAGATGTGTATTCACGGACCACGCTATCGATAATCGAACGGTCTATAGTAGTTCACAAGTCAATGATGATCTGATCTCATAGATTGGTTTGATTGGTTTCTTGCTTTCTTTTGGTGGAAAAATTGGGGAAATGTGCATTTCCAATGGTGGGTTTGGTGGATGACGTGTCACATCTTGCTTTGTACTTTTGATGGGACTGTTTCTGGAAAGGTTTATTGAGATTGATTTGTTGTGAATATCTCTAGGAGATGGTGGCATCAAGATCAACGGCTGAGATTTTCTAATGAAAGATTGTACGCCTTTTGGTGTAGCATGTACAATTCGTCACCTTAGAGGCTCCGACTTTCACAGGGAACGCAAGACATATCACGCGACTACTTGGAGCGTAGATCTATATAGAGTTTGACTGTTCTGGAACTGTGGGGTCCACATTCTGCTATTGCTATAATGGGCTTTAAGATTCAACTAATCTGGGTCACTGATCAGAAGTGGATTCAGTAACAGTCAGGTCCATGTCCATGTTCATGGGCATCTAAAAGTCTTTAATTGCAGCGCATGCTGTCCAGTGTCTTCTTATGTCGGCTACAAAAAATTTTTTTAGAAAAATGCAACATAAAGCCCAAAGAAAAAGGGTAAATCAAAAGCTGAATGTATGGTGGATTTTTGGGAAATCAGAAGGTGGCAACTGTTGCTCTAAAGAAACCGGCCAAACGATCCAACCCGACAATGGAGCCCGGATTCCTTTAGAAGCTTTTTGGGCCTCACTTGCGTCTTCACGATGACTTTTTTAACTCTAAGAATAGGGGGAAAAAACTAAGAGAAATGCAAAAGGACCCAACTCAAAACCCGACTTCCATATGTGTTGGTCTTTGAATTATGCGCTTGAATCATCCAAGTCTTGTACAGGTGTAGCTTTTGACATAATAACACCATTTGGTTAATCGAAAAAAAAAAAACACCATTTGGACTTTTTTTTTTTTTAATATCTAATTGTTGAAGAACAACAACGTAGATAACCAAGCATACTATAACTTGGGTTGGTACACGCAGGAGGCAAATGAACCCAGAATGAGCTCATACAAAACACAAACACGTATTAATTGTGAAAATCTTACGTGATTTATGCCTCTAATAAGTCGAAAAGATGGGGCTTAAATAGTTAAACGAGAATCCTTTTTGAATTGAACGCATGACTCCACATAACAAAGAATGGCACCATTTATAAGTCATCAATGCTATTATTAGATCTGTGTATTCTGTGGGCTTGTCCTGTCTCCTGGGATTTCCAATTGTGTTTGGCTTGTCTAGCTATCTTTTTTGATGGAGCAATTTTTTTTGACATTATATTAATTAAACCGTGAATTGCCTAAGTGGAAAAAAAAAATTGAAATTTCACCAATTAATCACTGTTCCGACGACTGCATTCCCAAAATTATAGTGCAAGTAGAGGAATTAGACAAGTCATTAAAAGGTAGGACAGAGAAAGAAAGAAGAGGAGAGGGGGGGCGGGGGGGGGGGGGTCTTTTTGGCCTTTTGGACACAATTAAATAGTTTCTTTACTGAATACCTTCATTAAAGAAATACAAGTTCTAACGCAACTGATGATATAAGCAGTTGAAAGTGCTACTATTCAGGTAATCAGGTGCATATTCAGATTTAGAACCCGTCCATAATGTAACACGAGTAAAATTAGGTAAATGATATGAATATTAGCACAAATTGACTAATATTTCCCACATATGGTTTTTATGTGATATATTCCCTTCAAATCCCATAAAAATTAAAAACAATAAATAATACCATTAACAAACCAATTCAAAACTTTCTTAATAATATCATTAACAAACCAATTCAAAACTTTCTTAGTTTTAATTACCAAAGCTAGAATACTAGCATTTGGACAAAGAGAGGGGTGGGGGGTAAAAAAAATCTAGAATACATGCATTAATTTAATTATAAACAAGTAAAAAAGAAGAAAAAAAAAAATCATGGTCAATTCAATTGAAGATTCTCTCACTCAACCTACCGCCCCGCCGAGGTGAAATTTGTACTACGTATGACGAAAACATGACCACACTTTTCTCTGTCTCTCTGCTTTTATTAACTGACGTGTACGTATCCGAACTCGGGAACCCATTTCTTTAGAATCACTTGGAGACCAAGAATCAAGCTTGTTAGATTGCGTGGTCAGAAGAATAAGAGGAGGAGGAGGAATTACTGGTGATGGAAGAGGAGGCGGAGATTGATCGGCTGCCCATTGACTTATTGGCCCATATATTTACTCTCATCACTTGCTTCAAAGATTTGGCTCAGTGAGTACTACTAATATTCTTTTTTCTGTTTTCTGAATACTTGTTTCCTTGATTTCTTTTGGGGTTTTTGAATTATGTGTTTCGTTTCTGGGATGTGTGTGAATTGGTAGGGCGAGCAGTGTGTGTAAGAAATGGAGGCAGGGAGTGAAGGAGTCCATGGCCAGGAGAGACAAGCTCAGCTTTTCAGGATGGAAAATGGATGATGACTCCACCACTCGCCTTGTTCGCCTTGCTTACAATCTCAAGGAGCTCGACATGTATATTCTTTTTTTTTTTTTTTACTTGTAAATTTTATGCTGTCAATTATATTTTGCAAGAAAATATTCAGATGATCAAGTTTTTGGAAGAAAATTTTCAATGAATAGTTGAAGGACCATTTTTGAGGGGCCGTATGGACTTGATTATTTCTGACCATCATGATTTTCCTGTTCTGAATTGGAGTTGCAAATTAATGGTTGGGGGTATTTTTACCCCAAAAAGAAGGAATTGTCATTTGGAGAAAAGTACTTATGGCATCATTAATTAGTTTAATATTAAAATTCCAATGCATTAATGTCTCGTTACTAATAATGAAATAAATTGATTTTCATCGAATACACTAGCATTGCTCTTGAAACTGGTTCTTGGTCATAGGACCGGAAAAAAAAAAAAAAAGTAGGGTTTCCTTGATAGTCTATGCAGATTCTTATGTCAGGTATGTGTTGTATGCAGCAGGAATTAATGTGTTCTTCTCTGAATATTTACTTACACAAGGGTTTAATTTGTATATGTCTTTAGTTCTAGGAGTCGATGGGGCTGCCAGATAACTGATCATGGACTTTACCAGTTATCTACTGCAAAGTGCATTAGTAACTTATCCTCGATATCTTTATGGGGTTCAACTGGAATCAGTGACAGAGGTGTTATCGAACTGGTAAGCAAACATTCTCATTTTAGGATGTCGTTCTCAGTTTGACAAGATATCATGACTATTTCTTCTTTCGGCACGATTAACACATCAACTTTTGTCATCTGAAATGTTGTTGGAGTAGTTATGTTACTGCTGGTTCCGGGGTAAGAACTTATTTTCAAGTAGGATATTTGAGAAGCAGCAATTGTGTAAGTTCTAAATGTTGACTAAAAATGTGCCTTATTGAATTGTTTTGAAAATCAATGGGGACATTGAAAAGGTGACTGAGCTGGTGTCTCTTGAAAAGAGGAAAAGAATACATCAGTATCTCCTTTGGAATGTTACTCTTTGTAGTTGCAAAGTCAGATAAAGACCTACACAATAAATTTTGGACCTAGCCTAGGAGTTGCTGTTTAAGTAATCAGAATTGTGAAGACTGGAGCTGAGGCAATATTATGTTGATAGGAGAAGTTTTTGAGTGTATTGAATATAATGATGTATTGCCTATTGAATATGCATTATTATATGCATTCACAATTTGCAGGCGTAAGTAGTACAACTGGATATCACGTGGAATGGTGGATTTCTTGCATTTCACATGTTGAGTTTTCACTGGACATGTACAATACTTATCATTGTCAGGTGTCATTTCCATGTGGTAGGCATGAATATTATTGTTGAAGAGGCTCGCGTTGGTTCACTTTTTTTGGAGTTGAAAATTTTGCGTTTCACTTTTAATCTCTTATTGCTGTGTAATTAAACTTGCTGGCTTTGTTATGGTTACCCATTGCTTATTTTTGTCCATTTTCTTCTTTTTTTTCCTTTTTGTGAATCGTTTTGGAAGTGAAAAGAGCAACTTTTGATGCCTCAGGTTCTAAAGTTGTTATTCATTTCAGCAGATATCCAGAGCTACTTCTCTACAACACTTGAATATTGGTGGTACATTTATCACAGATATATCTTTATCTGCTGTTGCCAATAGTTGTCAGGAGTTAAAGGTAAAGTTGTGTAATCTCTTTTGGTTGTTCAAAAAGGCTTAAGATGTCTCTGGCCGACACATGCACACAGAAAAAGAAAGAATAGGAAGAAGGGGGAAATGAAACCGGTCATGAAGAATCTTATATTGTTTGCATATCTAATCCTTTTCAGACAATTGTCCTGTGGGGCTGCCGGCATGTGACTGAGGAGGGACTTCTAGTCCTCGTAAATAAATGTCAAAAGCTCGAGTCGATCAATGTATGGGGTCTGAGGGTTCCGTTGGACTGCTTTGTTGGCTTGCTCACCATTAGTCCTGCCCTTCGGATACAACCCGAGGGAATGCTGAATGTTGAGAGGTTTCCTATGTGGCCTGTCTTTTAAGTTGAATGAACACTATGGATCCTATGGTACATGTATGTACAGATTGTTTTTCCTACACTTTATTCGACATCGTACAGGTTGCTTCAATTGTACTCGTCAATTCAATAAGCCAGACATTCACTCCAATGAATTGTATCTAGTGATTCTTTATTCAGGAAATATTGAAGATTTGGCATGTACTTGACTTTATGAAGTTGGAATTGCTTGCATTCTGGGTTTATGTAAATGAACCCCAATGAAACATGTCTTGAGTGCTTTATACCTAGAGGTCATAATACCTTGAAAGTATGTTCTTTTATTCTGCAGTTCAGACGCAGTTACGGGAAGTTGTGGAATTTAAGTGCCGGACTGAATCTTCTTCGGCAAATGATTAAGAAACATACGCTTTTCGGTTAGATATTACTGGCTTCTCAGTTACTGAGTTGACTTTTTTGGTGTCATTACCTGCATTTGCACCATTTCATTATCATGGGTGGGCCATTACGTGGTTGATTTTGACCCAACGTCCTGTTTTGTGCTGCCGTGCCAGTGAGAATTAAACCGAACGAAGTTTGCCATCAAAATTTAATAACACCAATAATAAACTTAGTGGATCAGTAATTGAAAGTAGATGGAGCAACTTTCACACTTTTTAAGTTCCGTTGACCAATTCCACCTGTCAATGAAGTGCCATCAAGCAATGAAAGATGTGTTTCCTCAACTAATTTTTATTTAAAAAGCCAATCAGGCTGTTGATGCAAAATTTGCTGAATTCAAGTATAGAAATACCAACAATTAGACTATTTCCGTTGCACAAAAGCTTACTACATTTGATGCCCAAATTCTTGTCAAACCTCGGCCAAACAAAACGCACGGATACCATCTACTCGTGGACATTTTCATGGGCGGTGAGAAATGCCTTCAGTCGAGTGAGGACATTAAGACGTTGAAATAGACTTTGAATAAAGATACACAAGAAACCAGAAAAACAAACCATTTAGGAGAGAATGCTGTGTATGTGAACACTTCATACCAACAGTACAGTAGCAATAATTTCAGGGGGCATCAGAATTGGCAGCAACCAAAAATGCCCAAAAATGAATCAATAAGTTACCAATACGAGTTGTCAAATCCTTCGACTTCCCCTAAAAAGCAATTGTATAGAGATTCTTGTTTAAAGTTTCTTTTCTTTTGTCCATGAGCATCCTAAAGAATACATCAAATGAGTCGCACATGGCATTTGCCCTTTTTCCAAAAAGACCTAACCTAACAAGAAGAGACTGACTGAATCAGTAAGCCTATACTCGTTCCAACTGTGGCAAATATACACAGCATCAGGATAGTCATGTCCAAAAAATGAGCTGTTAAGGTAATCCAACAGATGCTAGCCAGTATTCTTACCAGCAATGATTAGAGAACTCCAGATGCGATGTTTCTATCAGGAAAAGAATGATAAAAATTTAAATCTTCATAAGTGAAATGAACTATTTATTATGTGTGCTTCTTAGCACGACCACTTGAAGGACCACCATCTTCTTTTTTACAACCAGATGACTCGGGCTTTTTTGCCCACGCAGGAGCTCTGTCTGGTTCATAACGATAATCATAAAAGAGTTCCTCTCCTGCATTAATTCGTTCTTTAGCAAATATGCCAACTCTGTGATCTCCGGCCACCATAATTACCTGCCAAGGAGGCAAATTAGTAAAGCAGGATATACACAATAAAGCACAAATCAGCATCTCTGCATTCAAGCATTTAAAATTCAACCCTTACCTTAGCATAACAATTTGGATCAGGGGAATGATTGGCAAACTTCAATTTATCACCCTTCCTAAAAGCATCAAGCACAAACTGGAAACAGACAATTTTTAGTCTATGTAGTTCATAGTTTTTTCTACCTCTCAAAGTGGGTAGAGAGGTATTGGGAGAATACTCCAACAAAAAAATTCAACTTTGAAGAGTACATCAGAAATCATGCCTGATCATTGAGATTAAAAAGAAAAGACGAATTTTCACGATCATATATCTTGCCACGTTTATCAGCTTCACGGTGTGAAATAAGTTCACCAGTGTACTCACCAAGATATTCATGTTTAGCAACGCTATTCTGAAAAATAAACAATCATAAGCCCGATAAAAAGAAAAATGAAACTGACAAAATGTGCTTAGATGTTACCTTCAGGAAAGCTCCCCAGCCAGACACGTCAGATCTTCCAAGTAAAACCTATGGTAAACAATGGACAAATTGAATAATCAAATACAAACTCACCAAATTAAACACTATGCCCATGATCAGAGGAAATAAACTGATGTAGGACAAGACTGAAGTAATCTTTCCTAAGAACACAAGCGGAAGAATAGAAGAATATGACACTATTTCAGGGGTGAACAGTAGCACGTACTGTAGCGTGAACAGTAACGAGGGGGAAGGGAAGCAAGAAGAAAGGGAAAATTGGGGGAATCTAAAGAAACAAAACTATCAAACTAAAACAAATAAACTGAAATTTTATTAGTCGATCTCTCTCCCTAGAATAGACTAATAACAAAGGTATTTATAAACTTATGACTTACCTAAAAGAAAGAAATATAATATAAATAGAATTCCTATTTCATAAGAAAACAAAACATTGATAGAATATTCCTATAATAGCTTTGACTCTAATTAGTTACCGAACATCATTGAATAACTAAATAAAATAAAAAATACAGTTGTTGGAAAAAATTCTTGCGAACATATAAAAGACTAAAATACTCTTAATACCCAAAGTTCAAAATAACGACGTTTAAGACAAATATGGAAAACATTAAATTTGTTTGTCCTTAAGCTCTTTGTTGACTGCAACATAAATGCTACCAGAACTGCAAATAACTTTGCCACATCAGAAACACGTCCCTTCTTAATGCAAAGCACCTGAAATGGAGTACTTGTAATCAAGAAAAATCTATGATCCACAATTTGTAACTGAAGGAAACCATTGACAAGTAGCGTTTATTGGTGGAATTTGTCCCATATGCTAACTTTCTCATTTAGTATTAAGTTTCTTTAATCATATGTACCTATCACTAATCATACTTCGTTACCAACCAATTCTTATCAGGAGGTCAACTTTACTATTTTAACCTTCAAGCATGAAACAGCACTTTATAGATAAAAAGCAAGATGTAATAAGGACATTTTAAGGTCCCTCTTCAATCAAATAACCCTAAAATGGTTCTCTCTGAATATTTTAAACAACACATTTAAAACAAAGTGACCTAATATGGAAAAACGGTCGAGACAAAATGACACCCTCAAGTAGTGGACCATCATTTGTCTCCTATGATATTGAAATTTAAGACATAGTTACCCTTTGTTGCTGTTTGAGAAGAAGCTTCATGTTCCTGCACTCATAATTATCACCTCTTTGAGAAGGAACCCCAAGAGTACCATCACCACAGCTGTAAGGTAAAATGCAGTGACTAAGAAATCAGAATGTAAACAAAGAATGGAGAGTCCTGAAACAAATAAACACCAAGACCAGATATACTAAAGAGAAACAAATGTAGTTGCTACAAACAGAAGGAAACCGAGTAGGTAACAAAGAATTCAGTTAAAAGACGGCTTAAAGTTTCCCTATCTACCCAAATAGATCACCTAAGTTGTCTTTATTATAACAGCTTCAGTTACTAGCTTTTGAGATTGTAATCAAAGTTCCACAAACTCTTATCCATCAAAAGATTAACATTTACCATTTCAAGTTTACAGGAGTACTTCCACAATGACGACAACATTTGCTAAAAACATGTAAGCAATTTATCACCAGTCAACAACATAGAAAGCAAAACAATGCAGCTGGTGATATGGCAGTAGTAAGTTGGCTGCCTGCAAGTGGCAATATCTGTTACCAAAGTAAGCATCTTTAACTGCCACAACATTATTGTACACTTTACAAAAGAGTTGCAAGTCCTAGCACTTCTCCATTTGGTTTTTGCATCATCCGCGAGAATTCATCGCAGATGAATAAGTTCTGAGCTTCTAATGAATAGAAATGGAATTATTGTCCCTAAATATCCAACAAAACAATTACCAGCAGAACTGAACAAACAAAGAGCATTTTTTTTGTTAAATTATTGAACACAAGAAGTTCCGGACACTGATTATAGCTGACAATAACAACAGCATAACATAATCATTCAACAATCAGATGTTTACCCAATCCAGCAATTTCGGCAAACATCAGGATCACATTCCCTGTCTGCAGCAAAGCAAGGACATTGACGACTTCGACACTGACTTTTGGCACAGTGACACCCTCTGAATCGGTTCTTGCAACTCTTTGGACATCTGAAAATAGAAAAAAAAAAATAATCTACTGTAAGTATATATATATAAGCAAGAATAATTTTACCTGTGGGTAAACCTTATGCCAAATAGGGGAAGACGAGATAGATCACATTCTAGATATCAGAACCGTTTGATGGGAGTGTAACTAAAAAATTACATGCCACACAATCAATTGCCAAAGATGGTCTATAAGTTGATGTATTTTAGTATGCCAAGCAAATAGGATCTACTTATCTACTGGACTAAATTTTCCAAAAACAAAACAAGATTATGGGTTAATTTGGATTCTTTTCTGCTTTCTGTTGATGAGTGCACTTTCAGTTTTCAATTTGACAAGAGAGAATCCTATTCAAGCTTAACAACACTTCATATCATGCTGTGAGGAGGGAGGCGGGAGGATTTGGATTTTTCTCTTTTGGTGTTAACAAGTACACTTAAGTTATTTGACTTGAGTATAAAACCCTATTCATGTGTAAAAGAGTGCTTAAGGTTTTGGCAGAGCAACAATAACTCACCCACAGTATTTTTCACAACAGGTTCCATTTACAAGGCATGGACATTCTTTTCCACAAGGAGATTGACATCCGCATGGGTTGTACTGTCGACAAGGTTGATCCTTCCTCTCCGAAATACGCTTCCTGATTGAATGATACCCAGCAGATTTCCATGTGTACTTTAAGCGTCGAACTTTACCTCTCCTACGTAAAAATCTTGACCTTCTTCGTACACCACTACCCTAATTCATTTTACTCAAAACAATAAAAATCCTATAGTAGCATGAATAATGCTATGAAACATTCAGAGGAACAAAGGGAGAGAACTAACCATGGTTTCTTTGCCATCAACCTTATAAAAGCCCTCAACCAAAGCATTTGTCCCATCACCAGCTTGAGAGAATAGCTTATTTTCATAGCTACTCATATAGAAGAAAACTTCAGAACATGTCTTCAAACCATTCATCAGATTTCTAGCAATCAAACAACTGAAGGACAAAGAAGCATAGCTGTATTAGAGGATTAACAACACAAAAAAATGCAATCTCCTAGTACTGCGTATACATGACTAATTAGAGGTTAAATTTTGCTCCACAAAGAAGGCATTATGACTTCAGAGCATGCTAGTTTGCTCACTAAAGATCAACACATTAAATTTTAGAACTGTTACAAGATGGAAGAACTGAAACATCATCATTATGATGGGCAATTAAAACACATTTGCCCATTATTTCCACACTGTAGCTACATTTGATAGAATTATTAAAAAATTGCTTTAAGGCACTACTTCACTGTTCAACCATAGATGTACTGTAGCATACAAATGCTTGCATAAGATTTGTCAGTGTAGAAAAACGTTAGATATGCCGAGCTACTTCACACTGTCTTTAGAATAAAAGGAGCACAAAAAATTCAATTCAAATTTCTTTAGTCAAAAATAGCAGATAGGATGATCAGAAAACATAAATATGCAAGCAAATTTCTGATACTAATTTGAGGAAAGGTACATTTATGGTAGGAACTAGGTATTCAAAATTATCAAATCATGAACTGAGTTCACCAACCTGTTCCTGCCAAAAATCTCTAGACCCTTCTCATAGAGGGCCTTTTCAATTGGTTTCCAAGATTTGTCCTCATTAACTTCTTGTTTATAAGAACTCACATCAAGAAAGTTGTCTTTCCTTAAGGTGTCATCATTTCTATTGACAGGTTGATCATCCACAACAAAGCTTGGTGCACAACTAGAAGCATCAATCTGCAGAGGTTTGTACACGTCCAAAGACGGAGATATCCTCCGAGGCCTTCTTGCACTTGGAGATTTCATTCTCTGTGAAGAAGAACTTTCACCTTTGTTTTCATTATGCAAATTAGGCTGAATGCTTAAATCTTTCAAACTTAGAGTTCCACTTGCAACAGGATCACAATCAGAAGCTAACATTTTCCTCTGCCTCTTCCTCATGGAAATTAGCACATGCTCAGCTATCCGCTTGCTATTCCTTTTCTGTGTACCACCTTTTGTGGCAAGCTTACCCTTATGTGGTGATGACAAAGGCTGAGCAACTGCAACATCACTTCGCGGTCCAATCTCGGAGTCACTGCTTTCAGTTATGTTTTTTGCATTCGACGAAGCAGTATCCCTTTGTGATGATTTCAATCTCATTTTCGCAGATATTCCCGAATTCTTCTTCCGAGGGACCTGAGCACCACTATCAGATGGTAGCAAAAGATTTGCTTCATAATACCCCCGTCCAGAAGATCTCAGAAAAGCATCACTTTCCAATTTTAAGACCTGAGGCAAATCAATATATTACTAACAAATGATCAAGAAGATACGCTGTGAGCATAAATGCATAAGCCAATCTATACAATATTTGCTGTTGTGCTGGACTGGAACTTAAGCATTGGTCCTTCTCTTCTTGCAATTATGAAAAACAAATAAAATAAACCAAAAAAAAAAATTATACCAGGCGATAGCAATTTGCGCCACAGGGATCCTTTTCTGCATCTGGACAGCATGATAAATGTTGTTTCTCAGCCTAATTAAAGGAGATGGTGATGTGATAATTATATTGGACATCAAGCAAATTGTAACGATTAACAATGATATAATCAACTTACAGGAAATATTAGATCCTGTGAACATCCATGTAATCTACAATCAAAGACCTTCCGATACAAAAAAGAAAAAGAATAAGAAATAGCCACATTTAGCAGAGAGAAAATTTTTTCATAATTTTATGAGTAAACAAATCTTACTAAAGAAAAGCATTACAAAACAGTTGAAAGGACTGATGCTTACAAAACATCGACGACAAAATAGATTGTCAAATGAATCCAAAGCAGCATCAAGACTCTTGTCGAGATATGAACTTATAGACCCATCAATATTCACATTGCTAGTAGAACATGTATCACTCGCTTCTTTAATAAGCTCTTCATGTCTTGCCTGTACAAGATGTGTGATGGTGGTTTATCTCTGTAAAGCCAGCAAAGAACAAATGGGAAACAGCTGGACCAAAGTTCGCACTATGACCAGTTTAAGTGAGAAAATTGGATCTTAATAGAAGCCTGACAAGCTTAAGCCTAAATCCATGTTCCCATATTAAATACATACCTTGACTTCATCAGGCTTTCTAGATAAGCACTGAGCCAGCAAATCCAATATGGCATCAGAGAGTCCAAATTCTTTGACAGTCATCCTGGTAAAACATGAAAACAGAGATGAATTACTCTCCACTTCTACCAGCCTACTTTTTAACTAAACATAACTACTAAGATTAGGTTTCCAACTACAATGCACGTAAAATCACAGCTGCAAATTAAAAAAAGAACTCCAGATTGGAGTTCAACCACTCTAAGGAGGTTCTAAAAGTGGTGAACTTCAACTAATTATGATCACAACTTTCTTTCCCCAAGTTCTGTCCCTAATTGAAAACACTCTAGAGAACACCTACAAGACAATCCAAGATAAACATAAACACAAAGAATCTGTTTATAAAAGGAGGAGAGTTTAACATTTTCAAATCTTCTCTCCTTTAAGACCCAGGAAGAATTGGTGGGAGGGATATATTTTAACAAGTACAGGCAAAGGTCACATGCATTTCTCTAAGAGATAACATGAAAAGTGACAAGAAATTTTTCATTACAACGGAAAATGGCCCCACAATCCTGTTCTGTTGTTTAAATTTGTTAGAAGACAACATACTTTGAAACAAAACATTCATAGTATTAGCAGCAAATAAAGTATCTTTCAGCATTTTGTCCCCATAAAATGGCAAAACCATGGCCTATCATAAAGAAATATAAACAATATACTTAGAGATTTCTGCCAAGTTACAAAACAAAGTAGCGTATTGAGATTGTGCAATCGATATCAGATAATTTTTATACGCTAACCGCAAAATGTAATCTTCCGACTCTGTGAACTCTTTCTTTTCATCTTCGTCGTCAATAGCATCTTCCTCACTATCACTGCAAATTAGAGCTTCACCACCATTTTGATCATAATAGATTCTCCTTCGACCAACTACCGACTGATCCTCCGTCATTCTCTGATTTCTGCATCAAATTTTGCCACACAAGTTTAAAGAAAAAGTAGCAGTCACAATATGGACTAAATGTGAAACATTGATAAAGTGGCACCCTTAACATATAAATAAAATACCAAATAACTGACAGCATCAAAAGGCCAGTCATTTCATAGTCTACTTCAATAGACATCCATATTCGAACAGGGAATGGTAAAACTACACAAAACCAAACATTTGAATCAATGCTTAACATGAAATAAAGACGTTGGGACTGGATGTTCAGCCATTCTTGCAAGTAGTGGAGAAGGCCTTTAAAAAACCAAAACATTTTCTATTTCCATCTTATTCATGAATGTATTTATTAAATATATACAGAGTCCAATCTTAACTAAAAAAATGATGCCTCCTCTAAAAGATGAACGTCCACCATCGTGGACTTAGATCTAACACTAATCCAGTTATGTCATAAGCAATGAAGAAAATAAAGACAGCATCCCATAAAACAGAAGCAGCATAAAATAGAATAAGCAAACATCTCTCAACACAAATGAATACTGAGGAGTTCAAGAAACTGAAAAATAGGGATATCTTAGGCCATAACACAATTGTCTTATCAGCAGGTATGGAGAGGTTTACTTTATTCAGTGTCATGGAATAAGTCAGACACTTCTAAGAGCCAGGTTATCATTCACTAACTAGAATAAAAACCCCACGAGATAATCAAATTATGTCCTGCGGGAGCTTGAAAGAACTAGTAGTTTCTAGTTAACACCACAGTCAATGAATTACAAAAGAATAAGACCAAGATGACTACGAAGAAAATCCCTACAAATGACTTGCTTTACGCCTCAACAATGTCATTGTCCACTTTAAGTCAAATTTTATTTAAAAAAAAAAAAAACAAAGTTGTTCGTTCTGTGTACCTCCCCACTTCTTGAATAACAAGAAAAAGAGAAGCATATCTTTTCGTTGCTCTACATGTAGGGTGCTGAAATTTAAAGAGGATTAAGTACAATTAGACAGGCATTCTATCTCATTTCCACTCAAGGCAATCTTAACACACCTGTCCAAGAAAATCCATGTTGTATAGGGAGGTAATCTTTTCACTTCGGGAAGTTTAATAGGACGGACAGCATTCTTGACTGCAATGCTTGATCCTAAGAGAATTGCTGAAGAAGCATATCCATCTTCTTCAGGATTATTCTCATCGTCATCTTCATTGCTGGTACCAATTCCATTTTGCATATCAATTGCATCTTTCTGCCTCTTTGCCAACAAATCTACACATTGATCATTGCCAACAATCTTAAGATTTCTTTCTGCTGACAACTTAAAAAGATTGTTTGTCACATCAATCAATTTTAGTGTGTTTTCTTCCATTCGTCTCTGAAAAGGAAAAATCAAGTAATCAAACATTTTAATTTATTAAATAGAAAGTCCAATCAAAGTAATCAAGGGCTGCACCTTTACGTAAATACAGCGTTCAGAGGCTACTTGTTCCCTGGAAACGTCAATGATTGCCTGTATTTCCTGAGCTGCTGGACTCTTTACTTCCACCAGCATAATCTGTTTAGGAAGCAAAAGATCAAGATGCTTGAAGTTCCCATGTATTCCAAATAACAAAAGAAAAGAAAGAAACCCACATCCCCGGGGCCCATAGGCTGAGGTAAAG
The DNA here is from genome assembly GCA_024721245.1 of Mitragyna speciosa. Taxonomy (NCBI): domain Eukaryota; kingdom Viridiplantae; phylum Streptophyta; class Magnoliopsida; order Gentianales; family Rubiaceae; genus Mitragyna; species Mitragyna speciosa. Next base: position 23,348,402 of record CM045562.1, on the reverse strand, counting down.
GATTAGGACATATAATTTATACATGGTGTATAACAAAAACGTCAATTAGACTGTGAAATATTTTCACTGAACATCCATGGTACCCACTAATCGCTCAAAGGGGAAATATATGTGTATACACAGAGACACATGTGGTGAAAAGAATAACTTTTATGTCAGAAAACCATACAGCGAGGACAGGCAAATCTTCAGTGAGACCAAATGAAGAAAAAAAAAAAAAAAAACCTCAAGCATGGCTACTTGAAAGATCATATTCAAGTGTAAGAACTGCTAAAACATCAAAGAACATAGTAAAATCTTAATAAAAGCCCCAGAATGCCCATGAAGAAGCATACATCACACACAAAATAGTGCCAGTTTCATTAAACATTAATCAAATGCATTAATAAGCTTCCAAAATTGAAGTAGACCACATATATCACGGAAGCTGATATTTGTTGACAAGTGATTCAAAAGCTGTGCAACTATAAGGCGTTAATTTTACCAAACTAGTTATCTGACCAAAACAAGAGTATAAAAGAATTAAAATGCATTAACAAAAGAATGTAAGTAAATAAATAAATGGCATTATAGCAAAAGTGTCATTGAGAAGGCCATCAGAATGTTCTCATTGCTTAAAGTCATTAAAACAGTCATTAGGCAATTCTAACGGGTAAGTTTCATCGAGAGGGTGGTCATCAGGAGGGTCAGATAGGCAAGTCTCATAAGGAGGGTCATTATGAGGATCAGAGTGTTGAGTGTCAATGAAAGGATCTCAGCCAGAGAGCTACAACGAAGGAAGACCATGGAGGCTGTGGGGAAGACTACAGAGGCAGACATTGTGCACAATGAAGCTTGTGAATCAACCTTTAGATTTACCTCAAAATGAAACCACTGAGAAAGATCTATCTCAGACAAAGGCCACAATATCATTTAAATTAAGGGGAAAAAATGCACAAAGGATTTCAGCAAGAGAGCTATAGATCTGATTTGGCGCAATAGAGTTACAATCTTAGCTTGTAAACAGCAAAATGGTGGTAGGACTTGCAGGAGGACGCTCCACTACATATAGTCCTAACAAGGGTAATAAGATATAACAGCATCCACATTTAGCTTTTACTTTAATTATTTACATCCGTTCAAATTTTGACTACGATGGTTATCATTACATTAGTAAAGACAGACAAACCAGCAATAACGTGAAGACAACCTAAATGAGAATGAAAAAAACTTTTAATCGAAAATAATCAAAACGATGTGCTCAAACAGACATAAATAACTACAACCAAATTGGTTTTTCTTTTGTATTATTTCTTTAGGCAGCCGGAAGAGTGAAAACTATGGTCTCAATTCAAGCTCAGTTCAAGGCTAGTCAACAGCAGAAAAGCGTAACTTAAATATATAGCTGAAAAATCAGAGCAATTTCATAACTATGACTTGATATTACCATGAATCATTAAGTCCTACGCCAGCCAAAACCTGCTGCTACAAAGAGTGCTTCAAGTCCCCAAAGCATTGGTCAAAGTTTCAAGCCTCTTTTTTACTTTTTTATGTTCGCTCTTTTTACAATGATCAGCTCCTTGTAGTTCAGTGCATCTTGTACTATACAATGTTTATACGGCAAAACTTTTACTAAATAGAAAGACAGATTTAGGACCATCTATAGAGGTATAGGATCCACATATGCACAAAGGTACTGCCTTCATTTCAAACTCAATGGCTACTTTGCTTGCCACAAAATATTAAATGAATAATTGATAAACATGTTCACAAGTAAAGTGGAAAACCATGCTGAGTAAAAGGGAGCATATTTGTGTTTTACATGATTAAACTATTAAAATAAGATTAATAAGCCCCAAGCAATCTTTTATGATAATTTTAGAAGAGTGGGGATTCCCAGTTTTGCAGCAATGCTCTTGTAACAGAATAACGATGAACAACAACCTCCATCTAAAAGAAAACAGATTGAATATACGGGAAGTTCAACGACAATTTAAAGGCAGTCTGAAAAATCATTAGGAGGGTCAAACATAATGGTGGAAGTACTAGAAAACATCCTGGATACTGACATTTAAAAAGAAAAACTTATTAAAAAAAAATCTGAAAGAAAGAAAAGGCAAGGAATCTAAAGAATAATAATCTATGCACCGGATGAATTTAACGAGGAAATATTTTAAACCTTTAAACCTTACTTTTGTTTTCTTTCAAAAAGTCAACAGACACAAAATAAAAGGAACAAGCTTAACAGACTACACATCAGTTGAACTACCGTCATCAACCTTTCGTTTCTTTACTCTATACATATATATACATATACATATATGTGTGTGTGTGTATATGTATATTTATGTGTATATGTATATGTATATGTATATGTATATGTATATGTATGTATGTATGTATATATAGCAACCTCTCCTAAGGTTCTCATATGTACATATGCCTCCTTGAGATATTTGAAATTGCATTAACCTTCCTTCATATTTGGAATCAATGTTATGTACACCTCCCATGCACAATGATGTCAAAAAAAAAAAATTGCTTTCAATTCCAAAACCATCTTTCAAAATATATTGTAACTAAAATATAAAGGAAAAAAATGTACAGAGTAGCTTGAAAAAACTAATTAAAAATCCAAAGGAATTGTCAAATGCTGGGGGGAGGTTTCCCTGAAGTATAATAAACCTCAAGGGAGGTCAAAGTATTGTACCCTTCTTTTATTTTCTTCTTTACATTCATCCCAATAAACTGAATGAAATCCACTCTCCTTTGCATGGATATCTTATTCCATTTTTTTCTTCCAATTTAAGTAAGCCTAGAGCTCCAAAGAGAATTTATCTCAAACAAAGGTTTTGTAAAACTAATTTAATGATGAAAAACAGAAAATCTCTCTCGTTCCAGTCTAGAAACTACAAGCTAGCTTGAAATATTGGAAAATGGTGCTGCAGGAATTGGGTGAACAATAACAATACTTCAATGGGAATTAGCATAGCAAAAAAAATAAGGCTAGATCTTAACTACCACTTTTGCATTTTCTCACAAAATTTTTTGAACTTTATCCAATTTTATTCTCTCAGCTGTAATGGGAATGACTTCTACCAAGTAATAAAATCATAATAGAATATGAAAAAGAATAAAAAGGCACCTAAACTTTGAAATGAAATTTAATTAAGGTAAGCAGGAACTAAAATGAAAACATGGATTTTACACACCATTTATCCTCTCAACAAGTTCATGCTCTGTTTTCCTTCTTGCTCGCATATGGTGCAAATAGACAGAAATTCTGAGATCAAAGGGTGCTCAGCCCAATGCAACGTGTCAATAGTACACTAAGGGCAAAATACTTCTGAATCAAGTAATTTCGGTTTCCCTTAATTAAACTCTCATGCACTAGATACTCTCCTGTTTCTTCTACCTTTTGCAATTCGACAAAGCATTTTAATGTTTAAGCAGCGAAGCTAACTGAGTTTCCACTTTTTGATCAAGAAGAATTTAAGTAAACCTATTTCCAACACATAAAACACGCCAAACATTTCCTAATTTTTATATTACAACAATTCAACATTCTGTGCTTACCGAGCTTCCAGCATTAACTGAAAACCAATACCAAATGCCAAACATATACATCCCAAGCATGAAAACATTACTGACAACAGCTTTTCGTTTCACTGAGTAACAATAGAACATAACGATTACATAAGAAGTCAAGTACTTAAATAATTACACGTACTACATATAAGACCCACGAGTTATAAAAATTTATCATTAATCAAGAGTACGCCGAAAAAAAAATTAAATGGAAAATCAATTATGATAACTTCCCAGTCGCTTACATTAATGCATATTTGCACAGTGCTTATACATCCCCATATATATTACGTGCACACATTCCACAAAATATTCCAAGGAAAAAGAATTAAAAAAAAATGAGATTAAACATCTCATCGGTGACAATTGCGGTTAAAATGCAGTATTCTTAACGAGATTAAGGCATTACCGAAGGATGTTCGTTGAGAGAGTCGGATCCGGAAGCGGACGAGGAGGTGGACGCCTTGGACGCCGACATTGCCGGTGGCGAAGTTGTTCGGCGGCGCCGAGCAGTGTCCTGCAATGGAGCTCCGAGTCAGGATCCGCCTCATTCAACGCCCAGCGACCAATGCGACGGAAAAAACTTGGAATCGGTCGGTCGAAAGTTAAAACCCTAGGCCATACTGGAATTTCAGAGGGGAGCGTTTGGGAGACAAATTGAAAGAATTCTGGATATCTTTTCCCTCTTTTACTCCTTTCTACTATTCTATTCGGAGCGGCCGTTCCGTATCTGCTGATGGTAGAGGATTCTTTTTTTTTTCTTTTTCTTTTTTTTTTTTTGTTTTGAATTAACGTTTCGATTAAAGAAGGTTGACGCCTAAGTGAAAAATATTGAAAACGAGCGGTGGCGATATTGTCAGGGCGAAAGTTCTGCTGCCAGGGCAATCTTTTACGATATTACAATATTGCCCTTTCGGAGAGCCGACGACTCGACCTACGTATTTGATTAACGATATTTGCGTTAAGGCATGAAAGTTGAATATACCATCTCTGTTTAGTTTGGAAAGAAAGAAAGGGAAAAAAAACATTAAGGATTTTGGAGAATGAAATGATTTTTTTTTTGTTTGAGAGTTAAAATTAAAAATAAAATGAGAAAAATAGAAGAAAAGGCGTTAAGTTAATATGACAATCTTGACTTTTAAGATGTGATATAAAAATTTTTATTATCCAACGAGTTTCGCTTATTTCTCAAACTCCTAAACAACTTAGAAAGTTTTTATATATTCTTTTTTTTTTTCTTTTCTTTTCTAACTTATTTTTTTCCTTCTTTTTTTTTTTCTATCCTAAAACTAGCTATTAATGTGCGTAAATGACCCTCTCAAGTATACACCTTCCTCAAACAAAATGGAGTTGGAAATATATATATATATATATATGTATAATAAGTAGATGTAATGTACATCAATATAAAATATATATATATATATATTTTTTATATTGATGTACATTACATCTACTTATTAATTAATTGTAAGTTGCAATTTTTCATTCTTTTAAATTGTACACACATATGTGAATAATAACTATTCCATCTTAAGTATCTAAAGGTTTTTTTTTCTTTCAATATAAACACATTCTATCTCTATATTTGTTTGATTGTATAAGAATAACCAAAAAATTTAAAAAGATATTTAAAAATATTGGACAGCTATACGTTATTTTGAATTTTAATTTTGGATATTCATTCAATAGTACTTAACATATATAAATCTTTTATTCAACGCATGTATATCCATAACATTAGTCAATGACACATGGTTTGTAGTATGCAATGCACACCTAGACGGGATAGAATACGCGTGCATATCATTTGGTAAAGTTAAATTTCACGCTTCAATTAAATTTAACTAATTTAATAAATTTTCCTCGTGCATATGTAATTGTTTAAGCTATGATAGCAATGGGGAAAACAAAGCTCGTGGCAGGTTCTAGAATCAATTAATTAAGCTATTTTTTTATCATTTTATACTATTACATTTGGAGAGAGAGAATAATTAGTAGGATTCAAATCTCCGATCCCTGGGATGAATTCAAACCAATTTTCACGACATTGTCTTGCCAAGAGAAAGGGTATTAAGGACTATTAACAATCTAAAACTTCAGATAAAATTATAATTTTTTTGTTGTTTCCAAAGGGTAATATTGTCCTCTAATGGAAATTTTTTTGTTAATATATGGCCAGTACAAGACAAGAGAACGTGGTTGGGTTTGCATATTCTTTATCCAGTTAGGTGGAAATCGGGTTGGGGTTGGGGCTGGGGGAATAGGATTAAATTTGGTGGGAAAAGGGAAAACTGGATGCTTGACCTAAGATTTTGAATTATTCTCGACGTGTCGTTGTTTGCGTGCGGGACAAATGGGCCAGCTTCCTAACGTTTGTATTTTCTTTTCCCCTTTCTCTTTCTAACCCGTGATACACCCGTAATAAATTTTAAAAACCTTAAGCGTGTGATAAGTCTGTTGATAACAATGGCCCAGTTTGAATGGACGTTTTTCTTGGATGTTTCTTCTAAAAATATTACCGTATTATTTAAAATTTTGTTATTAATAAATGTATATGTAAGATAAAAAAATAATTAAAAAATATGTTTAAAGTTTTTAAAAAATATATTTTTACAAAATACCATCAAACAAACAAAACTAGCTGTGTATGATACTCATTATTTCTAGTAAAATTATTATTTTCTCATTGCATTGTTATATCAGCGTAGATGTTCATTTACCATAATTTTCTAATTTATGCTATTTGCATTAAATATTTATAGGGCTCATCCCACTTGCTAAATCTCCGTAGCAATGGAAAACACCTCACATGATTAAGACCCTAACAAATTTAGGAAATTAGGCAATTCTTTTCATCTTTCACAAATCATATTACTTGTGAAAGAGTAAAAGAAAAAAAAATTAAAATTATGGTCAACTCGTGGCTGAGTCGACAAGGTTTTTAAATTTATAAACATCTTTTTGGAAAATTTTATATTTAAGCATAACTTTATTTTACAAAACCTTATTTAGTAAATAATGACTTAAATCATAAAAGTATTTCATAAACAATCAATTGAAAAATTCAAGCCAAACTCATGAACTTTCGAGCCCAGTATCTTTTGTAGCGTATCATATCGATATGGAACATCAAATTTTGTCTGAGCTCCCCCAAATTCGAACTAATATCGAACCCGAACACTGATAATAACTCGACGAATGTTCGGTCCAAGGAACCAAAATGAACGTTGATCGAGGGAACTTGGGCCAGAGATACGGATTGGGATATCGTAAATCTAAACCAGGCGCAGGAAAGGTTAGCCTTATCCTCAAAAAAATAAAATACAACATGTAGGGGTGCGGCGGAGAGGTCCACAGGCTGCCGCCTTTCGTCCCGCAACTGTCGGTCGCTTAGGGCCCACAATTCGGTGCCACACCTCTTCCTCTCCGGGTACAGCCGCTTTCTATTTCAATCCCCTGATTGGTGCAGTTTAGATCCTCGTGCTAGTTTTTCTAACGTGATTCACCAAAGATTGTTATGTTGCATTCACATTTATAAATCAAATATTTTAAGGATGCTAAGTGTGAATGCAAGGTGGGTGCATGGCATTAGAGTGACATTGAAAAAATTAGAGTTAATAACACTTTGCCCCCCTAAAGGTATATGGGGTAGTCACACTTTGCCCCCCTAATCTTTAAATATATACATTTTGCCCCCCTCTATGTGTCTTCTTTGACTTTGACCCACTTATATGAATTTTCTCTTCCCAAATTAACCTTATCTATTCTCAAACTAACTTTAGCTTTATGAGTTTGGATTAACTACTTCAATGATCCTTAAACTTTTTCATGAGTGTCACTTTAGTACCTAATCTTCAGATTGTGTCTATTGAGTCCCCAACTTTTATAATAGAGTTTAATTGGCCCCCTATACCAATTGATGACAAAATATCCTTCTAATTATGTCATTTTATGTTTTTTTTTCTCTCTTTTACTTTTTTTCATTTTTTATATTTATTTTTCTTTATTCCTTCGATTTCTCCTTCCTAACGCCATTTACATCCTTAAGAACTTTGGATTTGGGACTTCACAAGTTAATGGCTATGATTTAATGTAGCATAATAGACGGCTAAAATGTGTGCCAGTTGGACCAAATATGAATTGAAACAAATATAAAAAATGAGTTGATTTTAGAGGGAAAATTGGTTACACTAAATGTTGTTGGAGGGAGAAATCAGAGGAATAAAGCAAAATAAATATAAAAAATGAAAAAAAGAGAGAAAAAACATAAAATGACATAATTAGAAGGATAATTTTGTCGTCAATTGGCATAGAGGCCAATTAAACTCTATTATAAAAGTTGGAAAACTTAATAGACACAATTAGAAGATTAGGTCTAAAGTGACACTCATGAAAGAATTTAAGTATCATTAAAGTAATTAACCCAAACTCATAAAGCTAAGTTAGTTTAGGAATAGGTAAGGTTAATTTGGGAAGAGAAAATTCATAAAAGTAGGTCAAAGTCAAAGAAAATATATAGAGGGGGCAAAATGTATATATTCAAAGGTTAGGGGGGCAAAGTGTGACTACCTCATACTTTTAGGGTGGCAAAGTGTTATTAACCCAAAAAATTAATATTGAGAATCTTAACTGTCCGTGGTGTCCAATTAATTTAGTAGTATTGTGTACTGGTGAAAAAAAAAGTTTGGATTTTTTATTTTAAGTGCAGACCATGTTTCCTTTATTAAAGAAGTAGTAGCAACTCAAACTCCATGGCACTTGAATAATCTACTTAAAATGCTGAAGGTGAGAGATAAGCTTTTAATACTCCTATTTTCATCATGCTTAGTCGCAATTAAATTGTATTAATACTAACTAGTATCTACTTAATCCTTATCCAAGTACCCCATGTTAAAATTTTGAAAATACGAACGATTTTATGTTCAATGATAACATGTTGGCAATAATGGGATTGTCAACTAAGATAACATAAATTAGTAGTATGATTGGTCATGGTACAATGAAATTCATACCAGTTAGTGTCATTAGTGGTTATTTGATTAATAATGATGTTTATAGTAACATGAAGCAAAACTCAAGCTCACAAGATTAATGCCAAGGGTGTGGCGAATTTTTACTTCGTCACGGCATTGCCCATTTTTACGTTTTTTATGTGGCTATTATGACAAGATTCTGGCTAATTATCGTAATTCTTGGTGTTCCGTAATGCAATGAGATTTGGATATTTGACATCAAGAACTTGTACACTTCCTTTGGTATATGATATAAATACAGGCTGACCAATACATTCACAGAATCTTGGTAGAAGAAGACACTAAAAGTTCCCAGGAAGTCAATGATGAATGATTTCATGCCTCTGTGCTGGAGGTAAAGCCTACAAGAAGGGTGACTCTGCTGCCTCTCAAATTTCAAGTTTGGATGTCTCTCTTTTGAAGAGGGTAGCCTAAGACATCTATTATGCGTAAACATTAGCAGATTTTAACAAAGTCTCAATATGCAATTTAGTTTGGCTTTTTTCCAGACATACCGGAGCGCAAAATCAAGCTGCATTTCGAAAAAGGGGAACAAGAAGGTTTGAGTTATTTTTGCTCGGTACTACATGTTTCTTGACATGCCTGGTAATGCACATACGACGTGGAAGGTTTCAGCTTTGATGACGGGGGGATTCTATAGCAAAAGGGAGCATTTTGTAGGATTTGGAGGGCCATTTGTCTTTAATTCAGAAGTGTTGCTGAAGTCTGTATATTTCTTCTAATGTGTGTGCTACTTTCAGTGCACTATTCAGTATATACAAATGAATGAGTTGGGCGAAATCTAGAAGCTAAAGATTCTGCAAGGGTGGCATTAAAATCACCAAATGGACTCTGGGTTGCAAGTACCACGCAAGCTTCAGCTATGCCTTATACTCCTACTATTTCACTTTTGTATCTCCTGTGTAGAATCTAGAACTATTATTCTGGGGATATTTCATCTTTTGATTGAAATTCTGTGGCCGTGTATGTCTATTTTGATCATATTAGCAAGTTGCAAGTATTGGTCAATGAGAGGATGAACAAATTGAGCACATCAAAAAGAAGGTGAGAAAGGAGGGACAGCAAGGAGATCTAAAGAAGGGAAAGGAACCCACTCAGTTAAAAAGCCAGAAATGGTTGTAAATCCTAATTACGTCATTGTAGCTCTTAAATTTCTTTTGCCTTTTGTAAGCATATGTGTCGTTGTATTTACCCATCGTTGTTTGCAGGTTGCTCTGGACGAAGCAGATTTCTTGTTGGATTTAGCTTCTGTGGAAGGCACATGGGAAGAGATTGTGGGGAGGATTGCTGCACGCTACCAGGAAGCTGGGCTTCACGAAATTGCCAAATTTGTGCTGTACAGAGATTGAATGTTGAGATTGACTTTTGGGCATTATTGTCTGGCTCTTTTGCACATTTCGGTTTTGTATTCGGCTGTACAATTTTATCTACTAGGATCGTAGTTGAGAATACATTCCAAAGTCGATTACAATAATTGTCTCATTTGCCATTTCGATTGAACTATTGTTCATCAGTTTTCCAAGACAAGTTTTAAACTTTTAACAATGTTTTCTGCATTTGTATTTGATCTTCCAATGAAAGGATTGAGTTGTCAAGAGTATATTTGCGTACAAGAAACAACCTTCTATGCAGCCAAGGCCAAGCGTAAGAGATTAATACTGGGACAGGGAAGGGATATGTTCAACATTCAAGTAAGAATTGCATTAAACATTTCTCTGTCCGTCTAGGCATATTTTAACAATTTTAGCAGTAAAAATGACAAGTTGGCTTTCTACATTGCTGATGAGTGTAATGCTTTCGTTTTTCTTCTTTTATCGGCTCTAAGCAGTACCTGGATCTCTGATTGACGAAAAATCGTCAAATTTGGTTCACTTGTTTTCACCGGTAAGAGGGGCATCGATGTATCATGTGTTACGTTCTTTTGTTAGTTTTATGTTCTTGGATGGAAGTTTCCTTTCTTGAAGATATATTGATAAATGTAAACTGACAAAATAAACTCGAACTCGAAAAGGCCAAAAGAAGGGGAAAATAAAGGAGAGATGTGGACTGATAAGATGACAACGTTTGAGACAAGTGGAACAAATCAATAGTAATGCAATCTTCTTGCTTATCCTCAGAGGGGAATGTATGCCCAGCACAGCACATCGACACAATAATCTTTTGTAGGCTTATCACATGGCTATCAAAACTGGCGTCGGCAACAAAGAAGTGTTTGATTTGATAATGTTCCATCCTTGAAATACAATGCAGCGCTTTATCATTTATGTGCTGCCTTTTGAACAAAGTTTTGTTTTGGAAAGCAGATTTGTTTCTTTACTAATGAAGTAAGTAAGAAGTAAAATTATTAATTTTATAAGAACATTTTCCAAAAAGGGAAAGGGGAAAGCCAGATACTATAATTTGAAGGTTTCAGAACGAAGAACAAAAGCTCTTCTAACTATTCCAAAAATTAGAAGTAAAAAATAACAAAGGCCAAACCACATGCACTTCCAAGAAATCAGGTTGTTGCCTCCTTTACTTTTTGGGGATTACTAGCCAGCTGATCGGTTTTAGTTTGTTGTCGACGGGACATAAGATACAAGATTCCTTTAGGCGTCACAGTCATTTGAATGTAAAGCATGGTCCTCATTCCTTAATTGGAAAGTTGTGATCATCTTTGTTCGTCGAAAACTGTTAAAATTTGCAAAAGCAGCAAAAGACTGAAAAAGAGAGATTAAGCAAGGTCATGAACAAGTAAACATAATGGAGATGTTGGTTGAGAAGTTGGTGATGTGTTACTGTACAAGATACCTACACGAAAGTGCTTTCACAGTTCACTTTATTGTGAATTTTTTGAAGACTAGCATAATTTCTTTTCCATTATAAGCATGGAGGAGGAAAGCAACAGGAAATCATGAAGCTCTACAATGATATTTGAAAATGTAAAGTTACAGTAAACCAACTTTAATTTTAAGCTAAGTCATATTATATCCACTAAACTTTGCAATGATAGGCATAATTCGATTAGAATAACAGATTTTTTTGGTACAAAATGGCCCCAAAATTCTAGACTTTTCTTTCCCATTTTCCCCTCTTCCTTTTATTGTATTATCCTTTTCCTTTTTCTTGTATTATCCTTCTCCTTTTTCTTTTAACTTTTTCATTTCTTTCTTTCCATCCAATTCACTTTATCAGTTAGACAGTTATCATTCATTAGTGATTATATTACCATACCTAAAGTTAAAATTCCATGACACTTCCTTGTTTTACTCTAGCCTTTTAACGTGCAGAAAAATGTTTGTCATAGAATACGTTTGCAAAAATGAAAACATACTTACTTGCCCAAAAAATAATAATATAGTAATGAAAACATAATCGTGTTTCCCTTTATCAGCCTCCCTTCTTTATTTTGTTATTTTTGTCTTTTCCATTTTTCTTTCTCCATTCTTCTTCTTCACAATTGGGAGGGGGAATTAGGGCCTTTTTTGTTTTTTTTTTTTTTTTTGTTGTTGTTGGGGGGGGGGGGGGGGGGGGTAATGGCTGCTATCGTGAAAGAGGAGAGGTTATTAAAAAAAAGACCTAAAAAATAAGCAAAGCCTCAAATATTGGCATTTGTGCCGCAAAGTTTCCTCATTTGATTGAATTCAGAGCCAATTAACAACATAGAGAGGGCAAACTGTGACTTGTGGTGACGTTTACTGGGCCCTAGTGTATGTACGTATCTTTGTATGTATATAGATTGTATTGCGTTCACAGCTAGCTGTTTATACATGACTTGAGATTTTGTGGTGCAAACTCACTCCATAAAAATTGTTGTCCGTCACCTTAGAACTAATAGTTTGCCTCCCATGGTGCTATTGATTGCGTCTCTTACCATTTGAACTATTAGATTCAATAAAATAGGTCTCAATTTAATAGATTTATCTAAAGATATAAAGATCAGGCATGTATTAAGGACATATTTGCTTTTAAATGCAAAAATACACACTATATGCATTTTGTAATTTGTAATATTTTGTTAAAATAGCCCTAATATCCAAAGTTATTTCAATCAATGAGGGTTAAGGATAGCAACTGATACAATTATCAGTTCGATTGATAATTTGAAATGAAAGTACAGTTCGTGAAATAAATTGACCTAATGTTTGTTGAAAAGCAGTCATTTGATATTTTTTTTCCCGGACACTTTGGTGACATCTCTTTTCATAATAAAAATTTATCATAATACTTAACACAATTTTTCATAATTGTCACGTCACACTTATAAACGTGGTATTTTGAATACAAACCAAGAAAATGGGACCACATATACGCGCGTGAAACTATAACAAGAGAGTGAGATTGAGGGACAGGAGACGAGTTGGGACAGAGTATTCTTATCGTCTACCTTCTACATTAACGCACGCAAATGGAACGAATGGTCAGAATGATAAGCATTGTCGTGGCCACTTAGAAACCACATCAATATACTTTTATATGCATCAATCTCGTCAATCTTTCCAAACATAGAAAGTCTTGAAAACAAACGTTGGATACCAACAACCACTAGCACGACAAAACAAGTGTGCTACCCTTTTTCCCTCGTTCCGTCTAAAAATTATTTGTACCATTTATTCTCCATCTCCATCTCATCATCTGTCTGTCTTCCATTTTATAAAAGGCAAGCTTTTTAAGTCACAAGTCACAATGGTCCAGAAAAAAAAAAAAAAAAAGCTTTTAAGTCACAGTCAAAATATAAAAGTACCTACACACATCAAAAATCTTAATCGCCCTTTACTGCAGCCCTACATCCAGCTAAGTATGCTAGTACTCTAATCAAGCAACTATTGCAATTACTCCATCGCATTATATATACATTTTTAATTAATTGTGGCAATAGATGTTGAATACATGGTGAGCTTCTGTCCTTGCCAATACCAAATTAAAAATTACTTCCGTTTGAGACCACATATATTGAATCCTAGGCGCATTTAAACCAGCATCTAAACCTGCATATAATATTTAATTCATGTAACTTTTGTTCAAGATCCACAACTAAAAATGTTCCGTTTGGATAATTATTTTTTTAGATATTTTTAAAAAATTATTAATTTAAGAAATTTTTTTTATAAATATATTTATAAAATAAAAAAAACATTTAAAATATATATATATAAATTTAAAAAATTATATTTTTAAAAAAAAGGATCAAACAAATAAAATCGTAAATTCAGTCCATACAAAAAAATTTTCCTGCTAATCGCAATTTGGACGCTGTCATCCAACCAATACACCAAAGGTAGCGCTCGAATTTGTAGACACAAAAAGTCTGAGGTATGATGATGCTCTTGGTTAGGATAAGATTAAAAAGTTTCCTATTCATGCACATGCTATTCCAAAATAACACAGTGGCCTTCTCCTCCCATCCCTTTCCATTGCCATGTTTGGGACGTGAGAGAAACGGTGACAACTGACAAGAGAGGTTGAGGAAAATAAAAGTGCACCTAGTAGTATGTTCTTTCTTTGTAAAGAAAAAGATTTATGCGGATTACATGTTCCTCCAGGAATCCAGGTTAATATATTTTTCTTCCGAAATCGATAGAAAAATTTTGGTTGACGTACTCTTTCATCTTGACCCTTATCGGAATTTTTTTATCGGAATAATTGTTTCAGCCAATATAGATAATGGCTTCAAGATTTTCCTTTTCGTTCATTTACTCACCAGCTTATGATGAGGAGAAATAGTTGACATTTTACTAAACTTTTTTGTTCCATTTTTCTCGAATAATTCATTGCAAATTTACATGATCCGGCTAATAATGTAAAGAAAAACTTAGGCATCTAAAGTAACATAAGAGTGTAATCATATTTTTAGTGACAAATTAAATGATTAATTTATTTTTTTGTTTGTAAACTCCCAAGATACAAGGTAATTCGGGCCAACCAGCAAGGTATTGGCCAAGCAAAGGAAACAGTATTTACAGGTAAAGAAATCTACTGTCTATAGCATTACTAGTGAAATGAAGGCCTCGAGACTCAGATTTATGGCGCATAATAAATTTAAAACATCTAGTACTTTCCTACTTCATCAGCAACCCAGAGTAGAGCATATCCCTGTTGCATCTCCTGTATCTTCCCGTCAAACAAAATAGTGGATTATCATCCAACATCTCATGATGGTGCAACAGTTGAAATGCTTCAAAACTTTTATAGTTAACTATGAAACTAACATATACACATAATTTATGAAGAATTGCTTTTTTTCTTTTTATTTTTTGTCTGAGAATGTTTACGGGTTACCTACACATACATGTCCTACATGTGGCCTTTGCACGGTCAAAAACCATAGTTTTGAATACATTTTTGTATCTTTCCTTTGTTCCTATTATTATTAATTTTTTTTGATAAATGCTTCAATAATCCATTCTCTTGTTAGTTTGGTATTCATATGTGACGGGTAGAACTTTTGGGACGATTATGATAGAAAGTGGCGTTGTTAGCTTTAAATTTTGTGACATACGGAAATGGGAGGAGAAATTTTTTACATAGATCTAGTTTACGACTATATTTGTGGATTTTGTGATGTAAAATAAATTTACATAAACATTGTTACATCACTTTTTTATATTAACATGTATCATTATACTTATATAACAATCTCTTAAGAACCACAAGTGGGATTTAGTATTTGGTGTATGTAAGGATTTTCTTTGGGCACGGAGTGGGACAAGGGGTAAATGTATAAATAGAGCCTAGCGACACGTTACCACAAAAGGAAGGCAACATCACGATGTTATATGAAAGAAGAAAGGGATAATTTTACATACCTTTCTTGATATTTATCATAATTAAACTCAATTTCTCTAAAGTTGTAAAAATTATACATACATTCTCTGTATTTATATTTTTCATAACAAAACAAGACCACTTTGATAATATAATCCAAAAACACCAACTAAATACCTTAAAATATCTTAAATTGCTCTTAAATTGGTCATCTCTTTCTTATAAATATATTTGTTTGTAAAATTTTAATAGATAAAGTAAATTTTATTTAGATTAGTCAGATAACTGAGTTTTGAAGAAGTAATATTTGATGGAGATTGAAAATTTGAGATAAGATATAAAATTTTTTGACATTTTTATGACTAATTAATTAATTTTTAAGATTTATTTATCTTTTTTAAAAGTAATTAAGCATATTTTAAAGTGTTTGGTTAGTGTTTTTAAGTTACATTATCAAGATGGACTTGTTTTGTTATAAAAAATATAAATACAGTGGGTGTAAGTGTAATTTTTAAAAACAAAACAAAACACATGAGAATTACACATCTAAACATTTGTAGTTTACCCTAACGCGAAACGAACTAACTAGGACTAAATACTCCAGAACAGTTTTCAACCGTTAAGAAGAACTTCTAATTTGGGAAACACACGCCTTTAAAGTCCATAAAGTAATCACGACACCCTGTACCACCTTGCCTTATTTGATTGATTTGATTCCTTCACTTTCATATATCGTTCTTTTCTTTATTGTTTTCCACCAACTCCGAACCGGGCTTCCCACATGCGACTCGTGACGCGTACACGACAACTAGCATCCCGACAATACAAATACAATACGCAACAGTATTGGAATTATTGTACTACAATATAGTATAATCTTGTTCTACCACAATTATACTTGCAGACAAAATTACAATAGTAATTTTGAAAGAAAAGGCCGACGATGGGATGAAATATATATCTGGGAATCTGATTTTTTTTTTTTTGGGTGATGTTTCGTGAATCCTATGCAAAGCAAAGAATTTAAAGAAGTTGGCCCTCAGACAAACCCCTATACACCTTGTTTCTTGAAAGTCTGCGCGTATTGTCTTCCTAGGCATAACACAGGCTGAGGAGGGGGTTATATTTCTTTCGACTACTTGACATGTGAGCATATGCATGCATATGGACTATGCAGAGATTTTGGACCACTCGGTGGGATGATGAATAACTATCACTATAAATCTGAATATAGGGCATGGTGAACTGTTTATTTTTTGAATATTTTAAAATGAAAAGGATGAAGAGAAAGTAGATTAGAGGCAGTAAGAATTAACGGCTGTAATGAATAGTATCCATTCCTTTTTTTTTTGTTTTTTTTTGTTTTTGGGAGATATGTTTCATTGTCAAGGGGTACTTGTGGGCTGTCGATGGGGAATACCCCGTACCTAACATTTGGAAGATGGTGGACACCTTATTGGTGTTGTGTGGTCCAAGAAGAATACAAGAAGAAAGCAAACAAGCAAAAATGGATAAAGAAAGCTTTTATACGAACCGAAGGTACAATTCTTTTGACTCTTTCTTCTCTCCAGAGATCATATATCTTAATCTTCACAATCTTCAAACCATTTAATATTGGTGTTTGCACTAACCGCACATAATATAACAATGCTGAGGAGAAGTATTTTATTCGAGTAAGGAATAAAAAGAATAAACAAAAGCTGGAAGGCGTGCAACCAACAATATTTTAATCGATGATGACGCCCGAGATGATGAAATAACATCCTAATTTTAAATTCATTGTCACCCCAACTAGGACATCACAATGGATTATCAACTCAGACTCAACAAATCTATGTTGGTTACTTCACACATATGATGAAGCATGTACCTATCAGGGAAAAGTAAGGTTTAGTTTCTTACAGGATCAGAGAAAAATATTGTAGAAAATGTCAGCCATTGGCCAGTTACCCATCTTCCGCTGTTTTCCATTCCCTAGACGTCCTTTGAGAAGCTTTAAGAAACAGTATTGGTTTGGTTAAGTCCCTCTCATCATCATAGCCATTTCTGACTGCTATTAGTCATTGAGAGAACCGATTTAAAGGACAACCGAAGATGGTGACAATTCACCACCAAAGGGAAATAACTATCCCAATTATCAAATTCTCTCCCCTCTTAGTTAAACTTAAGACTTTGCTAAAAACTCAATTACGTAAATTACAAAGGAGAATGAAAAAAAATAAGCAGATTGTACATGGAAATGAAACAATTTAGAATCTTTTGTTACACTTTTTAGCATTACAATTATTGCTATAACATATTAATTACGAGTATAATGTGTAACAAAAAAACTCCAAAACAAATAAAATACAATGAGTAACAGGATTTGTGTGTGCCAATTCAACATTTACCACCGTAAATTTGATTTGAGTCTCCTCCACAACTAGATATGAGCACACATGTTTTTGTTGATAGATTGAAGTTAGGATCCAGCTAGAACATCGGAGTTCCGTTAGTCGTGACTACTATTACTAAAGGACATGTATGAACGGTAGGAAATTTCAATATTTCTTTTACTTCTCTTTTTGGATCTAATTAGAAATTTAGTGGGGGTACTAATAATACCGTGCGTGTCCCGGCAGTTGGTAGAGAGTGTAAAGAAGCTCAAAAGCATTACAAGTTCACAAAACATGAGGCGCTTCGAAGGTAGATTAGGAGAAAACTCAAATGGCAGGAAACAATTTGGAGAGGTCAGGATGGTCTCACTAGAGGGTGGCGAAACCCATTTTTCTGCGGCCAATTTTGAGGATTTACTGTCTGCTGTGGGAATCCTGATGATGCTGCAGCAGTACCATAAATCTGAGGAGGGTTGGATTGCCAGTCTGGATCGCTTGTTGAAAGAGAAAGGTCTCCATGGGCTCCAATTAGGCTACCATTGCTGCTGCTTGGATACTGAAACTGTAATAACGTTAAAAAATTGTGTAATTTAACAAGTACGATAGCAGTAATAACATATTTAAGTAGGCAATAAACATTGAAATACAAGAAATGACATACATGATAATTTGATGAACTGTATTGTGGTGGAAACATTTGAAACACACGAGGTTCACCTACTCTTGTGAATTGGCCCCCATATTTGTGGATTTCCTTGGCCTTGAATGAGCCCGGAGAATGCGGGTTTGTCTGGCTAAGAAGCTGCAATGTTTCTGCCTCATTATACCCATCTCTTCTCGGGGGATCAAGATCAATTGAATTCGCTTGCTGGAGATTAAGTTGCGCCGTAAGTGTGGGAAACAAGTACTATATAAAGCATATGCATCAATTAGCTGAGTTCGTTGAATTTGACAAATGTATATATAGTTAACTAACCTGGGACCTGAATCCTTGGTGCCGCCAATCCACTTGAAATTGCATTGAGGAAGAATGCTGCCCCCTAAAATGATCAACATTATGAACCGTGGATCGGCTGCTTGACTTTGAATTTGAACTGCCCAAGCTCAAATCGAGATTGTGGTCCGCTACATTTTTAGAAGGTTCTGGGAGAAAATTTCTTTGAATTAGTATTTGATATGCCAATCATTCTATTGCAAAAATGATATAAATAATTAATCTTAAGCATAAATGTGGAAATTCAACAGAATCGTCGTTTTGTTAGTTTACCACTAGAATTGAGTTCATTTTCATAAATGCTAGGATCAAAGTTGGTAACAGCATCCTTCCCGTTACACTTTAGGGCAGCTTTATCATAAGCCCTAGCATATGGAACCACGAGGTTTTTTAGCCTCAGTACATTTAACATTTAAAACTTGTTACTACTGCTTCATCTTTAGAGGCAACAAAATCTAAGCAAAATGTAAAAGTAACATACCTGGCAGCTTCAATTTCAGTATCGAACAGACCCAAATAAACATACCTGCAATAAATTAAATCCCAAAAAAAAAAAAGAGAGAGAGAGAGAGAGAACGTGAACATCACATTACTGTCACCATGAGATCACATTTGCTAATAAACGAATCCACAGAAAAACTGAAAAAGAGAAATGGCAGGCAGTATTACTTTTTGCCTAAAAATTGGCCCATCCTAGCTTCCCATCTACCACATTTGTGCAAAGTAACGCCTCTATATTTGGAACTCCCTCGAGGAAAGCCAGTACTTTGTCTCCGAAGTACATGAACAAACTCTTCCTTGGTTAGATTGCTCATCTGTTGCCACACCAATTGAATACAGAAAAGTTCCCACTAAGACTAATATTGGCATATGCTATTCCCATTTGTACAGCACGCAATACGCATGGAGAGTTCAACTGTTTGTGATAAGGAAGCACTAAAGCCACAACATAAAGTTTTAACAAGATGTCTTTTCTCTCTTAGATGACCTACCTGTTTCAAGTCATCTTCATAATCCGCTAGACTGAAGTTGATATCTGCCTCCACTCCTCGAAATTTGATGGCTGCTCTATCATATGCACTGAACAACATTTCCAAATGTGAGTTCCAAAGATTTTCCAAGATTAAAATTTCTGACGGAATTCACTAAGCTTGTGAGTATAGATGTTTCCAGTAACTCACCGTGCAGCCGCATGTGCCGTGTCAAATCCACCTATCACCCCCAAAAAAAAAAAAAAAAACACAAAAGAAATCCGATTGAACCAATATATATTAGTACTAGATCCAAGCAAAACCCATAATTTAGGTATTGTCATAATCAAATTGGAATATTTGTTTAACTTACCTAGATAAACTTGCTTTCCACAATCCCTGGATAATAAAATTGAAGCAGAAGAAAAAACCAAAGCAGTGATGAATTTTGCGTTGTTAAATAAATGCTAGTAAATGAATGGAAGACAGGTTTTGCTATCATTGATTTATGGGGAAAAAATGGGTTACCATATGTGTGATTCCCAGCGACCAGTCCTCCGGTAAAAGGTAACACCACGGTATTGGGAACTCCTAGACCTAGGACCCCGGCGACTCTTCTTTAGCGGCTGGGCAGCCTCCAAAGACTTCCCCAACACGCTGCCTCCAAGTGGCTCCGACTGGCAGAATTTAACTCCAGCCCAGTGAGCTCTGGGGAAATTAGGCATGCCAGCACCACTAGCACCCTCGTTGCCGCTGGATGTGCCACCCGGGTCTGACTCATCTACCGGAAAGAACTGACGCGTCACCGGTGGAGGGTCACTCTCCGACGAACAGTTGTCGTCGTCACGAGCCACAGGGAACCCAAAAATTCTACTAGTACCCCTCTTCCTACGACCTCTCTCAGCTCCAACTTCTTCCTCGGAACCATCCTCCATAACTACAGCCGATGAGCTGGAATTGGACTGCACCGATCCGACCCTCTTACCCTTATCATCATCGCCTTCAACCGGGGAAGAACAGCCGTCGGATTCATCGTCCCTTCTCTGATCCGGCGAATCATTTAGATCCCACATTTTTCTAGAACTCTGGAGGACGGACGATCAATATAACACGCCAACCAAAACTTTGAGCTGGTTTGCTTGGTGTATATATGTTAGTTACTCCATAACTCAATGGAAATTGGCACTAGTGGAAGAATATATACAGATAAATCAATAAATAAATAAATGAAGAGAAGGAAACTGTGTGCTGCGGCTTAGGGCTTGCCGAGGAGGCTTTAAAAGAACAAGAAACTTGCGACTAAATTAAGGGAGTGGAGGAGAGAGTTTATTGTTGTTGGGAAAAAGGTTTCCAAGTAAGTATTACTAGGAGGGAGGGACTGAGAGAAGATTGTTGTTGTTATTGCAATAATACTACTGTTATTGTTGTTGTTTTTGTAATGCTACTTCTACTAGATCTTGCGTATCCGTCTAGCTGCCCAATACAGCATAGACGAGGGCAGATTGAGAAGACTGGGCCGAAAGCAACCACAACTTCTTAATATCTATGGCTATCTATGACTATGATTTCTTTTTCTCGCTCTTAAAACTCTATACAGTCGTTGAGCCAAGTGGCTCCCTTTATTTTCAATGACTTTATATTAGAGAACCTAAACCTAGAAACTCCCTTTGTGTGTGTGTGTGTGTGTGTGTTTTGCCTTTGCATCATCAATCATTCATAAATGGTTTGACAGTTTCTAACTCTCTTTCCATTTGTGCGTGTATATATATATATATATATATATATATATATATATATATGTATGTATATGTCCGCTTTGGTTCTCTATTTAACCTTCTCTCTTTTTTCTTTAAAAATGTACTACTACTGCTGCTGGTATACTTTACTCGGACCCCTCAAAATCCATCTACCTAGCTTTCCAGTTTTCTCTCTCTTGGAGTTGGCTTTCCCTGCCTAGATTTTCTCTTCTTATTGGTTTTTCTTCAAAGACTAAAATGGTAAACAAAGAACCATCTCTTACTTGCGCAACTTTCCGACGTTAACCAAATCGAAAAAGCATTCTCTCCTTCACACTCCCTACGTTACCCGCTAATGGAAATTTGGAAGTAGACAGCAACTAGCCTCGAAGGACGACTCTTTACTCAACTATCTCTATTGGTAACACTAATTATCATTTCATTGTCATTCATTCACTCTCACGTCACGGTTAATCTCTTTCCCTCTCTCTCACACACTACACAAATAGAGAGACATGGGAAAAAATAAATTACCCTCCAAGTGTACATTTCATGGTCGCATTCACCTTTTGTTTTACCTTGTTTTAACCATTTGGAAAAAGGTAAAAAGGAGTGGGTGAAGGGGAACAAAATTAGGAGTGTTAACGAACCGAGCAGTTCACGAGCAGCTCTCAAGCAGTTCTGTTTACTGTTCGACTCGAGTTCGGCATTAATCGAGCTCGAGCAGCTCGTATACTAAACAAGCTCGAATTCGAGCAGTAAAAGATGAGTTTGAGCAGCTCGAAATATATATATTAAATATTATATATATAAAATTAACAATTTACTCATACTAATTATATATGAATTTTGAGTTCGAACTCGAATTCGAACTTGATTGTGTTTTCACGAGCGATCTCAAGTTGAACTCGAATTTTCTTTAAAATTAACGAGCCGAGCTCGAGTTTCGAATTACAAACTCGATCGAGCTCGAGCTCAATCTCGAGCAACAATAATTTTAACAAGCTCGAGTTCGAGTTCGGTAGCATTCAAGCTCGACTCGATTCGTTTACACTCCTAAACAAAACACGAGGGTATTGTGGGAAAGAAGAAGGGAGGAGTTATTGTAAATCAGGGCCACGGCATAGGGGGCAGGAGGGTTTGGTCTCAGAAAATGAAAGTGGGGAATAATAGCAATAAAAGGAAAACTTTCCAGAAAAGTCCAATCCAAGAGTACGGGAAGAGGGCCACCATTTGCCCCTTTTGTTATTCCAGTGACCAATGGCCTTCTGAACATGTACCTCGTATTTATTAACTAAATCCTAGTACCACTCTCACTTTCACAGCGCGTGGGTGACACAAAAAGATTTTTAGTACCCTTGTTTCTTCTTCCTCCCCGGTGAATTTACATAAACACCCTCGCAAGCGACCTTGTCCTTTTTTTTCACTCTTTTCTCTCGATGCGAGTACTATGGTGTTTAGTATTTTATTTTTTTAACCAGTTTATTCACTGTTCATATTGGAACCACGAAACTGATTTGTCGCACAAACAGGTAACAAATCCAATATCGATTTTCTTGATAAATATTTAGATGGATCCGGTTTACGAAAAGTTATGTGAATTTCTTAGTTCAGAAACAGTCACATTATCTATACGGTCAGACATGAGTGATATGACTGTTTCTGAATCAAAAGGTTCACAAAATTATTTCGTGGATCGAGTTCATCTAAATATTTTCTGATTTTCTTTAGGAGGAGGGTGGCCATAAACGAAAGAGAGAGCATGGATTGGACTGGCTGGGTAAAAAATCGTGAAGCCAACTCGAACAAAGAATAGATTGATGGATGGATTCGTAGATTAACATGTCATCACAGTTGACATAATTCGCATAATGGGAGTATTAAACAACTTGCCACGTCACAACGCACCAGAGAAAATTCCCAATAGTTCCTCCAAGGTCCCCATTCATCATCTCAACTGTCTTCACCCCTCTTTTTAAAGAGAGAATTCTTCTTTTTCATTTTTTTTATATCTTCTAAAAAAAATATTTTAGTGGCTCGTCCAAAGGCAAAACTCCCAACAATGGAAGTGGGCGAGGCTCTTTAATTCAAGCGGCTGTTTACCACATGTGGAAACAGTTCTTTACAAAGTTGATCTCATCTCACTTTTCTCCACCGAGATTATAGATTCTTTTTAAAGTCCAGACCCCGCCTTTCTCTTACCACTATGTCTAATTAAATTCATCATGCAGCTGTAATTGTATTATATGTATGCCAGTATAACCTACGATGTTATAGTGTTATATATGCACCATAGTACCCTAGTATTTTAGGTAGGCATACTTTTTTTTTTTTTTTTGTTTGGGCGGGGGGGCCGGGATGGGGGGCGGGGCGCCCCGTAGGCATACTCACTTTATTGTTTTTCTGAACTTACCTACTTATTATTGATTACATACTCTAGTTTCCGTTTGATATAAATTTTAATAAATGTTGATTATAAGTCAATACAAATGCCATGCCCACAATGGTGCCAAAGTCACCATAGTTCTTTTAATGATTATAACCAAAATTTCTTTCTGTGACAGGGAAAAGGTTGAAGTGCAAAATTCAAGTGCCAAATACAAGTTTAGCTTATTTTATACTAATGGCTAACTGCACAACATGATAAACTATTAATCGTGACAAATAGTAATTATTTTTGGTAATAACTAGAGTGGATTGCAAATATCATAGTTAATGCAATGAGAAACAAACTAATACTTTAACATGAGTATTCTTACGTGGTAGAATTTGCTTTGTATCTTATTTGCCCTGTTATGTACGCAACTGTTTTGCTTTCCCTACTACCCCTTATTATGATGTTTTCTTTTTTTAATACATGAGTTTGATTTTTACTACCAAAAATGTTTGCAGTGTGTACGAACTTTAGACAATCGAGAATTTTACGTTTTAGAGAATCGCCATCAAAACCTAAAAAGAAAACAGTTAAGGCCATCCAAAAAGGATCAGATCCTCAGTACCAAGTTTCCACTACCAAATCCAGTATTAGTAACACAAGACTACTATGTTGCATTCACACTTATAAGAGCATGTTAAATAATTATTAAAGTGTAAACGCGTTATTATTGGGTTTGATACTAAAAATGTGGTATCGGAGATTCGAACTAATTTAAAAGACACCAAAATATTAAATATAGGTCGGTCTACGAATTAGCATTATGTATTTGTAACAAATACAATTCAAGTTTAGTAGATAAGTAACATCTCATATGCAAGAATAAGGGGCACGTTATGATAATTTTAGCTGTTAAACCACCAAAATTCAAATGCTTTCAACGTCAGCGTTTCTCTGGATCGGGCTTCACTCTATAAACACATCGATCATGAAAAACGTTTAGATTTGTAAATAATTGTAGCGGATGCAGCCTGTGCATTATTTTCAAATCATTTCCTTGGTCACCAATTCTATTTCCTAAATTATTGGTTAAACTTCTATTAAGGTAAAATGGAAACGAGTTATGGCACCACTACCAGATCAGCAGATCACTTTAGCAAAGAAAGGAGTAAAATCACATACACTTGAAAGTATAATGGGGCCAACTTAATACGAAGTAGTTAATGATAACAAGTATGTTTGCCCGCAAAATTTTGTTTTTCCAAGGCAAAGTATGTCTAAGGACACGAGACGAGCCCCATCAACCATACCACCAATTACATATAAATTAAAGGGCAGTAGTAGCATCACATACGTCTATATAGACGCAGGTTTTGATTTTGTATGAATGATAGTTTTTTACTAAAATTTAAATTAATTAATTAGGAGGAACAAGCTTTATTTTGTATACTTGTGTGATGGAGATTAAACTGTAATTTGATTGGAATTTATCATATGTGATACTTCTATTTTTCAAAATTAACTCAAGTAAATCTGATTTGTAAAAATACGCCCGATTTGTAAATGAGAATATTTAAGAAAAGCAAAGCAAGCACAATGGTTAGCTTTTATATGCATTTGCTATAAATAGGAACTGCTCTATAGTTTGGATTTAGCAGACAGTAAATCTTCCATGGGGATCTTTTTATCTATTCACGCCATTACCTTGATTGAAACTAGTTAGAGATGCCCACCTTATGTGTGTGTAAATTTAAAACAATTAATAAAAAAGAGTAATAACTATGGAAAGTTGTCATAAATTATTCAGTTGCTTTATTAGATGTGTTATTCAAAATATACAACAAGGACATCAAAACAATACGTAAGATGACAAAAAACTTCCTACTCCGACTCAATATGCGGTATAAACACTAATAAGCACTTTCTTTACAATTTATTGTTTTATCACTGTACCGCTGACAAACTACTAGTTCAAAATCATTCAAGATATCCTCTCCTCCTGGCCAAGTTGCGGGCTGGCAGCCAACCCGCTTTTGCTGGGTTGGGCAATAGAACACCCTTAAAGTGCTTCCGTATTAAGGTCGGGATTTTGAACCCAAACATTAACATTTAGAAAGGGAGAGAAAAAAATTGTAGGTTTAAGATTATGAACCACACAAGTCTAGAAACATTTTAACACCAATATGAAAGTCTCATTTCAACCGTGTGAGAGGTAAAACATGCAATGACACTAGATAATTATTTAAAAAAAAAAAGATTTTTTTTTTTTGTTTTTTGGGTTTTTGGTTTTTGTGGGGGTTGGGGGGGTTGGGTTTTGTGGTTGGCTGGTGGGTTTTAAACGAGTGATCCGTTGACTGCAACTGGTTACTTTGCTGTGTAAACAACTACTTAATGATTGTGGAGGAGAAATAGACCACGACACCTTCCAACAAAATATAACATTAATTATTATGTGATTGTTCCGGGAGATGGAAAGGGTCCCCAGTGGCCAAAAAAAAAAAATTCTTAAGAGTTGATTTTTGGCACGGAAGATGCTCGGACCCTTTTCTCACAGACCGAGTCCACATTTAATTAGTTTCTATTGTTTCTTGAGAAGTGAGCAATAAATTTTAGTGGTGGTAGAACATTGATTCTTGAACTCAATCTATTAAATCAATTCCATGCTGCTAAATTGTCATTTATTTATTTTATCTATCAAAACTCCTTATAAATGATATTTTTAAAATTTTTTTCCAAATGTAATTATAACAATTTTTACTATATGTGTTTGTAAGATTAAAAAATAGTCAAACAACGTGTCTAAAAAATAATCTTTAGAAAATTAATTAGATATCCTGCTGGTTAGGACATTTTCTAAACAACCCTTATTGTGCTTTTGCAGGTCGAGATTTACAATTGAACGAAACGTAGGATCTTTTTTACGCAAAAGGATGCTAACATTTTGGTTACTTCTGAATTAAAATCTTAGACACAAGAAATTTGAGGCATGCAATTTATGGTAATCTGTGTATGTGGTTAGAGAGGAATATGCATATATTCTGAGATTTTACATGGTATATGGATGTTACTATTATGACCGAAAGAGGAAAAATTAGTACCAACTGGACCACCCAACTTGCCCATATGAAGATAAGTATTGGCAGGTGGACATAGAGATAGATTATAGGAGCCACCAACCTAATTTTCTGATGTTTAATAATTCAATACTACATAAGTTGCGTTACACGAAACTTCATGATCGCAATAATTAACATAAAGAAATGCCAGTTCGTGAGAATTCCACGGGTTTGCAATCTTTTTTATTATCTGAAAATATATATTTTATGAAAGTGTGAGAAATAAAGACTGGTAGTTTTTATTTTTGTTTCTCTATTGGTATTTACAAGATACAGGATAGATGCTGAAAATAAGTTCCAAACATTTAATAAAGACATATACCAATAGGAATAGTTCATTCAACGACCCATTGGGAAAAGAAATTTTTGTGCTTTTGAATTCGGTCCATCCTTAAGTTTGTTCATTCTAGGTTGTATTATGAACTTCAAACCGACTTTTGTCGACAATCGGGAGTCAAATACCACGATGTCTAGACAAGAACACGAAAATCGTATACTAATTGAAATTCAAGCGGCAAACGAACGCGCTCACTGTTTACTCTGTACCATGGCAACATGGGCATGCACCGTAATCTCAGACAAGCAGTCACGAACTATTTAACTTCTTCGCATAAACGAGAAAGTCGAGAAGGTTCTCTATTTCTTTTCCGGAGGCAAGCACGTACTTCCACGCGCGTCAGTTTTCGTGAAACTTGGAGTTCCTATTGGAGTTTGTATTGCATGAATAACAATGATATCAGAACGTTAAATTCAAGACCTCATGAATCATGATCCTCAGTAGTCAATTGTCCATAATTCACGTATTTGTACGGAGTCTGCGTGCTGACTACAGTGCCTAAATCTCATTAGCGTGTGAGTTTAGGTACAATTGAAGTCATAGATATAATTAAGTGAAAGAATGCAGTGGTACAATCATGTATGTACTTTTTCTAAAAATATGTTTTTTTTTTTTTAATTTTAAACATACTTTTCAACTAATTTTGTGTATCATAAATACATTTATCGAAATAAATATTTAAAATTTTTACAGCAATATTTTTTAAAAATACCCCAGAAAACAGCTATTCAAATGATATGATGTAATTTTAAGAATAAAATTTCTAATTACCAAAAATGAAGGAGCAATAGTATTTTTGTTCCTTGGGCAATATTGAAAGCAATTGGTTAAGAGTCAAGTTTTATGATGTCAGTAAATTGGTAGTCATATACTCTATGGTGTAAAAGGCCAAGAATTGGACTTAGTCTCTTGACATCATCATGTATAACAATAAATTGCATTGCAATAATTTACCGTATAAATTTTTGCTACTTACTTAAATTGTATTGCAATTATTTTTAAGTTTAATGACAACATCTGGGTGTTATCAGAATAACAGAAACTGTGTTTGTTTTAGATTATCTTAGGCTAACACCATTACTTGAGAGGATATCTAAGTCACATGACATATAACTTGACAGAGGCAGTTATACTATTTTGAGGAATGGGAGGGGTAACTAGTAATTATAATAAACTTCAAGGAGGTCAATGTGGACTAGTCAACCTTTTATTTCTCTTTATCTACCTTGTTAAGATTCTTTCATTTCATGTAGTTATCTTTATTTTATTACTCAAAAGAATCAATTAATGAATAATGCACCAAAAAGATGAAAAAGAAAATTTCTTGAATCGTACGTACATCTTGCCTTTTCTTGAATCGTACATAACACGACTTAATAATTAATAATAACTACGTACGTAAGACGGACCTAAATGCTTCATACTGTGGTCCTTAATATTAAGTACAGTACAAATGGTCCCAAATCATCGAACCCAAAACTTTCCTATCTCATATTTTAATCCTGCAACTTGATGAAAATTGATACATGTTTGCTTATTTTAGCAAAACACGTACGCAATGCAATCGGTTGGATCTTTCAGAAAGTTTCCTGCAAGCCCAATAAACACAGAGATAACAACATGAGCTTGCAAATAGAAAGTGCCAGAGATCGAAGTTAAATGTTGATTGTTTTGTATATATTTCTTGGCAATACCCATCACTGTTTTGTCAATTTTTCCAAAGTGAAAAGGCAAAGTTTTGAGGCCAGTAAGGGCGGGACCAGACCACACCACGCCATGGATCAAGAATGGGCATTGAGTTCATTTACCTCTGATGGAAAAGTGACACGATTTTTGTGAAGTTTAGGACGATTCTCACATGGCTCATTAATTGAAATTATTGGCTATGGTCTACAAGTTGTGTTCCAATTTTCATGCTAGGCTTTGTAGGTAGTAGCTATGTAATTAATGATTGGAGGGTTGTGCTTTATTCATACGAGAAAATCAGCCGTTAATTGAAAACAGGAGTACCAGTAGAGGCTTTTGATAGCTCTTGGACATTTCCTATGGGGTTTTGAGGCAGACGCATGGGGACGCAATTTGGGGGCAGCTGCCTGTCAATATTCTAGAAAATGATATCACTATATCGTGTGAGAAGTCTAAGGTTGATCACTTATAAGTATATATCATGGTTTCTGAATCTCTAACTAACTCTCAAGTTTTGAATTTGCCACTATGGATCCATGAATTGTCCTTAATTTTGTGGACAGTGTTCCTGTTTATGAACAATAACTGAAACTTGTCCAAACTCGAAAGCTACTCCTCCCATAGATCTGGACAGTGGACAATTCAATTTTACCAATATGAAGGAGAAACCAACACAAAAAACGAGGGAATAAACAAATATCTACGGTATTTCAGATGAAGAGTTAATTATGAAAAAAAAAAAGAAAAAAACAAAAAACGCTGTACTTCGATCTTTCACATGAAGTTAAAACCCGGGGAAGAGAAACTGGGAAGTGGAATAAACAAGTTGCGTTTTACTAATGATTTTTAGGTGCGATGTGGACCATCCATCATCAGCTTCTCTTGAATTTTCTCTGAAAAAGTCTTTTCATGCATCTGGTAAACAAAAACGACCGCTAGAGCTGATTTTTTCAGTGTCTTAGCAGTACAGAAATTTAATCAGAAAAGAAAGAAAACTTCGGCCAACTACCCACGAACGCTAATGCTTTTCAAACTTATGAGCTAGTAATTGAACATTGTATAAATTCATCCTACCCTTAAGTAATGACAGTGTATAGAAACTCGGTTGTAGTCAACCAAACGAGATGTGCTTGAGTAAAAATTTCTTGCAAAACTTTTTTTCTTGGGAGGTGACACGTTATACTATGATGAAAGAAGGAATCAAATTTAAGAAGGGATAAGCAAGCAACCAAAATAACTCTCTCTCTCTCTATATATATATATGTGTGTGTATGTATGTGCGCACGCTCACGTACGCATACCTACACACACATACATATATCCTCTAGAAAATACTACCAGATCAAAATTATCAATAGAGAGGTGGTTTGGAAGCTTGAATTGTTATTTAGCCAACCTGGCCACCGAGTATGATCCGAACTCCCTATTTCTATTTTTAAAAGAATGGACAATTTTTATCTCAACGAAATGCATACAATTATGGTTATGGATTAAATGAGTGCTTAAGAAGCCCAGAATGCAATCCTGGCTCAGGTTACTTCTTGCAGAGCAAATAAAACTGAAGAGGGGTAATCAACCCAAATAAAGCTGAAGTACGGACAGGCCCAACAACTCACGTTTGTTCTTAGCGAAACAAGCCAATCCAAATCTATATTATTTGGATAGTGTGTTGGTCTACTTGGAGAAAGTGTATCTAAAACAGGTGTGGGATGACATGGGTAGCTGATCATGGAGGCCCATCTAACAATGCAAGTTGGGGGATGAACAACATTTTTCACTTTACCAATGCTTTCTTAACATTTGAACCATAATGCTCTCTGTAACTCAAAAATTATACTTACTGTTATTTTTAACATCCCAATTAGGGGCAATGTTTTTAGAACCGGACTAGTCATTGAACCTGATGAGGGGAGGTTCAAGGTCGGATCAGTTGGACTGGCGGTGCAACCGCTTTTTCCTTCCCCCAACAATCGTATAAAAAAATTCCTAAAAACGATAGTTAAAACCTGAAAAATCATGCATGTCATCATAAGTTTTTTCATAAAATCATTACAAATTGACTAATAAGCATAATTTAAATGCTAATTAAAGTACATGCTTAGTTTCTCTCACGTACTTAAAAATATTCGTAAAACAAGTACAACATACTTAAAAAGATTCATAAAACAAGTACAATGTACTTAAAAAGATTCATAAAACAAGTACTAATAAGTCTAAGTACTGGTTATCATCATTTTCATCATCAAATTTGAAGACTAAAGCGTCCCATGTGGGTTACTTATCAACTTTAAAGGGTCGGGTTATAAATAGATAGACCGTGTTATTTTCTTGCCAATATACAAATAGATTGTCTTTCTTTCTAATAAATTCCATTACCGGAAGAATTTTGGGTGTTGGCTATAAATAAAATGTTCTGTACTTGCCTTCAAAATTGGACAATCAACATCTCCATGATACTTCCCGCAATTCCTCTACCTTAGCAACTTAATGGACTAAAATCTTTTCCTTTGTAAGTCCAGTCACCTCAATTAAATTGGTAAAATACATTAAAATGTGCCAAATGTTTGAAATTCAAAAATTTCAATTGTATTTAACAAAGCAAAAAAAAAAAAAAAACAGCAAATCATTACAAGATTTTTCCATATCCAAGTATTCATGGTCAAAAGGCACAGCTTCCCACATGTACATGTATTTAACTTTCTATTCCCAACTATATAAATTTCATAAGTACACGTTACTTGACTCCTTTTAGCATTCACAATATTTTATATTAGAATCACCCAATTACTATAGCTGAGTATACTTTAATTCCTTAGGAAATGATATGAATAATTTCAAGATTAGGATGATATTTTAAGTCGAATCTTTCAAAAATTCAGGTGCTGGCAACATACCAGAACAAAATGATAGTACATTATATTCACATTAAAGAAACAGAACATGAGTAGGTGATTGATAGAATAAGACATTCAAATTAAAGAAACAGAAAATGCGCTTCTTTTGCTGATTGATGCCATCCCCAAAAGAACGTAATTCTAATCAAGTTACTGCAGCAAATGTACTCATATAATATATTAAAGTTGCAATCCAATGACTCCAAAAGAAATACTAATTAGTCAAACAAACATTAACAAGAAGAAATATAGCAAGACCCGAAAACAAAAGCCATAATTAAATTAAATCACATTTTTAAAGCAAGGGAGATAGGATATGAATCGGTGGCACATTTCTTAGGACAAGCTTCGGAAAACAGAGAAAGGAAAATTATGAGAAGCTTCTACTTCCAGATGTCAATGAACGAAATGTATAGAAGCTCTGCACAAGGGAATGCAGGCATAGTTTTTCATTTTGACTAAACTAAACTCGTTGTATTGATGCTTTATTGGTTGTAAACAAATGTGTTATATTAAAACAAAAATTACTGATCCTTTTCCCAAAAAAAGAAATCACATTAAACAAGGGAATTTTCTACCCGGGAGAAAAACAAAATCTCAAATTTACAGCTAAATATATACAGGAAAAAATAAAAAGAAAAAACAGAAAAAAACAGAAAAAAAGAGAACACAAGAAGCCCTAATAGTGGAAGATAAAATTTAACCTCAACAAGTGCTGCAATTTATTGGTGGAATAAAGAATAGGGGATTCAAACGGAATAGTGGAAGTGGACAATGGTCGGCGGCGGCGACACTGCAGCAACGGAGAGGCCCCTGTGGATTCACTTGGAGAATGACGTCGGCTGGTGATGGTTTGGGAAATTGTGTGTAGGAGGAGCCGTTGTTTATTTCTTAAGTTGTTGATTTTTTTAATTTGTTTTTTTTAATAACTAAAAATTAGGAAAAATTAAAAAACTGTCGGGTTAAGGTTCGTTCGGTTTTTAATGGTTTGAACGATTTTTTCGGTTCACACCCGTTTAACCTTTTCCAGCTGTTTTTGAGTAGAATTGGACCGGCCAAATGGTTGGTTCGCGGTAGAATCGGTCAAACTGGCTGGTCCGGTTCGATTATAACAACATTGACTAGGGGTGCACATGGGTTGGATATCTGACCTGTATAGGGTATTTTCTGACTCGACTCGCTATATGCGGGTGAGGCAAAAAGTTGTAACCTGTATCCCTATCTGCATATGGAGATGTCCAGCGGGTCGGATATTGGCATTTTTCGGGTCAGATATCCTCATTTTTTCGGGTCGTACCCGCATATTATTAAATTTACTTCAAATCTTATATAATATAATAATAATTAAAGCGTCATTTATAACAAATATAAACTTAAATAACATATATTAAATTAATTGTTACAAACCATAAATTCATTGCAAGCACTGAAGAAATTTTAATTTTTTGAGACAGAGAAACATTGTACACACAAGTCTTATAACACAAGCATCAACAATGTTTTTGAGGCAAAGAATTAAAAAAACACACAAGACAACTATCATAACTAGAGTTTATAGTACCGCGTCTTCAATTATTCACATTTCAATATTGATAATCCGATACTATTTACTGCTTAGGATTTCTACAAAATAAGAACAAAAGATATTGATGTTAATGAAAAATAACAAATATTATATAGTAATATCACATAATAATATCTAATCGCATATTACATCATAATAATAATATCACATAGTAATATTACATAATAATATCACATATTAATATTAAGAAACCTTATAAAATTACATTATTATCTTTGTATGCGGTTCGGGTCGAATACCTACCGGCTTTTAAAAATTCTAATCCGTATCCAACTCGTTTAATAGAGTAACCCACATATGATCCATATCTGCTAAAACCCAACGGGTTGGATACCTGCTCTTTTTGGATCGGGTACGAATTGGATCGCTCGAGTTTTTGGGTCATTAGGTCAACTTGCACACCCGTAATCCTAACCCACTAGAGCTTGCTCCAGTGCTCAGGGGAAAGCCCTTAAAGGCCGTGTCAAGGTTGGGGATTAAATCCCAACTTAAATGGGAGAGAGATAAAAATGATAGATTTAAGATTAGGGAGCCATACCCCCAATTGCACGTGACAAAACAGTCTTTGGCCACATTCAGCACAATATTAGGACTCTCACCTCATTTGTGTGAGACTACATACATTGTAATATAAATAGTTGATAAAAAAAATCCCAATGTAATATTTTAAACAATTGATTAAGTGAGAAAAAAAAAATCTACAAGGCTTACTTTTAATGATAGATAATATCATATGACATGCATTTGATAACTGCAAGTATCTGATGTGATAGATAAAGATACCTGCTAAAGACCATTATACCTCAAATCAAGTCCCAAAGTACAGAACTACACACCTTTTTGTCCACTAAAACATTCCTATAGATTGTCAAATGAAATATCCTTCCCAAAAAAAAGAAACAGAAGAAAATATCTAATAAAAAGAAGAGGGAGTCTCTTTTTCTTTTTTAAAAAGAAAAACGAAAAAAGAACAACAAGTAAAGAATTTTTTTTTTTTAAAGAATTTTGGGGATTATATCATATCTCATGTGGGATGTCGGGTGGATACCAGTGGTGGCGCAAAAGTAACTAACCAAACTTCGCTCACCGCTCCTCGCAACCTCCGCCCAAAACCGCCGGCAATTGGCCTTTCTTTCAGCCTCAGCCACCCGTTTCAGTCATCTGGCCGCCTGCTTAATCCTGACAAAAACCAGCAAAACAACCCCTCAATATCATGAGCTCAATTTCTCCATTAGAACTATTACCACTATCTCCCCTCAACCGCAGCCGCACCACCAACTCCCCTTCCCCCGCCGTTCACCACCAATTGCCCTGCCTGCTTTTATCTCAGCCGGTACCCAGAAGC